>OZ010797.1:218248789-218848789 GCA_963932465.1 Maratus speciosus | reverse complement strand
AGGTACTTAATATGAATAAGTGATCGCAGGCTTTCTAATGATGTATCACATGAGGGGTGTCGGCAAAAATTAGGAAAGTGCTCCCCCCAGGGGTCCAACTATCGCAACCCCCGAGGAATTCAGCCCCCCTTTTTGAAATTTCATATATTATAAGTAATATTTTTCGGAAAACTCCTTAAAAAATTCGAATTAAAATGATGAAAACGCAAAAAAGTTCAAAAACTGGGGCCAAATTGGGAAGGGGAGAAGAAAGTCTCATAATATGAAAGAGTGATCCGAGGGCTTTCCAATGATATATCACATGAAGGGTTTAAAAAAGGTTGAAAATCCTCCCACCCCCCAAGGTTTGTTCACTCTTTCGGCCCGGAATTCACGCATGCCCCACTTTTAATTTTTTATATTTAATAAATAATATCTACCGGAGGACTCCATCAAAAAAGCACATCTAAAATTATATTCATTGTAGAAATCACTACGGTTTTAAAAATTTGTTCATCCCCTCCGCACCCCCCTCTTTGAAATTTTTATATATAATAAATAGTATTTATCAGAGGGTTCGAGGTATGTGACAGCTTGATAGGGCTAAAATAAGAGAAACTTTGAATATTAGGGCTTCATTTCACAGCTCATTGTCATCAGGGGCGTCGCCATGGGGGGGTATGGGGGGGGAGCCTCCCCCCCCAATATATGTGAAGTTGGGAAATTTGAGCTTAGAGTTGGGAAATTCTAGATTTTTGAGACATTTTCTTTTTTAAAAGTAATAGTAAAAAAAAATACGAAATTTTTATTGGTTTGGTGATTATTTTGAGTACCGCAACAGTAAACAAGTTAAATTATCAAAAGAAATACAAAAAGAAATCAGCCACACTCAATCTATCATTGTATTTTTCAGTTCTACAAAAATATTGTACATCTACCAGACCTAAATTTCTCTACTCCTGTCCATCAGTAACTGACTAACCAGTTCCTTTATTTCCTCCAAAACTTTGTTCCTTTCTCAAAAATGTCACCCTACCTCCCCTTCTCCTCCCAAAAGAGAATCCAGCTATTTTAATCCAAAGGGATTGCAGCTTCTTTTGAAAATTGGAGATCACTTGTAGCACAACAGAAAGGAATGTAGTAACCTATTTGAAACACAGCTATGGGCAAGAAGATTTGATGAGTTTTCACAACTTTTTTGACTAACTTTTGCGATGTTTGGACAATATTTTACTCATTCTCGTGATTTTTTTTGCCGCAAAAATTAGTCAACCCTTCGCTGTCAAGTAAAAAGCGTTATATGAGCAAATGCGGATATAAGAAGTCGTTAGTTTAGATAAATTTGTCACATTTTACTTTTATTTGTGTGCGGAAATATATATCAGTCCTGTTCGTTTATATTCATGATTGTTTATAAAATTTTAAACCAAAAGTCCAGTGTTCTGTGTTTAAAGCTGTTCTAAAAAGTTACTATAAATCTCAGCACGAAGAAACCCTTCATAATAGAAAACGAGCTTTCGTTCAAGATTTTGGAGCATCTAAAAATCCATTCGAGGATGAAAAAGGTAAAAAATGGACGATTTTAATTTGGAACAGAAATATGACCATGAAAGCAGTCCATCAACTGAAGAAAAAAACGACATGCACTGTAACACTGACACGTTGCACTTGAATAAAATTTTGAAGAAATAAAGATTTCCTTACAGACAAGCTCACAAACAATTATGAATATTAGGATGTGACTGGAGAAGCTGAGTTCCGAAAGCACCGTAGGAAAACGGTTTCACCAAAGGCAATAAATAAAAATAATAGCACAGCAATGGACATTGATACACATAAGTTTTACAGTAAAGAATTATAAGAAATACAAGAAAATTTCGGGAATTTAGTAATGGGCTTAAATGACAATGTTCCCTATATCAAGAGAATATTGCAGTAATGCATTCCATATTTAAATTACAATTGTGCAAGGGAAAAGTTAATAATGTTTCCACCTGGATATGAGAAACCGGATGTAAATGACTTGCACAGTCAAATAGAAATAAACCAAATCCCAACTCACTTAACAAACCTTTTACTCATGCCGTGAAATTCAAAGACTATTTGAACACGCCGTCAAACTATATACTCGTATCTTAACATTCACAGCAGCTTATCTTTATGGCGTTGCATCTAATGAAAGAATCTTTAGTCAAATAAAAATTTAAAAAATATATATTGCAAGCTACAATGAGATGAGGTATGACAGACTGGACAGCCTAATGCTTTTAAAATATTAAAGTGAAATAGAGAATTTTATTAAACTAAGCGATGTTATTAACAGGTGGGCTTCTTTGAAGACCACAAGAATTAATATTAAGTGAAAACTAGTCGGATGTGCCAATCCCAAAATTTTCTTCTACTCCATACATGTTAATGCCTCAAAATTTGCAATCACAGTGTCAAAATTAAACGACAATTCTTCGCCTATAATAACAAACTCTAAAGGTATAGATTCGTTGAATTGTGTGCATTTAAAAAGGAGATATAAGCATAGCATTTTTCAAACAAATCATTGAATTTTGGCACCCAGCCTCTTAGATGTCTACAACCAAAATTCCTTTCTCAAAGTGCACAAAAGCGATAGCTTTGGACAGTATAGATCCAAGCCGAATAAGGATCTATTTATGTGGAAGTGCTACTTATGTGAAATATGAAGTTTGACTAAATTCCGTGCATTAGTTTTTGCGATTCAGCTATCGCAAAACCGTGAAAAATGCTGCATAGCAGCGCCACCTGCATACATAAAAAGCTAATCTGCATCAAATTATGTCAAAGTTTAACAGAATATGACGTTTGATCAAATTCCGTTCAATAGTTTTTGAGATATAATTATCGCTAAAATCATGTAAATCGTGAAAAATGCCGCATAGCAGTGCCACCTGTTGGACGATTTACACCAAAAACAAATCAGCACCAATTTTTATCAAGGTACAGTCAAACCTCGTTAACACAAACTGTTTCCGATTGCCTCGTCCAGTTATATGTAATGTAGTTAAGTTCCGATAACGCGAACTACTTTTAATACGAAGAAAAAAAGTTTCCCCTTGAGTGTTCGCGTTAACGAGGTTCAACTGTATAAGTGAATCTCTAAAGTTTTATTAAATTTCGTGCATTAGTTCTTGTGTTAGAGCGCCCACAAAATTTGTATCACATATAGACAGACAGATATTTTCTAAAAACAGTCGAATCGTGTTCAGGACTTACTAAAACGTATAAATCAGTCTAAAACCGGAAGTCGAATTTTTTCACGAATCCAATACTTTCTTCTTGTAAAGATAGAAGAAAGTAAAAAGCGTATTTATTTTTTTACTAAACAAACCCATAATTAAATTTTTATGTTTTCAGTTTCAGAATTTTTCTTTGGAAAGGAATTTTTTATCCAAAAGTATCATTATAATTATTACACACGTTGTGCACATCATTTTAGTCGAAAATTGGAGCAATTAGTTTCAAGTTGGGAAATTTTCGAATTCTCCCCCCCCGAAAAAATATCTGTGGCTACGCCCCTGATTGTCATGCCTCTTTCTCTATCTCGTCTCGATAAATCTTCTCACATCTCTTCTCTGCCGAGAACGAGAAATTGAATTCTCGTTCTCGGCAACCTATGAAAAGACACTAATCGAGAAGTGAAGAAAATTGATTTCTCATTCTCGGCCAACATACGAAATGTTGAAAAGCGCGAGAGGAATAATCGGGAAGTCAAAAGTCGAGATGCCGGTCAAAAATCATCGTGATGAGATTTGCGGAAATGCCAGAGAAAGCGAGAAATGAAGCTTTCAGAGTCAACTTACCGCATTTCTGGTTTAAGTCATAGTTCCTCGAAGGAGTGCATTTGCTTATCCAATCTCTTTTTGTTATTAACCGATATGGGTTAGGAGGTATAGTGGTTTATTTATTCAGTTCTGTATAGTCCTAATTTCAATAATTACTGTTGAATTTAGTGTCATTTTGCCCCGAATTTTCAATGTTTCTCTTACTTTAGCTCTGTCAAGCTGTCCCATACCTGGGGCCCTCAGATAAATATTATATATCAAATATAAAATTTCAGAAGAGGAAGGTGGGTGAATTCTGGAAGGCGCGAGAATGGATCGACGGGGGATTAATTTTCAAACTTTTACCGAACCCCTCCTGTGACATATCATCGGAAAGCCCTTTGACCACTCTTTCATATTATAAACCTTTCTCCTCCTGGAGTAAATTTCGGGAGGGGGAAGCAGTAAGGGAGTGAATTTCTTAAATAGTTGCGATTTCTACAAGAAATATAATTTTAAGTGTGTTTTTTTGATGGAGCCCTTCGGTAAATATTATTTATTAAATATAAAAATTTAAAAGTGAGGGCTGCGTGATTTCCGGGTGTATTCTGGGAAGAAAGAGTGAACCCATGGGTGAGGGGTAAATTTCAAACTTTTTGGACCCGTCATGTGATATCTCATCGGAAAGTTTTCGGACCACTCTTTCATATTATGAATCTTTCTTCCCTTCTCCCCAATTTGGCTTCCCGGGTGAGGCGCTTTTCGAACTTTTTTGAAATCGTAGCGTTTTTATCATTTTAGATCGGATTTTGTTACGGAACCCTCAGATGAATAATTTATAATATATTAAAATTTCAAAGAGAGGGGGGAGGGTGTATTCCGGGGCGCGCAATAGTTGGAATCCTGGGGCACCTTTCTATCTTTTGCCGTGACCCCCTCATATGATATATCATTGGAAAGCTCTGTGACTATTACTTCATGTACATACCTCCTGGGCCCTTCTCCCCTTTGACCCCGCGGGGAGTCACTTTTCTAAATTTAGCCGACACCCCTCATGTGACATATCGTTGGAAAGCCTTATGACCACTTATTCATATTATGCATTTATTGCTCCTCCCCTATTTCCCCCCCAGGGGGGTTGTTTAACGCATTCCAGTAGATGGTCTTCTAATAAAGGAGAAATCATAGAACTGATTTCAAATGACGTAAAAACACCAATAAAAAATATTGATATTATTTACCATCCTTTCAGTTCATGTTTTTGTCACTAGGGGGTGCTTTTTATTCTTATTTCTTTGGCCAATTTGCTGCTAATTGTCGAAAAATTCTAATTATTGATACTTAAACTCCTTTTACCGTTTCATACCTACTCGCGACTTTTCAACTTTTTGCAACCAAAGAACGCCGTTACATGACTTTTCCACTATTATGGCTCCATTATAGCCTTCCTTCGGTTTGTTGTTTTTTAAATCCATCTCTTTTCAGTTACCATGTATTTACTAAATACTGCTGTATAAACATATAAAAACAATGATTTTAATAAACGATTGTAGAACATCTCGATTGTAGGTTCTCGAAAGTAATTGATGACTATATCGATTGTGTTTTTTACTGATTACGATTTTTTTTATTGGTCCACGAATTATTTTAGGGGGAAGGGAGAAATTTATAGAAAAATTAGAATTTTTTGGGAGGGAAAGGAGGATTAATTACTAGGTAATAAGACTGAAAAATTATGGTGTGAAAGAAAAACATACCTATACAGAATACAGGGGCTTACAATAGATATAGGACTATGTTTTAATGGTATATAATGCCTGCCATTTTATAAGAATCAGTACTTGTATAAGAGTATATTGTATGTTGTTAAAGCAGTATAAAGCAACACTTGTACTGAAATAAACGCTTCAATCCACAGTTTATTTTAGGGTGGGGGGTGATTTAGAGAATTTTTTTGGGAGGGTGAGATTAAACTGTATGACTAGATAGTATAAAAAAAATGATTGGGAAATCTTAAGCGTTAAGACTTAATCTTAAACAAGGGCGTATGTACATGCAAATGTATTTGATATGCGTTTGATATAAACGACTCGTCTTTAATATTTTAGTTTTCTTAAAACTATATGCATTTTTTGTATTTAAGATTTATTTTGTAATAATTTAAAAGATTTTTATTTTAAATACTTGTAAGTAAATATTTATTTTCATAAAAAAGTAGCTTTATTTATTAAAACGTATATAGTGAATACGGGCTTGTCAGTCAGGACTTATAAATGTGAAAACAATCAGATTGCTAACAATAAAAAATGTATCTTTTATTATTTATTACGCTGTTAAAACTTTTATTTTTTGTTTGTATGACAGTACGTAAGAATACTATTATTAAATAATTTAATAATAAGAATATATTTTACAATTGATTTTCTGTTTAGGGGGGGGACTCAGTGTTAATGTGTGAAGATTTTTTGGGGGGGAATTTGCGTCATTGGGTTTGGGGGGGATGGTCACCACTGTCTCTCTCTCTCTCTCTATATATATATATATATGAAAAAAAAAGATATGCATTTCCCTGATTTGTTCCTTTTTTTTGTTAAGTGGCTTTTGCTGCCTCCTTTACAGCTTTTCCTGCCCAAGCTTGGTGAGAGTAATCCTGAACAGTGCTAACTTTAATTTCTTTTTACATCTTTTTCTTTTTATATAGTAGTTTTTATAACTACAGCTATAACTTATATTAAGATCCCTATCAACTAACTTACTTGACGTAAGATTAAACTTATTACTTAATTTTAATCTTATCATAAATTTTTACTTTTGACTTTTAATTAAATTTCTTCATTTATCCTTTAAGTATTTTTACACTACACTTTTTCTTATTCCAAAGTCTAATAAGGCTAATAAAATAATAAGACATTTCATTAATAGACTGGGTGCTAAGCTGACCATAGCTAGGAAACCCCTTAACCCTTTCCGGCGCAGACAAATTCTATTAGCAAAATGAGAAAATATTGACTGACAGCGGAAATTGCAAACGATTTCTTTTAGAAAATAAAAACTCCTTAAATTAAGCTTTCACTGTAAAATCAAAATTTTGTTAAATATTCTTGGTGCCATTTGCAAGGTTGGAATAAAATTAGGTGTGTCCAGACTGGACACACTGCGCCGGAAAGGGTTAAGGGGACCGGGAAAGCCCCATCTCCGCCATGTTAAATTCACCAACTTTATGTAACTTTTTCTCAGAAATGGTGAAAGATAGAGGCCTAGATTTTTTACAGTAGTTAGAATAACATCATTTACGTCTTTTTTAAATTAGCGTCATAAGTCATTTTTAAATTAGCATTTTTGGTTAGATTTCACTGTCTCAAATAAATAATTCTCAACAAATCATTAAATCCCTGTGTTAAATTATACAATATAACATAATATAAGTATTAAATAAAAATCTAAGTTCTCAAGTTTAATAAATATTGAAAAAAAGGAACACAAGCATGGAAAATCCAAGTTTTGAGAAAAAAGTCAATTAATGATTTAACCCTTTCCGGCGTGGTGTCCTTAAAAAAGGACACCTAATTTTAATTCGAAAACTGACAACCGACACCAAGAATATTTAACTAAAATTTTCCTATTCATAATGTACATGAAAATAAGCAACTTCGTATTTTCTAATAAATTCGTTTATAAATTGCGGTGTCAGTCCATTATTTCATCAGTTTATAAACAGAATTACTCCGCGCCGGTAATGGTTAAATGGCCATTAAGCTGTGAAGTACTCTTAGAAAAGAATGAATAATTTCAACACTTATTTTTTTATATATAAACATGTGTGACACATCGTTGGAAAGATAAAAGTTTAAACTCTTTAATGATATAAAAAAGTAAAATTCGATTTTTTGGATGAATTTTGCTTTCCCGGTGTCCCTTTAATGCTTCTCACCTGTTCAGCAACAGAATGATTCTACAACATTTATTTTTTAGAAATAGTGGTGCGAATACAATTTAAAATAGTAGCCAGTGGCAGACGTGTACGCCCTAGTTTACTCAGGATAATAATTAATCGCAATATATATGAACCCGAGATAACTCGGGATAATCAGGGAAGCGGTTAAGGATTATACAATTCTGATATTAATTATTTTCAATTTTTTTTAAAATTTATTCATTTTCTTAAGCAACTTTGTCTAGAAATAGCTTTAAAAAAAATTATTTCAATCAGTCATCCATTTATTGTCCTTTAATAAAATTCGAATTATCGTTAAATGGATACGTATATTTTATGAACACATATATAAGATTACATTTCAAATATTCTGGTAACAAAAAATCTCATTAAGTTTATAAAAACACATATAGACTCGTCATCGATCAGCAATGTAATAAGAACACTATGGAATATTATTATAAGCAAAATATCAACTCTCTTTTTTTATCCCTGCATTTTCCTTTTTTATTGATTTTCATTAACTATGCATTTCATGGATCTGAAAAATGTTTATGCCTTTCATATGGAACATATATTCCTTGAAATTTCTAGGAATTTGTTAACACAATTTTAGATCAGAAATTTTCTATTTAGTATTTAAATTAGAGTATTTATAATCGCCCCGTCGAAAAGCTAAATTTTAAATATTTTTCAGCAATTAAAAAAAATCCACAAAAAAGTCTATCGAAGATTTATCGCAAAACATGTACACACCTTGCTTTCAGATACCCCACTCCCTCCATTTTCTTTCATTTTTCTTTTCTTTTTTCTTACTTTTGCACTAATGCCAGAATTCTGTAACTTTACTGCTTTTGAGGAAAAAAATAAAGAATTATTCTTCCATGTAAAAATTATTTTAAATTAATGTGTTTCTTTAAAATATACGTTTTAGGTTAACTAAACTTAACTAATTGAAACCTTTATGCACCAACGACTTTTCTAAGTACCACTAAATAAAACTTAATATAAAATTTGTTTAATCTCCCTATTAATAAAAATAGATTTTACTTTTCATACAAAATACTGGATGTCCATAATATTGGGTTGATCGGAAAGACGTGTCATATGGGAAAATCAATTCAAATCGGAAAATTCTGCTTGTTATTAATAGACATTAGATATCGGAATCAATGTCTAATAATTAAATGAGAAAATTTTCCGGTACGAATTGATTTTCCCAACACGACACAACTTTCCAATCGACTCAATAGAATGTCCCAGTTATAAATTTTAATAGTATCAACTGTGATCTTTGTAGAGTATTTGTTCAAGGTAGCAAATAAAGAGTAACCCAAACAGTTTTAGATAAGAGTATGCGCTACTGTTACCAGTGGGATACTTTTTTTTAAATTCAGATTTCTTGATTGGCACTACTTTCTGAAATAGTAAAATTTGCCTTAATTCCATTTTAATTAAGGCGAAAACAAGGAGACTTTTACCATTTCAGAAAAATGGTGCCAATCAAGAAATCTGAATAAAAAAAGTAGCCCACTGGCAACAATGGCATGCCCGAGTACTGCTTTGTTTTTCAACTTGACTTTTCCATTACTCGAAAATTCCGAATTAAGGGCAGAAATTCCGAATACTATTTTCTTTATTTAATGATATGAATTTCGTGTTTTCCTAAAGATAATATTATTCGGGAATTCTAAATTATAAGAGGCTAAATTGACAACTCTGCTAACTACAGTTATATATTAATACATTGTGTACACCGCCTCTCATTTTGAATTCTCATGTTTCTTTAAAGCTGGTGGGTGATTAGCTAGTTTTTTCCTTGATAACTGGAAAGTTTTCGGTTAGTTAACATAATGTTGTCCGTATTGTAAAATTACAGAATTTAGAAGCAATTTAATAATTCTAGGAAGGCTGTTATTTGGGAACTAAATTTTTACGAAAAAAAGACAGCATCTTGTAAAAATTGTTATCTAACAACGGCAGGTTCCGAAGTCGGTCACACAATATGCAATGAACGTTTGTGTATAGATAGAGTATAGTTAGAACATAAATATATGAATGCCATAAAAGGCAATACCCAGTGGGTCTTGAGAAAATAGGTCTCAAAGTTTACATTACAGTTTATAAACGGATAAATATCCAAGTTTGGCGAGCGGTTCAATAGCATAGTTGGCAGTTGGATTCGAGAATTCGACCGAGTGAACCGAGTTTGAATCCCAGTTAGACTTATTCGCAGACTCTCAACAAAGATTTTATCAATTATTTTCTAACCGTTAGTGAAAAAATACGTGTAATAATTTAAATTTACAAAACATATAAATTAAATATATATGTTGTAGCAGTTAAATACCTTTTTAGCTACGAAATATTTACCAAATAATAAAAGAAAAAATAGGCAATTTATATATCTAATAATAACTCACCAGAAATGTATACCGTTATTTAAAAATATTTACCGATATTTCAATGAATAATCTATTTTTCACCAAGAAATAATTTAAAGTAGTGATACGCATATTAAAAAAATATACTATTTTAATTTTGTTTCATTATTAATTTGTTTAGAATATTTGATGATTTTGTTTTAAGTGTTCTTTTAAATGCTTAATGTGATTTCTTTTATATTTTCGGATTCCTGGTTTTGTAGTTATTACCTACGTAATAACTATTTTAAGCAATTCAATATCTTTTCATATCTTAATTTTAAGTTCACAGGCAGTTATTCTAATATGAAAGATTAAAAAAATTAAAAAACTACTTGTTAAAAAAAAAAAAAAAATGAGATACTATTTTACAAAAAAAAAAAAAAAAAAAAAAAAAAGAATTAAAAAATTAAAAAATTAAAAAATTAAAAAATTACAATTTAAAAAATAATTATAGCGTATATGATAATTTTACGTAACGTACTTCAATTTATTTCCGTGTGAAAAATAGTAGCTTTTTTATGTAAATAATAGTAACTAAATTTTTTAAACAGCAAATTTTTGCGGTCTATAAAAGTTCTAATTGCCGATTGAATTGGTGAAAATAGTTATTAAGTAGGTAATAATTACAAAGGCAAAAATCTGAAGTTTAAAAATAAAAAATCATTTTAAAAATTGAAAAGAATATTTTTTTAAATCATCAAATATTCGAAATATTTGGCTTGAAAAAAATATATATATTTATTTATTTATTCACGTATTTACATAAGGTACTTTAATTTATCATTAACTCTAGAAGCGCCGGAAATTTCACTGAGTTTTTATAAAAAAATTGTACACCAGAATATTTATTTAAAGCTTTTTAAGTTTATTGTTGTGATAATATATGTATATGTATGCAGTATATATATATATATGTATATACACATTCATTTTACACTTTTTTAAAGAAATTTCTGGTTCAAGTCGAATTATACATATGCGGCAGCAGTTAAATTGACTGCATTTGGCGCTTCAGGTGTTAAAAATAGTGGATTATTCATTTAAATAGCTGGATATAATTTAAAATAACAGCAAAAATGTCTGGTGTATAGAAATATAAATCGACATATTTTTTCTTCCTTTTACCTTTCATTAAATATATAAAAATGCGAAATTTCCTAGTTAAAATTGTACTTATATGCTACAAAACATATATATTTAATTTATATTTTTCACAAATTTCAATTATTATACATATTTTTTTTTAATTACGGTTCGAAACTAATTGATAAAAATGTTCGTTGGAAAAATTAGTCTGCCTGGGATTAAAATGTTCAATAACTCAATTTCAGGACGGTCAAATTACGCCATTGCGCCGCTTGCCAAATGAGTAAATTCATCACATTATAAACTGTAACGTAAATTTTGAGATTCATTTTCTCAAGAACTTTCTGAATATTGCGCTTTATGGGTTTCATATTTTAATATACTAACTATACTTTATAGATACACAAACGTTCTCCGTATTCTATACGATCGACCTCGGAATCTCCCCTTTTAAGAGGAAATATCTGGTAAAGAAATGATTTCAATGGTTGCGCTTACATTTTTGCAAACATGTGCTGCAAGTCACGATTACGAACGGAGTAAAATTTGTTCAGTAAACTTTAATAGAATGTTTCGTCTTTTTTAAACGCATATTCATGCATTTTCTATCAGGAATAAGATAAAATTTTCTATTTCTGTTAGTGGTGGAAGCTTTTACAGTTCGTAATCAGGCCTCATCTGCCTCTACAATGGACTTTTGAATAAAGAGAAGGAGACATTTACTGTCTACCAGTTGCGACTGAAGTAACTGAGGAAGCATTCACATGATAGCGGCTATTTTTGTTTTTTTAATCGGATCTTCTGTTTCTGATTACCGCAAAGGCAAACATCCCACCAGTAAAATTGAAAAGAAAATTTCGTCTTATTTAAGCGTCTTATTCGTGGTATTTTTTCTTAAAAATGACCTAAAAATCTCTATTTGTTTTTACTGGTGTCAGCGTACCTTATAAAACTGTCAGTTTGTTCCCCTGGTTGTCACAATATGGCGGAAATGCAGGGCCTAACTACCACCAAAGTAAACTCCTACCAGTAAAAATGAAAATCTGCTTCTACCATTATTTATGACTGAAATTTTGCAATTATAAGGCGTTTAAATAATTTGAAAATTTCTATATAAATCTACTGGTGGAAATTTCCATCGGTTGTAAGCAACGCTTGCGACAGCGATTACAGCTGAAGCTTCACTATTTTAAGGATATGTCAGTTCCTCCTTATTAATAGTTCCATGGTTTGTACATTAGAATGATAACTAAACTACAAGACACCAATAATTAATATGTTGATATAGATTTTAAACAATTTTATTATTAACTGTGTGGAGGAGAAGGTCAATTCAGCTTATTGGGGAAAGTTGGTTTATTGAGAATGACATTATATACTTTAGATGAACAGAATTGAAATATTCTTCTGCAAATTTGAAATTATTAATAAAACAGGTTAAGTAGAGCTGGTTTTTTTTTAGTAGTATCTTTCCTGAATTTCCCCTTTTCGTATTATTTAATCATAGAAACTTTATTATTCAGTACCGCTAAAGTAGTACTCTAAATAAAAAAGCACCATTACGCATCCTACAAAACTAGATAGTTTACATTTTGAATTATCGCACGTACTTTTGAATTTTGTTTCTTTATATTCCAAGTGTAAAAAACAGTCAATTGACATATTTCCCCTTCTTTTCTTACATTATTCAAAAGTAAAACTTCTATTTTCACCCGGTATCAGATATATATAAGAACAGTGAAAAGGAGAATAAAAACTTTTGAAACCGACATCAAAGCGATTTTTCATTCCATACTGGTAGCCCACAAATTCAAAGAATATAATCTTTAATAAACATTCCCACATATTGGTGTCAAAATGATTGATGGTTTCATTCTGTTTTGACAGTTTTTGCATTGCATATTTCTGTCTGACAGATTTATAAAATACAAATATTTTACATTTTGAGTTATTTTAAATACTTTTTTGACTAATATTGCATTTATAAAACTTCATTTTTACACTATCTTGTTTACCTTAGTTTGATTTATAATGTAAAGAATTTTTTAATGGATTTCACACTCCTTTCTTCGTATGCAAGGATTATAAAACATATATGAACTCAGATGCTTTTTAAATGACAAAACAACACATTTAGCCCAGTGGTAGGGGAGTAAAAAAAGGCCATATTCGGAATTAATTAGGGGAAAGCTGGAAATTGTTTTAATACCTTCTGTTTAGGTCTAGAATGAATATGCTATGTTTTTCCCCTCGTACTAGGTGAGCGTTAGTAAATATGTATAGAATTATAGTAAAAAAACACGTTTTTTTTGCATACCATAACAGTATCTCAAAACAGCTAACTCTGTCAAAAACATTGTCAATACAAATGTTGTAGAGCTTAAAAGTCTGAGTAAAATGAGTACCTACACTCAATACTTATGTTGAATATGAAGGTCACAATTCCACTTGAAAGTTTTAGACCCAATATCAGGGGGATGACATCAGAATTAATTAGGAGAAAACTGGAAATTGTTTTAATCCCTTCAGTTTAAGTCTAAAATGAACGTACTATGTTTTCTTCCTCGTACTTGGATGAATGTTCGAAAATATGTACATATTTATTTTCGAAAAACACTTTTTTTTTTTTAGTTTCCTTAACAATATCTCAAAACAGCTAACTGTATAAAAAAAATTGTCAATACAAATGTTGTAGAGCTTAAAATTCTGAATAAAATGACATTAATATTTTTGTTCAACAATAAGGTCTCAATTCTATTTGAAAATTTTGCCTTAATCGCTAATCAATAGCTTGAAGCAAGGAGAGACCAAGTTAACTTAACAATATCTCAAAATATCTAACTCTATCAAAAACATTGTTAGTACAAAAGTTATAGAGCCTAAAATTCTGAGTAAAATGAGTACCTAGACTTAATATTTTTGTTCAATATTAAGACCACAATTTTGAGATATTGTTAAGTTAACTCCTGGCTTCAAGCTCTCGATTTGAAAAATTTTGAAACAGAATTTATTATTAAAAAAAAGTGTTTTTCGAAAATAAATATGTACATATTTTCTAACATTCATCCAAGTACGAGGAAGTAAACATAGTATGTTTATTTTAGAACTAAACCGAAAGGATTAAAACAATTTCCAATTTTCTCCTAATTAATTCTGAGGTCATCCCCCTGATGAAGGGTCTAAAACTTTGAAGTAGAATTGTGACCTTAATATTCAACATAAGTATTGAGTGTAGGTACTCATTTTACTCAGAATTTTAAGCTCTATAACGTTTGTATTGACAATGTTTTTGACAGAGTTAGCTGTTTTGAGATACTGTTATGGTATGCAAAAAAAAACGTGTTTTTTTACTATAATTCTATACATATTTCCTAACGCTTACCTAGTACGAGGGGGAAAACATAGCATATTCATTCTAGACCTAAACAGAAGGGATTAAAACAATTTCCAGCTTTCCCCTAATTAATTCCGAATTCAACCACTAACCACTGGGCTAATTTATATTTTTAGAAGTTAATTATAAATTAATAAATTATTTTTAAAGCATTTTTCTGCTAGCCAGGTGCAGATGATAAATCGTGAAATATTCCTTATAGTTAAACTTATGAGCAAGTTACTGCAACAATGGAGTTCACTATATTAATTTTAACACAATTATTTTAATTTGTAAATAAATCACTAGAGATGTAATTACCCGACTGCCAAGAAGGGTTATGTGTTTCAAGCGTATCTGGGTATGTGGATTTCTTTATACCCTCGAAACATCCCAACAGCTGGATGGATTTTAATGAATGAGGTCTCTATCGATTCGTCTTAACCGTCTGATGGTTATAGGCTAGGTTTTGTTTTTATAAATTCAAAATGGCCACGGTAAAATACAAAATGGCGGTACAGACGAAAAGAAAATTTTTACGCACCCTATTGAGTGACGTTTCATTGGATAGGCCTTTCAAAATGAAGACGATGTTTCATTAACTATTTTACAGTCAGAAGCTCCGTTTAAATATTACACAAGCTGAAAGTTAGGATCTCTAGTTTTACTGCAACTCTAACCTTCATAGACATCTATAGGCCTCATCAAAACAGTGTTTATAGATAGGAACTAACATTTAAACACAACTTAAAAGTCATCAATACAAGTAAAAAAAAAAAAAAAAAAAAAAAAAAAAAGGTAAGTAACATAAAAAATAGTTTCACATTGATGAGAAATAATTAATTAGTTTGCTTTTTACGCAGTCGGGTTTTTTGATTTTCTAAATTTAATATGTTATTTTCCTATTGAGCGAAAAATGTTTTAGCCAGGATTCGAACCAGGGATCTCTTGGCTGAAGCTTCCAATGCTTTGCCAACAGAGCTTTTCCCGGACGAATCTTTAGAACATAATTCACACAGCTAACCTTATTGATCATAGAATCTGGTCTAATATAAGAATCAGCTCAACAGAATAAATCCGTTTCATTATAATCCAAATTGCAATTCATATATCAGTTCCATTAGCTGCGATTTATTCTGTTGAGCTGATTCATATATCAGACCATATGCTATGATCAATAAGGTTAACTGAGTGACTTCGGTCCTCCAGATATGTCCGGGATAGCTAAGTTGGCAGAGCATTTGCAGCTTCAGCCAAGAGATCCCTGGTTCGTATCCTGGCTCGGATATATTACAGCTCTATCAATGGAGTTCGTTATGCGCTAAATCACGGTCGCTAAAATATTGAAATTAGATCTGAAGCAGCAAAAATGAAATATTTAAAAAACGAAAACTTAGAAAATAAAATATAAATAAAAAATAAAGAGTGTAATGTATTTTTTAAGTAACGCGCTTTTATTTCAATTTCATTAATACACTGAGTGGATGAAAATTGATAGTTTAAAATTTAATGGGTTACAGCACACTATTACAACAAGTTTTTGTATAACAAACCATCTTCATAATATATATGGGATATGAGTTTCAAAACTCGCCTTATCCAAAAAATCAAATTTTGGGAAATCGCGAAAAATGCTGCGTTTATTGGTTTTCATTGTAAACGAAGATTTTACAATGCCAGAATTACACGATACAACTAGTTTTCATGCAGATTGTAGTATTTGTTCGATGCAGGCTCACAAATAGATTAGATTGGTAGATCAAACTCGATATTTTAATTTTTGGATAAGGCGAGTTTTGAAACTCACTTCCTCATACAGCAATCAGAACGTGATGAGTGGCGGATAAATAGCTGTACCTTATAAGGTTCGCTAAATCTTTGAATTTGAACGGTAGTGTATTCAAACAGAAAATTGAACCTTACTTAACCTTCCGTCTACCAGACGGGTCCATTGGACCCGACATGTACATTCAAAATATTTATTCAAACCAGAAATTTCTTCAAAACAAACTAAATGTATAAATCAGACAATAATAAGTTAAATAAACAAATTAAATAGTTTTAAGTAAAAATTCTGGTGTAGAATATTTTTATAAAACTTGAGTAAAATTTCCGGTAGTTCTAGGGTTAACTGCGAAGCTTCAGCTGTTAAACGATACAATACTTTTTATTTTTCTATAACTTCCATAAATGTTTTTAAGGGGACCGGGTAAGCTCTATCTTGGCCATGTTAAAATACACCAACTTTATGTACATTTTTCTGAAAAATGCTTAAAGATAGAGGTCTAGATTT
Source organism: Maratus speciosus (assembly GCA_963932465.1). Taxonomy (NCBI): domain Eukaryota; kingdom Metazoa; phylum Arthropoda; class Arachnida; order Araneae; family Salticidae; genus Maratus; species Maratus speciosus. Next base: position 218,831,904 of record OZ010797.1, on the reverse strand, counting down.
TTTAGAGTAGTTTGATTAACATGATTTACGTATTGAAAGACATTTTTAAATTAGCAATTTTTGGTAAGATTTCACTGCCTAAAATAAATAATTCTCAACAAATCATTAAATCCCTTTGTTAAAGTATGCACGATAACATAATATAAGAATTTAGAAAAATCTGAGTTCTTAAGTTTAATAGATATTGAAAAAAAAAAGGAACACAAACCTGGAAATCAAGTTTTGATAAAAAGTCAATTAAAGCTGTGAAGCAGTGTTGCTAGCGGATTACTTTTTTTAAATTCTGATTTCTTGATTCGCACCACTTTTTTGAAATAGTAAAATTCGCCTTATTTAATAACATATTAATTAAGGCGAAAGCAATGGGAATTTTAAAACTTCAGAAAAGTGGTGCCAATCACGAAATCGGAATTAAAAAAAAAATAGCTCACTGCTCTGAAGTGCTCTTAGAAAGAATGAAAAAATCCAACACTTTTTTATACATAAACATGTGTAATACATCGTCGAAAAGATAAAAGTTTAAACTATTTAATGATTTAAAAAGTAAAAATCGATTTTTTGGTTAAATTTCGCTTACCGGGTCGCCTTAAGAAAAATTAAAAGAGAGCTTGTCGCGCTTGATGCTCGCTCCAAAAAGGCTGTCAAAAATACAGACACCATCATTTAAATCAAAATCTGGATTTTTCTTAATAACATCAACAATAAGATTTTTAATTTTTTTAAACAAACTTACTTTTGTTTCTGTGTAATGCAGTGGCGTAACAAGGAGTGTTTAAATGTACTGAATTTGGTTAGTCTGGCCGTATGTAATATTAGTAGTATTCTGAAATATGGGCAGCCTAGATCAGTGCAGGTTGCTAGCTTGGCATCCATTTTTATTCAGAAATTTCGCACCTATATCCAAAATTTCGAAAGTGCAACTATTACTTTATGTAATGACGAAATGTCTATCTGTCTTAAAATGAAATTAATTTTTTTTAAAAATGATGCAATATCCGGTATCAAGTCGGAAATTCAAAATATAAAAGGGGGTATATATTGGCCAAGTTGGTTCAATGCCGTTGAAATGTGAATGGCGGACACTTCTGTCATTTCTCCTGATATTTGCATGTCACAAAAGAAGTTGAGTCTTAAAAACTGTTCGATAATCTCTTCATCATTTTTAACCCATTCAAGTGCAAAGCCTTTGCATTGCTAAAACTTTTAAATGAATGAATGACACCGGAATTTAAGTTCAAATTTATTTGGAAATAAGAAAAAGGTATATATCACATGCATAGTAAACGGAAAAAAAATATGCCAACCTTCAGGTGCCATTATGGGATTTAGGAAATAAAGGTAAGTGGTTTCATAAAAGTACCACTGACCTTGAAAGGGTTAAATATAAGGTAACTGGGGCATGATTTTACAATGTGACACTGAAGCTTCTGACAATTCAGTTTCAAAAAGCTAATGTTCATTTGAATTAATTCAAAGTCTGAACTTCTGTAAATGTGTTCAGTTAAGTTCCCTCTATCAGACAGAAATGCTCAAAATTACATTTTAATATTTAAAAATATTAAAATTTGCATATTTCATCTTTCTTTCCTCATTGGTGCAATTGCCCCATAAAGATGGGGTAAGTGGACCAGGAGGGTCTATGTTCCACACGCGTTTATTTTATTTCATATAGGATGTCAGGTCCTGTTTGAAAAAGTGTAAACAACTTAAAAAATTTAAACCAGGTAGATCATGTAAATTACACATCAACTAAAGAGCGTTGCAAGGGAAACCTTTGCTGAAAATGCGTGTAAAAAAAGCACTAAAAGTGAAAATATTAGATTTATTTATACCAAAAACATAAAAATTAAGTACGTACTTATGTACCTTAGTATATGTAATAAGTATAAAAGTCCCATGGGTAGTTTAAGGAAAAAATAGTATGGTAAATCTATGAACAAACGGCTAGGTAAGTACTTAAGTACTTTATCTGTATCCAGGGGTTACATCATATTGGGAAAATTTTGTTGTTCCTCCCACCAGAACCCTTTATGAATTACCTTAATGATAATTTTACTTAACAAATTCTAAATATGTTATTTTTAAAATAGTCGTAGGAATAATAAAAGTTTCCCTGTAGAATGTGACCCCTGTGTATCATATAATTTCCAGGTTTGGCTATCTCGCTTTCAGGGGCAAGGTACTTGCATTTGTGAAATGCTGAAATAATTACGGACACCAGTATTTACAAGAGAATCTATTTGTAAACCAGTAAAAGTATACTTTCGCGTGCTTAACAAAGGTGAAATTTTCATTATAAAATTCAGGTGTCAATGTGGCATTTAGGGACTAAAATTATGTGATGCCATTACGGCATCGCCGCCTCTCAAGGAGTTAAGAAATTTGGTTTGATACCACCCAATATGCGTTTTCTAAATTTTATTACGTAATTTTAAGAAGGTATTCTATAATTTTCTTTATTGTGAGTAAAAAAACAATGGAGAAATTTATTTCCCGTAGTAAGAGAAACTCAAAAAAATTATTTATAACTATTGGGATAACTGGATCAAGCATGTCTCAGTTACCCCATTCTTTAAAAATTTATGGGGTAACTGAGACACCGGGCTTACATTTGAATCATGAAGTAAATATGTATAGATACCTAATAATATTAATGTAGTTATATGCCTAATCTTAAAAAAAAAGATAGTTTAATAAAAGTACTTACAGTATTTTAATAAAAAACCAAGGAAGTTCAACCATATTGACGTAGTTTTCAAAAAAAGAAACGTAAATTTTTGACAACCTATCGCAGCAAAGTGAGAGTTATGATTGAGTTGACACACGTTGTTTTAGGACGTAGAGATTTCGGTGCATTGTTCACAAAAGCTAAAACTTAAAAAAACATCAACAGTTTTTTATAAAATAGCCTATGGCCCAGTTACCTCGTGGGTCCAATTACCCCAACTAACCCTGTGAAGAAATGACAGCGTTTAGATTTTAACACCTTCGTGACCGACGGCTCTTGCACAAATTCTATTCGATTGGAACCACTTTTTAAAGAAAGTTACCTTTACTTAAATAATCGCTAAAATGCTCTAATTAAAGGAATCAAATATTACATTTCTTTTTTACCGATACCAAAAACAAATTTTATCTGTCGTTTTTGGGGTGCATATATACACCCATAGTCCTGAATGAGTTAAAAGAGGGCTCCTGTATTTTGAGCTAAATTAATTTCCCTTTCTCTGTTTCACACAAGCACGTGTATGTATATATTAGTGTGCTCTGCCAACTCTTAATTTTTAATATGTAACTTTGAATAATCTTGTATACAGTGTTGCCAGTGGGCTACTTTTTTTAAATTCAGATTTCTTGATTGCCACCACTTATTTGAAACGGCAAATTTCCCTTTGTTTTCGATTTAATTAACATGTAATTAAATAAGACGCATTTTACAATTTCAAAAAAGTGGTGCCAATCAAGAATCTGAATTTTAAAAAAGTAGCCCATCTGGCAACACTGCTTGTATATTCGATAAATGCGTTGTGAATTCTTTGTTAGTGCATTAAGTGAATCAATGTTAACAATTTGGCTTCCTGTTCTTTTTTTTCACAGATTCCGAATTCCTACCGAAAATCCCCCCCCCCCCTCCAAAAAAAAAAAAAATGTAGTTGCTGAATGCCTGTCATTAGATAAGCAAAATTTACTGTACGGATTTTCTGGTGTGGCAAAGTAGAAATTTCTTTGTAGAACCGGATTCCAAATTGGAAAACGTCACACGCACTAATTTTTTTTAAAATTAACATAATATTTCCACGCAAATGATGTTTCGAAGTGACAGTTGCATGTTATTGAACAGAATTAAATAGCATTTATAATATTGTTTCAAATAATTATTTTAATTAACAGACAATAAGATTCCAATAACGCAATATAATATAACGGCCAGTAAATCTCACATTGATTTATATACAATGATAACCAATACTTAATCACTGGAAAATATGCACTACGCAATTTTTCTGAATTGAAAGTCTTTTTCCACTCTTTTCAGTTATTGCACACTTTATAACCTTAAAACATAATTAATTACGAAACATTATTATTAGAAAAAAATATATGAAAGTTATTTCTGAAAATTGGAATATGTCATTGTAATTTCAATTCATTTTTTTTAAATACAGCAGTTTTTATTATATTTTGAAAAAATATTTATTATATTTATATTCATATTTTGAATTTTTAAAAAAAGGTAATTTAATAAAAAAAGTGATAGCTCAAAGAATCTTATATATTATAAGGGAAATATATCTTTATATTTATTATCTTCATATGAAAAATTTAAATTCATTCTTAAATCACCTTTAATAAATTTAACAAACAGACTATAAATGATGAAGAGAATCAAAAATATATTTCTCTGATTTCACTTCTGCTGTCATTCAAATCTGACCTTCACAAAATTCAAAGAAATTTAATTAATGACGTTTGAGACGTAAAATGGAATGGAATATAAAGAGTAAACTTGGTGGTTGCGTGTTGAGTTTCTTGAAAGGCATTTATAAAAGAAAAACTAATATAAGTCAGTTTCTTTCATTATTTAAAAATGAAAAATGTCTATGAATGCGTTTTATGATAGTGATCCTTTCTAGATGCATTTTAAAATGGTGATGTTTTTTTAATTGCACCGTATTGAAACTCACAATATTTGTAACCATAATGACAGGCAGTCATAAAAGAATCCCATCGATTGCTGTACATTTCGTCTTAATAATAATAATAATAATAATAATAATAATAATAATAATAATAATAATAAATTAAAGAAAAGAAAAGTACCGTTTTACTCCGTATAAAATAATTTATATTTACACGTGGTTTATGTTGCCATATAGAGTCATTTACACTCTAAATATTGCGCTATCATATTTCAATGTTGAAACCTTTTTTTATGTACTTTATTTGAGTTCATTGGAACAAAGTAACACGGAGTTACGTATAATCTACGCATTTTCTAAACCTTACACGGTACAATTTTTCCTGTGGAAATACATGTTTTTATATTCAAATCAATGGTTAGAAACCAGAAATATTAAAAAGTATTCCTTTATCATATTTAACAGCAGTCGACGAAAATCAAGAAAGGTTTATGCGTCGCTCTTTCCAACAGGGTTGCCAGTTTGACCTCGATATTTATTTCGAAATTTCATGTACCTAACAGAATTTTTTAAAGACGAATCCATTAATTTATGTAATCACAAAACTGAAGTGTGATTTGTAGAATACTTTACTTCTCCCCAGACGGGCGATAAATGCGCCAATGTGGCAACCTTGATATTTTATTATAGCAACCCTAAAATTTCTCTTGAGAGAGCTGTTGATGGTTTAAACTCCTTGTTTTGTAAACTGCATTCTAATTGGACGCTTATTTTTTGTAAAAGGCTTTCTTATTGGACAAAAGAGGAAAATCAGTGAACAGTTTGAAATTTTTTTGGAAATACGTTATTGATAATGCTTGCTGCAATGGATTTCGCGTTGAAAAGTTCTATCTGTTGCAGTCGAGTGATTTTTATTATTCGTTTTCTAATTTCGTATATTTTGAAACAAGTACGAATGCTTGAAAGGTGAGAATAAATATTCGATCGGTTATTTTTCTCTTATTTTTACCTGTATTTTTGAGCTTTGATTGAATCATATATGAAAGAGAGGCTTATTGTTTCAAGATATGAATGACTAAAAACGATAGAATGAGTGATACTTTTGAATGACATCCTAGAGTATGAGGTAAAATTATGAATATAAAAAACGGGGGTTCAGGGGGTGGAGCCGCCTGATTAAAATAAAAGGCCCCTCTGATTAAAAAAACAACAATGTTTTGCTTCCCTTAGTGTTAACAAAAGTTCTCTTTTTAATAATTTGGGTAAGGGAAAATTTTGTTTTTTGGTATTTTTGATAAAATGCGTTCCTTTAAAAAATGTGTTTCGAATCAATTTGAATTGTTTTTTGGTACTTTTGATAAAATGTATTCCTTTAAATAATGTATTTTGAAACAATGTGAAATTTTAAGTATTTGTATATTTTCACTCAAAAATACACATAAAAATAACCGATCGAATATTTATTTTAACCTTTCAAGTTTTAAAATATACGAGAAGAGAAAACAAATAATAGTTTTGCGTGTTGTCTCCCGATGTTGCAGCTCCGGGAGATAGTACACAAAACACTCTACTTCTTTGCGCGATTTTTGAAATCGCGCCAAGAAGTAGAGTATTCTCCGGTCGCATCACGTCTGTTACTAAATAAAGCAAAAAATATTATTTTTAATTTCTGACACGAATTTGGATTTTCTAAATAAAAATGGGGGCCAAACTGGTAACCCTATTTACCATGTGCAGGTTATAATACCAAAATCCCCCTGAAAATGAAGTCCTGATGCCTGACCTTGTCAAATGCCTTTGCGACATCAAGAAATATGGCAGCTGCAGGGATCTTCGCGTTGAATTTCTCACTAAGATATTCAACAACTCGGAGTAGCTGATGTTGTGTAGAATGTTTTGGGCGAAAGCTGGCCTGCTCAGGAATGAGAATGTTATTTTTCTGCATAAAGTCTTGTAACTGGGTACGGATGACGCGTTCCACCACTTTGCTGACAGAAGGTAAAAGTGAAATGGGTCTGTAGTTAGTAAGGTCAGAGAGATTACTTCCAGGTTTAGGGATAGGGGAGATTATGGAAGTTTTCCAAGGTTTAGGAAAATAGTTAAATTTTAATATAGCGTTAGTGAGGTCAGTTATATAAATAATAAAATTAGGAGGAAAGTTTTTAAGGGCAGTGTTAGTAATTTTGTCATATCCAGGGGCCTTACGTTTTTTAGGTGTTTTAATAATATTAGGAATAACAATGGGTTGGATGGTGGGGGGGATCATCAAGGGGCGGCGGGATTGCCAGGAAATTTCGAACAGTTTCGCTGACTTCATTAAGATGATTTTGACTTGCCAGGGTCGGGTTAGGAGAAAATTGGCTGCATATGAGTTAGCCAGCATATTAGCTTTCTCTTGGTCAGTGTAGGCAGTAGAGTTGATAGCAGTAAGTGGGGTATGAATGTAAAGTTTTTCTTAAGTTTACGTTTTAGAATCCATAGGGAACTGTCCTCGCAAGCTAATGTTTTAAGAATGTTATTCCAGATTTTTTGTTTCTTTTTGTACAGACTATTTTTTATTTTGTTGTTAAGCCTATTGAGAAATGTTTTAAAGAAGGGATCTCTTGAATTTTGAAACTGTAGCCCTACGCGATTACGTTGTTTTATTAGGTTATAAATATAACGGGGTGGGATGAAGGAGTTGCTATTTTTACAGGTATTAAAAGTGGAAAATTTTTGAGTGTTAATGATATGGGGATTGAGGTGTTCATCAGCTGCATCAATATCGTTGGTATTGCTGATTTCCGGGAAAGTAATGTCTTGAGTATTAAGATAATCAGTCGTTTTTTTCCAATTAATAGCCACGGAGAGGGGGAGAGAGAGGATTGACGATATCAACTTTAAAGGAAACCGGGAAGTGGTCAGAAGAAAGATCGTTAATAACAGTAGAAGAAATAGGCTATGGAAGATTCTGGGAAGGAACACAGTCAGTAACAGAATTATGGGTATTAGGCGCAGTGCTAATGTGTATTGGTGTGGATGGTACATGTAGACATAAATTTAAGTGTTGGACTAAATTATGAAGAGAGGCACCCCACTGAGAACTGCCATGGCAATTGTAGCATCTGCTTTTGACATTGTAATCGCCTACAAAAAAGCAGTGTTGGTGTTGTGTAAAAAGCTGTGTAAGACTGTTTACAGGGCAATTACCAGTAGGTTTAGCATAAATAGAGGCTAATTTAATGTTTAAATGAGAAAGTTGTAAAATTATACTTGTGTATTCTAAATCATTAAAAGTGTTGTTCTGTGCTTGGTAGTGTGGGATGTGATGTTTGATGTAAATTGCGATGCCACCTCTGTGCGTGCCACCAAGCACGGGATGTGTGGTAGAGCCTATACCCTGGGATGTTAATATTACAAGTAGGACTGAAAGTTTCTTTCAGAAAAATAACGTCTATTTGGGGATGATCATTTATGAAAAGTTTAAGTTCGTTACTTTTATTCTGGGAAGAGTTGCAGTTCCAGGAAAGAAAAATTAGTGAGGAAAAAGTAGAAGAGGTATTATTCATTATCGGGTGTGTTCAATTCCGTGGCAAATGTATTGAATGCGCTCATAATGATGAGCATTTTTTCCATGGGGTCGGTACAATTTTTTATAAGTTTGGCTATATTTTTGAAGCATTGTATAAATTTGTTAGAATTTAGGAGCTTTTTCATCTTCTGAAAAGTCTTAAAAATTTCCTTGAAATCGGTAATGTAGCTAGAATTAGTGGGTTTTTCTGTTGCTGCAGAATCGGTGTTATTCGGCTTATTTTCAGTGTTGCTTTCAGAGTTAGGGTTTAGATTGGGAGAAGGGAGCGGAGCCGGGCCTTCAGCAGGTTCTTTAACTGTATTGTCAGTTTTTTTAGCATCTGGTTTTCGGACATAATTGTAAGTAGATAATAATTCAGCCATAGCACTTGGGATGATTTTGGGTTTTTCATTTCGGTTAGTTTTTGAGTCAAACTGTTTTTTGAACAAACTGTGGGGTTTTAGGGCAACCATGGTAAGTTGCCACATGGTCACCAAAACAGTTTGAGCACTTGGGGGTTGTCTTGCCAGTTTTATCACAATTTTGGGTGAGATGTTCATCAGAACATTTTGCGCATTTTGGAGGTAGGTGGCAAATTTCGGAGGTGTGGCCAAATTTCTGGCAGCGGTAGCATTGTTTCACAATGTTAGTGCCTCTAAAATGTTCAACAGTTACTCTAATGTAGCATATTTCATTCACTTGATAGATCTCTTCAAATTTCTCACGAGGCAGGACATTCACTACATAGAGGAGTATTGGCCTTCCGGCTTTTCTGTTTTTGAACATGGATGCCCTATTGGCAGTGAAATTATGTTCTTTAAGCGCATCAATGATGAGCTGGGGGTCTGTATACGGAGGAATTCCTCTAATGACAACTTTACGTGGGGGGCGCTGTTCCGCTGGGCTCAGGGTAGTATACGCGATAGCATTAGTACCTAAGTAGGACTGTGTTTTACGAAAATCATCGTCTGATTTGCAATGTACTTTAAGTAACTCCTCGTGCATTTTAATAGCTTGGTTATTTTCGTTAAGTTCTATAATTTTGCTCGAGAGTTCGTTCCATTTCTCTTTAAGTTCTATATAGAAGGGGTGTATTTTAATTTTTTGGATGTAGAATTAGTAGCGGAGCCACTGGTTGAGTCGCCTTCAAGAGGGTTAACTACTTCCATGTTATTAGCATCATTACTTTTATCAGCCAAGGCTGAGTATTTGTACTTAAGCGGGATTGTGGAATTCACGGTATTCCTTCTACGTTTGTTGGCATTTACGGGGTAAAACCTTCTCCTGGGTCTACTACGATTGCTTTAAGTTTAGTTAGAATTTCAATTAAGTCATAATCATGATTAACAATAAAGAATTTAAACTCCCTAAGATTGCTAAACTTAAGAAAATCAAATGGCTCACTGTAAAGAAACATAAGATTTGATAAAAGTCTACTCAGATAGTCCTTATGCTGTGGTTCTGTGGAATAATCAGGTCGTCGCATTGAGTCCAATGATATAGTTGTCACAATCAGTCAAAAAATGTTGCACAATAGCGCGCTGAGCTTTGTCAGTAACTTGTGGAAGCTCCATCCAAGTAGCCGCCAAGTCAAGCTTTTATGCACCATTAATGATGCGGATTGCATTTTCCGAGAAGTTAAATGGTTCTTCAGAACCCATGATAAAGCCGGTTAACTTCCTTAGCTCGCTACTATGAAAGTAACAGAAGTTCCGAAAATGTCCCCTGTTCTGACGAGCTAGATCCACCAAGGAAAAAAACCGTCGCGATACTCATAATTGAAGTCAGCTCCAATAAAATTACGCAACCCGTAACAGGCGCCACGAAACAAAAGCAAAAAGCACCAAACAGAGAACACGCCTACTCTCTTCAAAAGCTAATCTCCGTCTCTCTATCTGTAAACGACACGAGATGAAACATATTCCATAAATAAAATAAAAAAGGAATTGCTTCTCAAAATTTTCTGGTGTAAAGCAATATTTCTAAATAAATAATTCGCCAGATGCGACAACACTGATTCTACACAGTTTTCGTACCCTTGTCAAGATCAGATAGGGCGGTTCTATCCACATCCAGAAAGAGCTTTCCCAGCTGTAAATTTGGAGTCCTAAAAATGTCTAAGGCTCATTATAACTGTTTGGCCATATCCGACTTTCTTTTGACTAAGGAAAATTGCATTTGTTCGATGCATTATTTTCTTATAGGGAACACAAGAAAGTACGAAAAAATATTAACAATTTACCTGAATATTATATAATGAAATATATATAATATACATATAAAATTCATTATAATTAAGAACATATTAAAAAAATTCTTGCTTCCATTGTGGAGATATTAATGTTGAAAGTAATTTTTGTAAATATCTCGCTACGAAACAGGATCAACGAGTTCGTGAATTAAAAATCCAGGACTCGAATTTTATGCTCGCCGAGAGATTCTATTACCTTTCTTCAGTATGTATCTATCTTTTACTGTTTTTTTATATTTAACCGCTTGAAGGACGGCGAGATATTATATATCCAATTTTATTTTATTTTAATCCTACTGCCACATCTACACGAGAATTTTTGAATAAAATTTTGACTTCATAACGTACGCGAGATAAAGCTATTACATATTTGGCGATAAATTTCTTCATAAATTCTGATGTCTGTCAATTATTACAATATTTTAGCAACATAAGTTCTTTTCCCTTGAAACTGATAAAGAATTTAACTCCTTAAGAGCCCACTTTAGACACGGCAAAAAAGGAAAACGCTAATTTTAAGTCTATGGGGGTCAATTTAATGTTAAGTCTATTTTCAAATTTCTCGCTTTAATTTTAATATTTTTGGATGATTTTTCTTACATAGGATAGCTCAGGACGATCTACAACCGGGCTAATTTTTACTTTTTCGATTTTTGTTATACTTTTTTTTATATTAGGACTGTTTTAATTTGAGAACCGGTTCCAACCGGTTCCGAAAATTAAATTAATTTAAAAAATGCTGAAACTAAAATCGAAAAAGTAAAAACTAGCCCGGTTGTAGATCGTCCTCAGCTATCCTATGCAAGAAAAATCATCCAAAAATATTAAAATCAAAGCGAGAAATTTGAAAATAACGCCCCGCGTAGACTTTATATTAGCTTATGCGTTCGAGTTTATCTGCATGACTAGTGTGGCCTCTTAACTCCTTAACCCTTAAATGCACAATTTTTTATTTTGTTTCGAAAAAATTATATGTGATTCTCTGAAAGGTTTATTACTCAGGAAAAATAATGAAAAAAAATCTTAGATACAATTTTAATATAATACGTCAATCTCTTCTTCTGCTGCACATGTGTAATATAAGTAAAAACTGCTGTCGTGTGTGCGGCTGTTTTACGTTAAAATATTGAAAATTAGTAAATATTTTAATAAGTATATCTCCAAATACCTTATTTTATAAAATTATTTATTTTATAAAGCTCAACCTTTAACCCTTAAATTCCCATCATAGAATACGTTCACCAAATTACGTAGTCCAAAGGATCTTATTTTACACCAGGAAGTTTTAATGGTTAATTTCGCTTTACTTAAATATGGAAAGTCTGTTATTATTTAAAGCAAAATTTGCTATTTTAATTTTCTGGTGTGACTTAGGTATATAAGAATTAAAAAAATCAATTAAATTCAAAACTCTGTTCTTTACATATATGCAAAGCTTAGCAAGTAAACGGTTAAGAGCCACTTCAGTCACTGCAAAAAAGGCAAACACAAATGTTAAGTCTATGGGGGCGTTATTTTCAAATTTCTCGCTTTGATTTAAATATTTTTGGATGATTTTTTTTTGCACAGCATGGCTGATGACGATCTACAAACAGGCTAGTTTTTACTTTTTTTTTTTTTTTTTTTTTTTTTTTTTTTTTTTTTAATATTAGGACTGTTTCAATTTAGAACAAGTCGAAAAAGTTAAAGTAAATAAAAAAAAAAATCTGAAACTAAAATCGAAAAAGCAAAAACTAGTCAGGTTGTAGATTTTCCTCAGCTATTCTATGCAAAAAATATTAAAATCAAAGCGAGAAATTTGAAAATAACGCCCCGATAGACTTTACATTATCGTTCAAGTTTATCCGCGGGACTAGTTTGGGCTCTTAAACGTCGAGTCCGATAAGTGCAGGCTGTTATTATTATTTTTTTTTCAATTCAGATTCCTTGATTGCCACCACTGTTTTGAAGTAGAAACATTCATCTTATTATTTGGAGGTAAAATGATAGGAGAATAAAGCCAATTACACAATTAAAAAAATGATGGGAATCAAACCATCTAACTAAAAAAAGGTAGCCTAGACTGCCCCTGAAAGTCACAGGCGCCAAAATTAACCCCTCCGGGACCTTACTTACTTAGATTTTATTCAATTTGCGACACTTTCTTAACCCCTTAATTCTCGCTCCCGTGATATTCACGGGCTGTGTCTTTTATTCAGATTGTTTGATTCCCACCAGTTTTACAAAATAGTGTAACTGGCTTTATTATGGTATCATTTTACCTGTCATTAAATAAGAAGAATATTTCTTTACAAAAAAGTGGTGCCAATAAGCAATATTAATTTTTACACCGTAATTTTATGCGACTGTTAAGGGGTTAAAAACAATTAGCATTATTTATATAATGACGAAAATGCTCTAATTTAATAAGGCAAACATTACTTTTCTATATTACTGGTACAGAAAACACATTCTGCATGCACATTTTGATGGCGCATGCATGTATCCATGATCCTGACGGGGTTGAGGGGCTCAGAATATATCATTGCAAATATGATACCGTTTGATAACGTTGCCAATGTGAAAATAAAATATATCTCGTTTAATATCATAAATGAATGTAATAATAGATCTGACTATCATTTGATGTTATCAATCCAATATTAAATATGTAAAGAGTCGAAACCCGTCGAATTCGACGAATGAAAATGTTTAAAAGAACCGATTGACTGAATTTATAAAAAAAAAATAACAGACATAATTACAATAATGAATAAATATTTAGGTAATATATTTTCAATCTTGATGTTAAGTTTGCCAGTTACAATTTTCCATTTAACCCGGAATTACACGCGCAGGGTATGACATGGTCGGGTTGCGTACGGTTATTACATTTCTCACTACAATTTTTCGAAAAGTAACATTCAAATTATTTTATCGCAGAATTTGTGAGCAATATCAGCGTTTAAATCACATAACGATTTTTAGTTGAATTTATTGGTGACAAAGTATAAATCGTACATATCCCAGATATGCGCTAGCGATCCCGGGCTAAACATTCGCGCTTTTTACAGGAAGTTCTAATCTGAGTGCCGTCCAGGGAAGAGAGCGCTCCGAACCAAATGGCTGATTTTCACCGCAAAATTTGAATAGTAGTCTCTGCTTTATTAAATCTAAGGAATTCTGTCATTAAAGATAGCGAGAAATGCTATTAAAATTTAGTAGTAGCAAACGGTCATTTGGGTCGAAATGCTTTCATCCCAGGTGCCGTCGAAATCCAGAAATATATATTTAGGCACACTCGCAGCAAAATGTTTAGTTTTATCAAAGTAAATACAGTAAAGCCCCGATTATCCGCGAGCGCATGATCCGCGGTGCGGTTTATCCGCGGTGCGGTTTATCCGCGGTGCGGTTTATCCGCGAAGCGAATTTTTTTAATTCAAGCCAACAGCAAGGAAAATACAATAAGCCCTACTAATAAATATAAACAGAAAAATATATATATTCGAAAGTAATAGAAGAATATTTCTAGATTCAGTTGCCATTTTGAAATACCAGATAACCCATGTCTTGATGTCTTTTCTTGATTTTATTAACCAAACGGAAGCATATCAATAAAAATATTTAACAATTAACCCTAGATCTACCGGGAATTTTATTCAAGTTTTAATAAAACGTTCTACACCAGAATTTTTATTTAAAACTATTTAACTTATTTATTTACCTTATTTTTGTCTGGTTTATATACTTAGTTTATTTTAAAGAAATTTCTGGTTTGAATGAATATTTTGTATGTACCTGTCGGGTCCAATGGACCCGTCTGGTAGACGGAGGGTTAAATAAGATTATTATGATAAATTCCAGGAGAGCATATCAAGAATAGCTTCATTTCCAGGATAAAAATTATTCCATACTAAAAGAAAAGCAATAGTTTACAATTTAGACTAAAGAAAAAATATATTTCCAAAGCAAGAAGCAAAAGCAAGGGACTGGTTGTCTTTTTAAAAAGGTGTAACTCGACTCTTTTTGTACAGTGTGTATGGCATTGTTTCTTATTTCTTGTTCTTTATTTTAGTGATTTAGGCGTAAAAAAAAGGTTTCTGCTGTACTGTGCATATGTATTTTAAACGTTTTATTATGTTTTTTATACACTAAAACATAGTTTTTATGTTGAGGTTTCTTTTTCTTTCGTATTTGCACCCCATTTTCAGTCTTTTTCGGGTTATCCGCGATTTTTGTTATCTGCGGTGCCCTTGCCACCCAATTCCGCGGATAATCGGGGCTGTACTGTACTCCTTTCATTTTCACTATGACATTTTTACCCTCTGAAGCGTCTCAATCTCGGTGTCAGCGGAATGAAAAAAAATATATATTGAAACGTAAAAGCGTTATGTGTAAAAATGCGTTATTTTATATAGGGACGTCATTTTCTGTTCAAAAGTTTTTAAAAAGTTATTTTTAATTGTAATACGAAAATGGCATCCGTAGAATTATATGGTAATTCTCACTGTTTCCCTTCTCTCTTCAAAATTGCAAGTAACCCGATTGCTACCAATGCGAAGAAATTTTATAAAAGACATTTAAAATTTAAAATAAAATATAAAAATGGAAATATATTAAAAAATAGCGAGTACGGGCCCATCTACAAATAAAGTGCTTTCATTTATAAAAAATGATTATCAAAATTGGTTTAGTAGCAACCTCAGTCCAGATGACTAAAAAAACAGCCTGGTCTTAAAATATATAGATTATTTGTAAAAGTTTTGTTGGTTTGCAATTTAAGAAAATCTCTTTACCGTTCCTAGACAATAGAGATTTTCCCCAAAAAATTTTTCTGTGTTTTAACACTTTTGTATCACCGTGTTGCATATTTTCGATATACACAAAACTCAATGTGACTTATACATAATGCTTTAAAAGATAATTTTATTTATTGCTGCTATCTCCAAACACATCAGTTAATATGAATTATTCACAGTGTTCTCAATAGACGGCGACACTGAGTTAAGTTTTAATGCTAACGTTCTATTTACCATTTGAGCAGTTTCCCATCGATATTGCTAAAATGAACTTTGTAAATTTTGTAAAATTAAAATGTCTGAGAAGTCCAAAATAAATTTTTTACAAAGTTAAGTACGTGTACTGTGCAATTTGTATTAAAATATTGACAATATTTATGGGAAGCGTGTAATTTTTAGATAGTTGAAGGTGTAAAAAAAGCACTTATTAGTCAATATTTTTTTACTTATATGTTGTGATAACTTTTCATTATTTTTTACATGCTTAAAATGATGAAGTCTAACATTTGTGTAAATATTTTTCAAATTAGAGTTGTTGAGTTACAAAAGGTTAAAAAGCAAACAAACATCTTTGAAAAAAAAATAACTTAACTTATTTTAGATTAAATTTATGTTATAAACACTAATGTAATGTTTCGATTTTCCTTTTCTTTTTCTTATTCTTTGTTCTAATTTTTCTTTTTTCTTTTCTTTTATTAATGTCCTTTAATGCATATTTTTTAATATATATATATATATATATATTAGGGTGGAGCGAAAAAAATTAATTTTTTTAAATCAAAAACGGGTAGGTGCCAAAAGTTGCCTTTATACTAGTACATCATCTGTGTGCAATATTACCGCTGAAAAAAAATGGCTTGAGTCTGCGCTTTTGGTCCAAAAGTCGAAATTTTGGGTAAAATTTGACATTTTTTCAAAAATTAAAAAAAAATTCTATAGAGATGGTTATTATTTAAAAGTGTTATTTAAACCTTTATTATTAATGACTTAACATATTTAAACGAAAAAACTATATCTTTGTTCTGTATAACTGGAACAAAGCTGACAACTTTTGGTGAAAAAAGGACGTTTCCACTCTGTTGTGTCATACAACTAATTGTTGTTTGGAATACAGCTCTTACCTAGCTGCTTTCAAAACTACCCAGGAGGTACCACGTGGAGGTGGCTGCCTTTCATGTCACAACAGTGCATAGCTCGACCACCCCACCATCTGAACTCATTTTTTTATTTATACATTGAATTGTGATTTTTTTTTATCAAAGACTGGCATAAGTTTTCTATGTATCAACCTGGTACATCTTCTTTGAATCCACAGACTTTGAATGCTGCTGCTGTGATCTCATTTACGTATTTTTCTACTGTTTGTGTAAGAGAAGACAAACAGTGTAATGCAGTGCGGATGGTATTAATGTAATCTATTCAGCCTTCTATTATCTTCACCATGATTGCACACGATAAAGGCATATTTATTAAAGGTTCTGTTACCACAACACTTTTCCAATGAGTTAGATTTATATAATTATCCGCTTCAAAGTTGATTGTAGATATTTCCGATTTGCGTATGCCATCATTTACTCTCATCTTTCGACTATTATGTGCTGAGCAGCTAGCTGTTTAATGTGATGGCAATCGTCAGAGAGCATTGAAATAAGAATTTCCTCTGTGTATGCAAAGCAACCATTGTCCTAAATAACCTTTTTTCAGTATTTTTTAATTCCGTTTTGTGTGTTGTTTAGTATCCAAGTTGTTTTTGTGTAGCCAATTGCTGGACAGATAATTACACTTCTTTATCTCCTATTTAATTTACATCCAAAATTGTTAATTGGTCCAAATCATCCAAGCAACCTCCTAGTAAATTGGTATATAATTTTATATACCTTAGATAAATTCAAATAACATAAGTGATCGTAATTACGTAATTCTAGCAAAAGAGCAACGCGAATAATTAATAAAATTAAATTATAATCCGCGTAAAACTGTAATTATTAAATTTAATTAATTACGAATAAAATTAAGAGTTTGCGTTGTGAATTATTTAGACGAACTCTTCCACTTATGAATTAAACTAAAATTTAAGCTGTAAAAATAGTTGACACACCTTAAACATTATCAATTAAAAAATTACAGAAACTTTTTAAAACTGGATTAAATATTTTATTTACATTGAACACAACTATATACAGAAACACATAATATTAATTCAAAAAAAAGAAAGCAACACTTTTGTTTGCTTCTCATTATTTCATGTATATTTAATCTTTAAAAAAAGACAATGTTCTCATTTACTCTTATTATTATATATTTTTCTTTTTGCAAAAAAAAAAAAAAAAAAAAAAAAAAAAAAATAATAATAATTCTTTTTCATTTTTAAATTACCTTAATTATATTTAATTATTGGTTTTGTTGGATCTCAGATTGCTCTCTACCATAAAATATCAGAAAAGGATATTTATAATTTCTCATATGATTTAAAGTGGTAAAAGAAAAAGATAAAGGTAATACCTTATATCATAAACGGGATGGTGGCCTTTATTCATCAAATTCAGAGTTGTCGCGTTGCTAAGGATCATATCCATATGTCATCTGGAATCCGCTTCTTATCAGAGCGGCGATATCGGGATGGCAGGATGCATAGCTACGGACCTCAGTAGAACAATCCACTTTATTTTAACATCAGGAAGACATCCTCAATTAGGCTTGCTTAGGCTTACTCCGATATGTCCATCTCGCCTGGGCATTACTAGGGCTTTCTGGATTCATTGCACGGGCTTTCAGTAGAGCTCCTGCGTCCTCGACATCTTTTTTCAGACTCCCTTTTTCAAACCTTTTTCTTCTGGCACACCAAATCTTGCAGTGGGTGGAACTATTTGTCTAGTCCACCCTTATTGGATGTGAGAAGATTTTGCATTATCCTTCGATAGGCCTATTAGCTAACAGTCTGCAAATGGCCCCTTACATATACTTTAATATTATTATATGCCTTAAAGTTTGGGTGGACTGAAAAGCCATAAATTTATCCCAACACTTTTATTAAGGCCATAAATTTATTCCAACATTTTTATTATTTTACAATTTCTAATTATACACCACTTTCCACTGGCTTGTCATAAAACGACACCATGGCGTCTGGCTAATGTTGTTATCTGAGATCCGAACTACATTCAACATTATACATTCATTTTACAATACAACAATTTTTTTTAAAAATATATATTTAATATTTAAAATCAACTTAATAATTTTTGTATGAACTTACACTCCTATTTTACTTAAATATATAAACATTATAATTTTACACTCATAATTATATTTTATAAAAAAATATTTATACAAACAGAAATAACAAATTACGCAATTTTACTTTGATTTAACCAACATGGTGCGGGAACATATTGTTATATGTTGCCCAGCATCTCTCCCGGTGGTCAGAAAAAAAAAACTGATTGCTGGTTTTATTTTTATTTTTTTGTAAAGCATAAAAGAATGTACCTGTCCATATGAGACCCGAGTAAATTCGTAATTTCCGCCTCTGTATGACCTGTCTATCCTCACCCCTTACTTGTCCCTTTTATCATCAGTTTTACCCTTTTTTTGATACTTTTTCTGATACTTTTGAGCATTCTCTTTTAAATTCCCATTTTTTATCCTCATTTGGATAATAACTGGCATGACTCTGAGGTTGAGTATTCCTATATGGCACATGCTGAGGGAAGTAATTTGGTGGGGGTGGGGGATATGGAGAATATCCATAGTAACCACCTGTGGGTGCATAAGATTGAAAATGCAATTGCTGGTTTGGGTTAACAAATCTAGGATTAAAATTCGCTCTCGGTTGATACTGTCCATTATAAGAGTACCTTTTATTAAAATGCCGACCTGCGAAATCTCTGCTATCCTTATATGTATTTTTATTATCATTTTTGTACCAGCACGTTTCTAAAGTATGCGAATTTTTTTTACATAATTCGCACAATCTGCTTGATGCAGTATCTTTTTTTTTAACTTTCAAATTGTTTATTTCGGAAGTCAAAATTTTAATTTGCTCCGCGCTTTCCATATTTAATTTTAACAATTTGTCCAAATTTTCCTCAGTGGAGGTTTTTGTAATCGAATTAATTTCCTTTGATGCAACTTGATTGTATGCAACTTCCATTTGTTTCGCAAATTTACATGCGTCGTTGAAATTTTTCGGCGCCATTCTTCGAATGTCCAAACTTAAATCTGCCCTAACTGATTCTAAAAATCTTGTGAATTTTATCATTTCAAATAAACTACCATTACCGTTGTCAATATTTTGGCCACTTTTATCTAGGTAAAGTTTTGCAGCCTCATTGAATTCACTGATAAAATCAGCGATAGCCTGCGCAGGTTTTTGCCTAAGAGGATAAAAATTGCTTTGAGCCGCAGAAAAACTTGTTTTAGTAGAAAAAGTATCGATTAATTTTTCTTTAAATTTACCATAGTCTTTTTCTGTATTAAGATTTTCTTCATTAGCTAATTTATCTCTAGCACTACCAACTAATTTTGTTTTTAAAAGCGCAAGTTTCGAAACATTCTCTAATTCCGTTTGTTTAATTAGATTATCGAATTCGTTCACAAAAAAATTAATATTAGACTCTTTCTTTCCATCAAAGACGGGGATACAATTCAACAGCGTATCAACACTAGGTTGAGTCATTGTATTCTTTTTAGTTTTTTGTAGCGAATAATTTAGAGAAATAATTTTATTTTTCTGTCCTCTGGTTTTAACTCCAGAGGTATTTAAATCTACACTTCTCCTTTTAAATTTTCGCTTATTGTTGGGCATAACCTTTTAACAGAATATTTCTGTTTATCATACTTTTTTCTCTATATTACAACATATGTATGAAAATATTCTAGATTGCATAAATACATAAAAACAACAGCACTAAAATTTAAAAAAAATATTTCTTAGCGGATGAAGTTGTTTTGTAGATTATTCTTTTATACACATAAATACCCCTAAAATGTTTATAATACACGTATATATAAAAACAGCATAATTTCATTTAACAGAAAAATATCTGTCTTTTTCTACAGAAACAACAATCTTATTTTTTTTTTATATATATGTAAATATTGTACCACTACTTCGTAGTACGACTCATAAATTTTCTTTTGTATCACCTTGATACAATTTCAAAAATCATGATCTATTGACATTTCAATCATTTTTATACCAGTCATATTATAAAATTTTACTCATTATTCTTATTATTATTATTTATACAGTATATTAAAAAAAAATTTATTTTTACAAATGTGTCATCCGTGATGTGAATGCCATTATTTCTCAATGGTAACTGAGATCCAACCAAAAGAGAAAAGAGAGAAAAAAAAATTGTAATTCCTAAATTTACCTATTATAAATCCCAGAATTATTTTTTTCATTTTTCTTTTTTTTTTAAATTGCTAACATATATTATTCATTTTATTTATTTAAATTATTATATGTGTGTCATTATTGTTACAATAATAAAATTAATTTTAATAAAATTTTAATCAATTAAACTTACATACCTACTATATCTTTAAAATTGAGACATTAAATAATACTTAAATTTATTTTCCTTTATTATTATTATTATTATTATTATTTCTAATGACCTCAGATGAACGTTCCTGAGTCATAGCACCATTTTACTTTAATGAGGGGGGATGCTGGACAGATAATTACACTTGTTTATCTCCTATTTAATTTACATCCAAAATTGTTAATTGGTCCAAATCATCCAAGCAACCTCCTAGTAAATTGGTATATAATTTTATATACCTTAGATAAATTCAAATAACATAAGTGATCGTAATTACGTAATTCTAGCAGAAGAGCAACGCGAATAATTAATAAAATTAAATTATAATCCGCGTAAAACTGTAATTATTAAATTTAATTAATTACGAATAAAATTAAGAGTTTGCGTTGTGAATTATTTAGACGAACTCTTCCACTTTTGAATTAAACTAAAATTTAAGCTGTAAAAATAGTTGACACACCTTAAACATTATCAATTAAAAAATTACAGAAACTTTTTAAAACTGGATTAAATATTTTATTTACATTGAACACAACTATATACAGAAACACATAATATTAATTCAAAAAAAAGAAAGCAACACTTTTGTTTGCTTCTCATTATTTCATGTATATTTAATCTTTAAAAAAAAGACAATGTTCTCATTTACTCTTATTATTATATATTTTTCTTTTTGCAAAAAAAAAAAAAATAATTCTCTTTCATTTTTAAATTACCTTAATTATATTTAATTATTGGTTTTGTTGGATCTCAGATTGCTCTCTACCATAAAATATCAGAAAAGGATATTTATAATTTCTCATATGATTTAAAGTGGTAAAAGAAAAAGATAAAGGTAATACCTTATATCATAAACGGGATGGTGGCCTTTATTCATCAAATTCAGAGTTGTCGCGTTGCTAAGGATCATATCCATATGTCATCTGGAATCCGCTTCTTATCAGAGCGGCGATATCGGGATGGCAGGATGCATAGCTACGGACCTCAGTAGAACAATCCACTTTATTTTAACATCAGGAAGACATCCTCAATTAGGCTTGCTTAGGCTCACTCCGATATTTCCATCTCGCCTGGGCATTACTAGGGATTTCTGGATTCATTGCACGGGCTTTCAGGAGAGCTCCTGCGTCCTCGACATCTTTTTTCAGACTCCCTTTTTCAAACCTTTTTCTTCTGGCACACCAAATCTTGCAGTGGGTGGAACTATTTGTCTAGTCCACCCTTATTGGATGTGAGAAGATTTTGCATTATCCTTCGATAGGCCTATTAGCTAACAGTCTGCAAATGGCCCCTTACATATACTTTAATATTATTATATGCCTTAAAGTTTGGGTGGTCTGAAAAGCCATAAATTTATCCCAACACTTTTATTAAGGCCATAAATTTATTCCAACATTTTTATTATTTTACAATTTCTAATTATACACCACTTTCCACTGGCTTGTCATAAAACGACACCATGGCGTCTGGCTATTGTTGTTATCTGAGGTCCGAACTACATTCAACATTATACATTCATTTTACAATACAACAATTTTTTAAAAAAATATATATTTAATATTTAAAATCAACTTAATAATTTTTGTATGAACTTACACTCCTATTTTACTTAAATATATAAACATTATAATTTTACACTCATAATTATATTTTATTAAAAAAATATTTATACAAACAGAAATAACAAATTACGCAATTTTACTTTGATTTAACCAACATGGTGCTGGAACATATTGTTATATGTTGCCCAGCACCAATTCCCCATGAGTTTTTAGATCCCTTCTTTAGCTGTGAATTACATTTGATTGTAAACTATTCTGGAGCCAAACGTGGATAACATAGTACTTTTTGAGTGAACGTAGAGACTCTGATGGGCAGTGAGTGCTCATTTGAAGGCTGATAATTCTGTTAGTCGTTGTCATCCATTCTGCGAGGGGCATATTTAGAATGAACCATTACAATTGATCATATGTCTCCTCCAAGTCCAGTTAATTTCCTCTGCATCATTTATTAGATAAAATCGTTGGCAAAAATTAGATTCTAACCCACAGGGATGCGCTGGACCAATAGGAAAATCTTTGTCCAAGTGCTTATTTCCTTCTTATTTCAATTTTCGAAGCCATAGAGAGTATTTTTTAAACACTATTTCCTGAAATCAAGTAAAGGGTACTCAGCACATACCAGAAATACCTGATAGATATCTGCAAAGTTATTTCATCAAGATATTGCTCAGAACTAGCGAATAGGAACCCAAGAAACTTGTCCTAAGCAAGATGGCCCACAACGGCGCATAAAATTATTCGCCTTTATATAAGCACTGAACTGATTGACCGTCAGATTCTGGTTCACTCACAAAGTATGTAATCCAAGTTTATGCCACATGATGGCTTACACCAAATAAAATCCACATCTAAAAAATTGATCTAAAAACTTATGGGAAATTACTCGGCTACAAAACATCACAGAAATTCGCAAAAAACAAATACTAAAAAAATTTATTTAGGATAATGGTAGCTTTTCACATCGAGAGCAAATTCTTATTGCAATTTTGATGACGATCGCCATCACATTAAACAACAAGCTTATCACCATATAAAAAATTCAAGAGGTAGAGTAAATGATGGCATACTCAAAGATGAAATACCTATATTTTGTAAAATGTTGTAGGAACGGAACTCCCAATCACTATGCAGTAACTGGATGTAATTTTGGTGAAGATACTACAGCGCTGAATAGATTCCATTAATTCCATTGCATTACTCTGCTTGCCTTATCATACACAAGCAGTAGAAATATACGTGAAGAAGTGTCACAGCAGCACCCAACGTCTGTGGATACAAAGAAGAGATGGATTAGGTTGATACATAGGAATCTTATGTCAGTCTTTGATAAAAAATCACAATTCACTATATAAATAAAACATTATGCTCAGATGGAAGGGTGGTCAAGCTATTCACTGTTATGTCATGAAATGCAGCCACTCCCACTTGATACCCCCTGGGTAGATTTCAAAGCAACTACGTAAGAGCTGTATTCCAAATAACAATTAGTTGTATGACACAACAGAGTGGAAACGCCTTTTTTTCACCGAAAGTTGTCAGTTTTGTTCCAGTTATACAGAACAAAGATATAGTTTTATCGTTTAAATATGTTAAGTCATTAATAATAAAGGTTTAAATAACACTTTTAAATAATACCCATCTCTATAGAATTTTTTTTTAATTTTTGAAAAAATGTCAAATTTTACCCAAAATTTCGACTTTTGGACCAAAAGCGCAGACTCAAGCCATTTTTTTTCAGCGGTAATATTGCACACAGATGATGTACTAGTATAAAGGCAACTTTTCGCACCTACCCGTTTTTGATTTTCAAAAAATAATTTTTTTCGCTCCTCCCTAATATATATGTGTGTTTTGTTTTTTAATTTTTAATGTTTTCAGAAAATGTTTTAAAGGGAAATTAGTTTGCTCAAAGAATTAAAAACTTATTAAATTGCTAGAATTATAAAAAGTATATATAATTGTTGAAGCGTAATATTGAAAGTGTTCTTTTATCTTTTTATTTACCATCAATTTAATAATGCATTATAATTTGTTATTTACTTATTTATTTATTAAGGCCTTATTTATATATCTATATTATAAAGGACAAACATATCTGTGCGTAACGCATACGTCATTCTGCGAATGGCAACACTTTGAAATTTAAAATGAAATTTCGGTTTTGCAATTTTCGCTACTGCAAATTTTTAAACTTCTAAACATCGCACCGTTTCAATTTTTATACCGTCGTATAGGGGAAAAAATGTACTTTTAAATGCAATTTGTTTGATAGGTCTATCTCAATTTATTTTTGAGATATTAATTTTTTTATAGCTTTTAGTACCAATTTTGTAATTGTGGCAACTGAAGTTTCCCATTTCTATTAAAAGTAAAGGGAAAATAGTCATGGTTTATTTATTTTTATTGATTATATCCTTATTGATACCATTTTCACATTGTAAATAAAAGTAATTTTTTTCTAATTTTTGAACAGAAAATGACGTCAGCCATTAAAAAAAAAAACACGCATTCTTCTTCATAAATCAAAAGATTGAAGAAGATATTTCAATATTTTTACTGAGTAAATGAATATTCTGAGTTTGAGATGCTAGGCAAAATGATTCAGTGAGTAAAAATGATGTCATATTTAAAACAAAACGATCATTTTCTTTGATAATACTAAATATTTGACCAATACTAAATGACAATACTATGGCAAGTAAAGTCAAATTTCTGAATGGTAAATTTTCGCGGGTACTGAGATTAGAACTTAAAGTTTGCGCGAATGTTCACATGAAAAGTTGTATCGGACAAACGCGACTTTAAGTTTGGAAATACATTCATTAATAATGTATTGCGGGTTAAAATACTTTTAAATTGTGATTTTGAGTTGTGCGTATTTAAATTTTGAGAATGTGAAAATAACGTGCTGTTCAGCTGTTATGGGAGAAAATTTTATGATATGTCAAAGCTAAATCTTTTTTACTGATTTTTCAGCCCGTACAGTGGTGGAAAATTGGCGCAGAGGTGGAGCCTATTGACACCACTAAATTATAGTAGTATTTTGGCTCTTATCTAATGATCAAATTTCTGAGTTTTTATTAAACTGAATAATACCATAAAAATTTAGTGGTGTCAATAGGCTCCGCCTCTGCGCCAATTTTCCACCACTGGCCCGTAAAAACAAACATAAGAGCCTCAATCGATAACTTCAACATAATTACTCATCTTGATTACGTATTCTAATACAGTTTAATTTTTCAATAATTTAAGCAGTTGAAGTTTGTGGAAATAATATTTGGGCAATTTTAGGTTAAAAACATTATTGAAGAGTTAGACAAGCAATGCAAGATGAATTTTTTATTGTAATTATTTTTCAGGTTTATTATAAATTCGATCTAACAATTCCATTCTAAACATTTTAATTCGTCGAATTTCGACGGGTTCCAACTTGTATTTTTAATGTTCTAACTCCAATATGTTTTACACTTTTTTGTTGTGTTTCTTATTTATCAATATCAGTTAATGATTTAAAAAAAAAAAAAAATGCCAAATTCAATTTGTGTAAGTAACCTCTTGCTTATTTATAAAATTATGTTTAAGCAATTAAGCATGCTTTATTTCGTATTTAAATCTGCCGGCATTATATAAAGGAATTACGCCGTTGCCTAGAGTTTCGATAAAACAACAAAAGTTGCACGGTTGCTAATAACCTTTCATTGCCAAATGCCTGACGTCCAATGCCAGGTATATTGAATATAGGGTAATTTATTACGTCACGTGGGTTATCTTGATATCCCTTTTTCAAGGTGAAAACAACGGGAATGCGCTATAAGCAGCATTCTTACTCTAAAGTTCAAACACCAGCAAAGTTATATATTATTTTAATTAATTTAAATGGTACCGGAAAATTAACACAGTAACCGTAGTATTTATTTCTTACAAGCTATCAAAACGCGTGTTGTATTAGCATATTCTGTCATGATCCAGGCATAGGTTACTTTACAACAAGTAGCTTTAGAAATTCGTACATAGCAAATGGATTTGTTTCGCATGTTCATGGTTAGTACGGACACCGCTATTTCTCCCGGGGAACTACCAGTATCTTTTTATAGAAAAAGAAATCTAGCTTAACCCCTTGAAGTGCACCTTTATATTATTTAAACCACTTAATTTTAATTCCCAAAGTCCACATTGGCACCAGAATTTGGAAATTAAAATTTTCTTTATATAACGTAGGCAAAGAAACGTTGTTACTCACTTCCATATAAATTTGTTCATAAAGACCGGTGTCAGTCAATTATTTTAATATTTTACCAACAAAAATACTTTGTCCCTGAAGGGGTTGAACGCGCAAAATTTCGCCTTCTTTTAAGAAGAGATTTTCTATAAGATAATACTGGTGGCAAAAAATTTTCTGGTCTGCAAAATTCAAGGAGGCGTACGAACCATGAGTTATGCTAATTATGTTATAAGTTTATGCCAAAAGTTTAAAACCTGCAGCATGATTGTAAACAAACGAAATATAAAAATCACCTCAAATTTGTGTTAACCCTTAAATGCATAGTGATGCATATCTGCATCCTTTTTTATTTAACACTTAGCAACTACTATATTTATATAGAAATATTAATGATGTAAATAAATATCAAAAATATACCACTAAATAAAGTTAAAAATCTATCTTAAAATTTCTGGTGTCTAATCTTTAATATAAGAATAAAAAAATCAATTCTAAAAGAATAATTCGTGCATTTAAGGGTTAAGTTTTACAAAATAAAAAACTATATAAAATAAGGTATTTAGATTCATACTTATTAAAATATTTACTTATTTGCACTATTTTAGTTATGACAGCAGTTTTTACTTTTATTGCATATGTGCAATATAAGAAAAGGTTGACCTATTATACGAAAAATGTATCTCTGATTTTTTTTCATTATTTTTCCTGTGTAATGAACCTTTTTGAGGTTCATATATTTTTTTTTCGAAATAAAATAAAAAATCAGGCATTTAAGGGTTAAGTTGTTGTTTTAACATTGTTTGTAGTTGGAAAATTATACCTATTAATGTTCAGTTAAGAGTATTTGTCCCGTTTACCTGTTAACAAATTTGGATGTGTCAAAATTTCTTGATGTCCTTAAAAAGACTGAAAAATAACAGAAATTTTCTTATGTCAGTAAATAAAATGTTCTCTTTGGATCAAGTTGAATAAATTCTTTAGGTAGATATTTTATTAAATTTAAAATCAAAAGTGCCAGATATGTTTATATCAGTTAAAATTTTTATATTAATTAGAACATAAGTTATGCCATTCGTCGGATTACCAGGTATGCAACACGATGATTCAAAGGAGGGTAATTTTGTTGGCCCACGAGTTAGGTAACTTATGAAGGACAAAAAATTTTAATGTACATTAAGTTATTTAGAAAAATCAGCATGAATTCATTTAAAGAATATTGTGGCACTTTTTTTTAGGAAATAATCGAAGTTTTAACGAAGTTTTAAAAAATTAATTAATCACCTATTAAAAAGTTACAAAAATTTAGGATGTTTGATGTCATTGAAAATCCACTTTTTAGTATTTCATTTAAATTTTTAATCTTAAAGTATGGGAGCTGTACTTTGTTTGGGGTTCTTTATAAACAATGTATTATATTTTCAGTGTTTTAAATATTAGTTTTAAGATTTATAAGTGTTTATTTAACTATTTATTACTACTAAAATACCAAATTACAAGATATATAAGGCACATGTATTGAATAAATACTACAAAACCTAGACTTTCAAGATTTTGAATTTTTTTTTTTAAATCTGTCGAAGATGGAATATTTTTAATGACATATTCTTTTTCAACACCGCCTAAAATATAAAAATCACCACTTACTTAATGAGGAACAGAAACATTGTTAATCAGTGTTATTATTAACATTTAATTTTAATTTCCAATTGCCAAAAGCCACGCATATTTAAAAAAAATAACCTCTTAAATTACAGGGTCGACCGGAGCATGTTGTGCTTAGGGACCCTTTAGCCTCTCCGCGATATTTTTCAAACTAACCGATCGATAAAAGCGACGTACGTCTTAATACATCTTCTTTCATCCACAACAGCATCAGCAACCAAGAAGCAATCAAAAGAATTCTCAAAATTTCACTCAGGTACGTTCGTTTCACTTATAAATAATCGTTTGTGATTTCTTTCTAAATTAAAGTTTCGCCTTAGTTAATATCAGTCTAAAAGATCATTGTTCAGAATTTAGTTTCTGTCCACTGTTTTTAACACTAGAAACACTCTTGCCAAATACATAATAGTCGATACAATCCAGAAATTTTTTCATAAGGTATGTTAATTGTAGGCATCAAATGTATGGTCTAATTAAATAAATAGTTTTAAATAAAGATTGTGGTGTGAAATGCTTTTTTATAAATCTTGAGTATAATTGCCGGCGGTTCTAGTGTTAAAAAATATTAACAGAATATTTTGATACGGTGATCAAAAACCAAAATGGCGATATGAGTCAACTTCGCCCATATAATACGGGGTATGTTGGACCACGTTGTGTTGGACATAAATCTTCCTTTAGTTCATGATACACTAGATTCTGATACAGGAAATAAAAAGGAAACTTCAGTCCAATAAAAAAAACATCCCTTCAACCAGAAACTCCAACCTATTCTACAAGCCAAGTACTGCAGTAAACAACAGAAAATAATCTGCATCTAATGACCTATCATCTGTAGGAGCAGTTAAGGTTACAACGTCAAATGATCTAAAGCCTTTGGCTAAAGTTGAACAAAATATCTTTTCTTATCCTTTGTATCTTTTACATACCATTAAAATTACACTTGATGTTTTATGTGTTTTTTCACTTCCGCTAGTAATCCGAAAACCCAATCGATTTAGAATCGTGACCTCACCCCGTCCTATGGGGCAGGTTGACCCAGTGACTTGATGTCCTTCTAAGCTTCATATAGAAACTTTAATTAATGAATATTTAATGTGAAAAATGTCCAAGCCGTGAATTGAACCAAGAACCCTTGAAATAGCGCTCCAAATGCTCTATCATTTAAGCTACGAGGACGATTTTTCACTCTGTTTTTTCTACGTTTAGTTAGCAATGTGATAAGTCACGTATTAAATATTGAATAATTTCAAGCGTAATTTCACTGCTGAAAATTAACTAAAAAACTAAAAAAAATTTAATTAATATTTTTCGATTTTTCTCATACGTGGCTCTGCTTTAAGATGTGGTAAATATACAAACTTAAAAATAAATTTAATTTAATTTAATTTAATTTAATTTAAACGAAAAAAAAATGTTGAAGAAAATATGGGCCCATAATCACCGGTCTACACTACGTGAAGAGAATAAATTATAAACGTTGAAATTAATTTATTTGTAAATTCTGGTGACATCAAATAATTTCAATATATTAACAGAATTAATTTGTCCTGGAAAGTCTTAAGATTTATTTAAACATAAAATCCATTCGTCTCTTTTGAAAACAAAATATATCTGCTACAGTTTCTCTAAAATTATATTTTGGGTTCTGTTCTATCTGAGTTTTCGTCAAAACTTATTTTTCATTGCAGTGCAGTAAATTTAGTTTATCTGTTTTGACTTTTGGTGAGTTTTGTGAAATTTTAAGTCACCTCAAACATCAAGTGGGGTCACAGCCGCAACTTTTACGACAGAAGTTTTTTTTTTTTTTTTCTCGAATAAGACACCGGTGCTCTTATTCTTCAAAAACTGTTAATTTTGCAAGTGGTCATTCAACTGAGAAAAAAGATTATATAACATTTCGTAAAATATGCTTTTAGACAAACATCGCTGTTTTCTTTTTTTTCTTGACATCTCCTTCAGAATTTACAAATGTGATTTTTCAGAATTCATCGAAGAAATTTTGGTATTTCTCTTTTATCCCATATTTTTAGAAAACATTTACGTTAATTTCCTGATAAACTGCAAAACGTCACTTAGGATACGAATATGCGAGGAAAAATTAAGCTTTCATTATTTAGAAATTTAAGCAGTCAGTGTCAGCGTTAACAGTCAAAATATTTTTTTTTATTAATATTGCTTGATTACTATCACTTTTTTTGAGACTTTAACATTCGACTTATTTTATCTGTGAATAATCTATTTATAAAATAAGGAAAATACGAATATTTCAAGAAAGTAGTGCCAATCAAGATATCCCTACTCAAGCGGCCTACTATTTTCACACGCATTAGCTTTTCATAAAGCTAAATTACTTGAGCAAAAATTATTACAAACGGAGACATACATTTAATGGAAGCTTTAATAGAATTCGTTTTTTCTTCTTAATTTTTGTGGTGCGAAAACAGAGGAATAATGTTTTCATACAACGTTAATTATAATAATCAATTTATTATCGCTTCACTGTTAAAAATTTGCAACAAACTGTCCAGTCATTCGACGTTTTTAAATATAATGGTTACTTGACCACATTAATTGCAGTATATGACGGTATTATTTGCCGTATTATGGTCTAAATAAAGTTAAATTATTGTTTTGAAACCGTTTTATTTAAAAAAAAAGTTAAATGATTGAACAGTTTGCTGCAAATTTTTAACAGTGTTGGTTAACACGTGAGTGCCACGATGACTGACACTGAAGCGCTGAAAATTTACAATGTTTAAAGTAATTTTTAAGAAAGTATAATCCAGTAATAAATAAAAGATAGGTAAATTTTAAATATTTGTTCAGTAATTATTGAAAACAATGTATATTTTTTCAGTTTTGTATCATTTTAGACGTCAGCCATCGGTGAATGGCGCGTTTTAAACGGAAAGTTCGCCGCCAGCCACCGGTGGCTAACGTGGCGCTTAACGTGTTAAAAAGTAAAAGAAAAAAAATGAAAAAAGAAAAAAGAAACTAGATGACGTTTTCGCGCAAGGACTACAGCTGCGGGAGGGATTGTATTAAGGTATAATTTTGTACATGTAATCGATATTATGTAATTTTAAAGAGGTATAAGAAGACGATAATATATAAATGTTGGCGACTCAATTATGTGTGCAAAGATGTATAGAGATGACCGCCCCGGGAACTCAGCTTTCGCTTTAGAGTTGTAGTACAATTCTGGGGGGAATACATTTCAGCCTCTGAAGTTTAAATGTTTTAACCACTTCAAGGGCGGTCTTTCATTTTTGGACCACCTAATTTTAATCCGTAAATCCCACATTGGTACCAGAATATTTAAATCAAAAATTTCCTTTTATTAAGTACGTGAACAAAAGCTTTCACTTGTTTTGAAATAAATTTGTTTGTAAATTCTGATACCAGTCACTCATTTCAGCATTTTGCGAGTCGAAGTACCTTACCCCTAAATGGGTTAGGGTCATTTGACAATTGACTAACGAAAGTATATCTGAATTATGCATTCGGTGAAAATATAAATAAATAAATAATGGAAAATGCATATGCGTGTATAGTATACACGTTTAGAGCCATACTGATATTTGCTACTTTCATGCATCACTGTATGTTACGGTTGTTTCTTGAGAAAGAACATCATTAAACTGAATTATGAAATTCGCTTAACCCTTCCAGGAGCAAAATACTTTAATGGAGTTATGAATAAAAAGAGGGAGACATATAGTGTACAGTCTACCAGTTGCGTGTGAATTAAGGAGGTTGTCACAAGATGGGTATGTTTTTTTTTTACATAGGATCAACAATTTCGGATTACCATCGAAGTAAACTTCCACCAGTAAATTTTGAATAGAACATTTCACCTTATTTTAGTGGCTTATTCATGAAAAACGTACCTCCGAAGTATGGTATAAATTTCTATTCGTTTTTCCTGGTGGAAGCTGTACCGGGTATTCAAGTCTCCCAGCTGGTCCGCTTCTTGAACATCACTTATTAAAAAAAAATCTTCTTTATAGATTTCATGGAAACTTACCAGGAAGAGTAGTTTTCTTACAATTGTTGCAGAAACCTAATACGCATTTTTTTTCCCTTAAAAATTACCTGCTTTTCAAAAAACAGACCACTGGGAGACCTCGTTATGAAAATCTCTTTCAGCGACTCTGGCAGGAGATTATTTAGGTTATCACAATATGTCGGAAACGCAGAGCTGCCTAACTACGCCGAAGTAAAGTTCCACCGGTAAAAATATATAACTGTTTTTGGCTATAATTGTGACCGAAATATTGCATTGTTAAGGATTAGCGTCTAGCGATCACACTTTTTCATTTTGATCCTGTGATCCTGCGGGATCAGCGTGCTCCGCGCATATCGTTCCACGCATAACGTATCGATGTTTGCGTAAAATAATAATCTAAGCAAAGTTGTTTAAGGAACTTTGTGGTGTAGTGGTATGACGTTCAACTTCAATTAAAATGGCATAGGTTCCTTACGGAGCTGAATGAAAATAAATGTCAAAATTGCTTTAAAAAACAATTTTTTTTAAAGATAAAAACTGAAAATTTATATTTTTCAATATTTGTACCACTATTAACAATTTTTTCTTAATTGTGAATTTTCCAAATATTTGATATGGTGATCGTAGTTTTAACAGATTTAATGCCTTTAGTATCGCCATCTAGTGGTGTAAAGATAAGCTATAAAGAATGTTTTAAATTTAATAATAATTAAATATTTTTTCATAATTTTAAATTTAATAATTTTAATTTTTATCATCATTTTAAAAGAACTTTTAATTTTGAATAAATAATAATTGTTAATATTTTTTTCATAATTTGAAATTTTATAATGATTGAGTAATTTATTTATTTTTTAATCATTTAAAGGCATTTTAAATTCTGAATATAATAATTTTTTATATGTTTCTAGTAATTTTATGTTACATCTAAACATCTATGTAACATCTAAATATAAACAAATATATGCCATGCGCGGACGGTATGGGTATGATGCAAAATACGTCATGGGCGGAACGATATGCGCGGAGCTCGCTGATCCCGCAGGATCACAGGATCAAAATGAAAAAGTGTGATCGCTAGACGCTTGTTTAATAAGGTAAAATAAGATGAAAACTTTTATTCAAACTTAGTGGTGGAAATTCCCCCCGACAATAATGAGCCACTGTGAAATCGATTATAGTTGAAGCGTCATCATTTTGAGAATATGTCAATTCCTTTTTATTCGCAATTCCATGAGTATTTCAGTTGAGAAAATATCAAATTATTGAATGACTAAACTTTTGTGATCAAATCTATTAAAAATAAATAAAATTTTTTCATCATTCAGTTCAACACAATTATTCTAACTGGTAAATGAATTAACCCATTTACCGCCAAAACTGTAAAGTACGGATTTTCAAATTTCTTGCTGAAAGTAGCTTGCTACCTGAAATTCAGACAGGTAATTTTCGCTTATCAAAATACCTAAATTACTGACAATAAATAAGGTCATTTTTTTTTAATTCTAAAATAGCGGTGAGAAAGCTATTAATTTAAGCATGAGCATTGAGCAATTATTTTGACCGTTACGTCGACGCAGCACCAGCGGGTAATGGGTTAATAGATAAAAGGTGTTATTCATGTGCCTTATAAAAGCAAAATTTTATTCTAAAATCCCTATGCGATAGTGACAATTTTGAAATTAAAACTAAGTAGTATGAACAATATGCAATTTATAAGTTGAATTTTTCTAAGAGATTGTTTTACGAGATTACAGAAAAATTATTCAAACGAAGCATGTACATCAGAATACAAATCCACAGAATATGATGTCTTACTGTGATGCTGATTTAACATTTTAAATGCAGAATTTTGAACGTGAACATGTGTAAACAACTGCTTTGGTTTTCGATTGACATTGTACTCATGAAGAGCTGGTATCGAGCTTGAAAATTCTACTGTAAATGACTTTATTATCTGATATTAATTGTGTTTCTTTCTTTTTAGTGTTCGTAAATAAAAAGTAAAAACGGAACCATTATACGATCACTCCTGTGTCTGTCTGTCACAGCCATTTTACTCCTAAACTATGGAACGTGAAACCTTCAAATTGGGGGAAGTAATAAAGACTACTGACACACAAATATGCAAATTATTAAACATTCACAAACATATTTAGGAAAACTGTAGAGGGACTAAATATGTAACTTGAAAAAAATGTTCTATATATACATATATATATATCGTGTGGGGCATAGTGTGAAAGCTTTTGTAACGATGAACTCAAAAATACATTTCTTTTCATTTTAGGTACTATATTTTATCATCGAAAATATAGTCAAAAATATGCCCCCCCCCCCTCTATTTCTTAATCTACTGAAACTAAAATTATGAAAAAAAAGTAGAGGTAGTAGATGTTAAATTAAACCTTGCAGGAAAACTGTAGCGATTATCCTAGATCACATACTTTTGGAGAAAATCGCATTTTTCCGTTACACACAATTATCGATTTGCAAACATTCAGCAACGGTGTTGAGGAGCGTTGGGAGACCTATCGTAACAGAAGTATAAAAGCCTTGTTGATAACGATTTTTGAAAAAAAATCGTCGGCAATTAGCCGAGATATTAGCCCGTAAAGACACGGATAGTTTGGACGTACATAATGACAGGGAGGGCGTACTCTATGTACCATCGGTTTTTATATCACATATGACAACTTTTAAAGATATATTAGTGTAATGAAATTCCCAGTAGCAGTATAAAAGCAATAAACGTCCAATTGTTAAAAGCAGACTAATTTAATTCGAATTAATAGCTTAAACACTATGGGATTCGTAACTAGTTTGCATTGAGTGGATCTCTCAATACTCCTCCCCTGTCTTTAAAAGTTAATTAAAAACCTATCTGGAAAAATACGGCGCGAACAAGGCGGCATGCAACTATGCAATCTCCTTTCGAAGCTCTCTTAGAGCTTGAGCGCGAGTTATACTCGCATTTGACAATTTATTTTTATTTTTTAGATCTGTTAGCTTTTAAAAGACTTTTAATAATAAAATGAAAATAAAAAACTCAGTATTCATTTTGTCGAAACAACTGATTTTTTGAAGTTTTATTGTTTAGGAAAGATGCGAATTTCGTTCTGCTGTTTATTTATTTTTGAAGGCAATTCCTTTTATTGTTAAGACACTGAAGAAAAATTCGATTTTTCATAGTTTTTTTTAATTATGCGCCTCATTTAATCGGAGAAAAATATACCAACCTTTCGAACAAATAAGGTTATTACAAAATTTATGATTTATTTTTAATAAGAAAAAATATAATATGGAGTAATTATTCCATGCCCCCTGGAAATTTGAAGAAACCTAAGTATCCAGCATTTAAGTAAGAATAATAGCTTTTTGGAAAAAACATCACAAGAGAATTAGGCTAAAATTTTGAAAACACCTTTTAATTGTTGAGTCTTTTTTTTACAAATATGTTTGCTCTTCACCTGCTTTTTCAGAACTGGATGTCACTGGCTAAGACAATGTTGCTGTTCCATAAAGTGATTCGAGACACTTTTAACTGTATAAATTAAGTCAGTTTTTATTTGAGGTTGATGTACTTCCTAAAACTGTTGATGTTTTTAAATGTTCCTCTGATTTTGCATTGTATACGGATATATATAGTATAAATTTCAATGTACATTGCCTTTGTATTGTAAACCAATGCATCTCATTATGGCCACAGAAATCTAGTTCTTTAAGCACAATAGTATACTGTTTACTGTATTGTCTATTTTTTTAATTGTTCGTTGCGTCTGAAATTTTCCAGAGACTTTTTATAATCCAGCTGGAGATAAATTCTGCTGATTGAGTCGCCAGATTTTTTTTCAAATTTATAAAACGACATATATTATATCTATCTTTTTCATATTTTATTGCATATTTGCATGTATTGTTTAAGTCAAAGAATCAAACACTTGACCAGAGAGAATTTATTGTATTAAATAATAGATGGTTAGGAAAATAAACAAACCGGAAAAAAGAAGAACCATAATATTTAAATGATAATTTTTCATTTTTTCAGTGATAGATGACACTAAATACAGCAATGTGATGAGATTTTACAAATGGATTATTTCTGGAAACGTATTTTTGTACGATGGAAAGAAACTCAGAGGACATGCAATCAGAGGTCGAAAGAAAATATTATCTGATCGAGATCGCCGAAGATTGTCACGTCAAATGCTAATAAATTGTTTGGAAATAAGGCGAGAATTTCTGGAAAACATTAATGCTGGACCACAAATTCCAATTTTTGAGTGACGTCCGTCATATGAAAATGTGTCATGTTCTTTCAGAGGCAAACTAACCAACATATTCACATAAAGTACAAGTCTTCAATTTGCCAAATTTCATACAAACTAGACCGTAGAAGGTTGAAAACGAGTCTTCCTATCTGATGCGGCTAATTTTTGTCTCTACATTATTCCTCTAATCCCCATGGTAATTCATTCTAGGAATTCCGTAGTTCAGAGAATCCAAATTCACAGCAGAAAATCTAAATATGAATTTCGCTTTATCTAGTGACGAAATTTGTGTTATTTAATCAAGCAACGATCACTTTTATAAATTTCTGGTATGAAGCGAGATATCTGAATAAAAAAATCCTCTAAATTATGAACACTGATTGTAGCATATATTCTACTATGGGCATTAGAAAATTAATGATGTCAGACACAGAGAGCATTGCAGGCTGAATAATGCTTTCATGAGGACTATATAGCCTCATGAGAGGCTATTTCCATGCGAACTTGTCATGTCTGTCACATAGTACGATTTTTGGCTACCAGTGTATTAGAACGGAAAATGTGACTTATTTTATCAGAGATACAGTATTTCACAAAAGTGATGGTACAGAGAGTAGTTATTGAAAAATACGCAAATTTCATCATGATGGATATAAATAACATTAGTTAAAAATTTGGAATAATTAATTAGCAGCCTTTGTTACATTATACAGTAAAATGTTACTGGAAATTTCCGTTCGAACATGCTGAAAAAATATTATAAACTTATTATAGTTCAAAAATACTTCCACAAAAGTCATGAAAATTCGTAATTTTTTTAAAATTTTCACTAATTCACATATTTTAGTGAGCATAGTCGTACTCCCATAGAATCCACGGTACATATAAATGTATTTATTGTTATCTGAACAGAAGAAATCTCAATTGAATTTTAAAAATAACGGAAAAAGAACTTCCAGTAAAAGAAACAAAATTAATTATTAATCTTCATGGAAAAAAAAGGATAAATCTTAAAAATCTTTAATTAACAGTTAAAATAATGTCTCGAAGCCATTTCATCATAAAAAAGGGTAATTAACAGGGAGAAAAAAAGATAAAGCTTTAAAACGGCCTTTCCTAAAAAAATTAACAGTGATATATTTTAGAATAATAGTACTCTGCATTTCTGAAAATCCCTCAATTAGTGCTAGAAAAATAACAGAAGAATTAGAAAAGTAAGGCAAATGAATAATATATACAGAAACTATCAACAGGGCCATTAATGATGCCGAGTTTAGATCAAGATCTGCAAGGAGGAAACCGTACATCTCTCCGATCAACAGAAAGAAAAGAATAGAATTTGCCAGAAAATCTTCATATGCATTTCTGAAACATATAATTTTTTCACATGAGTCCAAGTTTAATATTTTTAGCATAAATTGACGAATTAGGCTTTGGAGGAAAAAGTATGATACACTGAATCCCAGATATACGAAAAAAAAAAACTGCAAAGCATGTTGGAAGAGTTATAATGATTTGGGACTGTATGTCAGTTTCAGGAGTATGAAATTTAGATTTCACTGAAACTATCATGGACAGGTTTGAATAGTTAAACATTTTAAATAAAATTTGGAGGACAGGGAATTAAAGTTAGGTGTCTCGAAGGACTGTTACTTTCAATAAGATAATAATCCCAAGCACACTGCTCATATCGCCCTATTATGGCTGCTTTACAATGTCCCCCACCCACTTGCCACCTATTCACAAATTACAAACTTAACTTTAACTTTAACTAAAACTTTTCCAAAATAACGGTGGCCAACAAGCACAGCAATTTTCAGCTGTGTCACAGACATGACAAGTTCGCATGGGAATAGCCGAGGAAGATGTTGAAGATGCGGTAAAAGCGAAGGGTGGTCCTTGATGTTCTGGGGATATTTTTGCGTACTGTGAATTGGGTACTATTGTCAATGTTAAAAAGACATTGTATTAGAAAGGCTAAGCTCAAATTTTGGAACTAGAAGTAAGCATTCAGGTTTTACAGCGTTTCTTAATTTTTTTTACCTTTTCCACAACTATTTTAAAACAAATGTTTTTCTAGTAGATTACTTTAACATTTGCAAGAGATATGTACAGAAACTTTAAATGTTTAATAATACTATTAGCAGAGATTTAAAAAAATATATCGCTGCGAGTACTCAATATTCCAATTCTCTTATCATTGTTCTCAAAATATAGTTCTGGACAAACCTTTGCTCTAGGATGATAATTGTCCAGTGCACTGAAACAAACATGTTATTGACTGGTTTGACGAGCATGCGACGGATCTCTTTCATATTCCCTGGCCACAAAATTTGTAAGAAGTGTAGTCAAATAAAATTATGTGGGATTATCTGGGACAGCAATAAAATCCAACTGAAGACATTCTAAGAAGCAATCGCAGCGATCTAAATTGAACAAATAATGACATATTGGTTGCAGTCAATGTAAGCATCAAACACAGGCTTATGTATTCAATGCTACGACCTGTTTCAGATGTTATTCATGCAAGAAAGTGGGTCAATAATATTGTTTATTCTTAGTACATGGGACTAATTGTTTCCTCTGTCTAAGTATTTAATTATTATCTGAAGGTACTTTTAACGATAAAATGTCGCCATAATTTGCTCTAATAATAGGTAAAATATCCTGCATATGAATCAAACAGTTGAAGCATCAGCATCCGGAGATTAAGAAGATTTGTTCATAAAGCTTTCTCTAATTTATTTCGAAAAGATTTTCTTTCAAAATGTGCTTTCAATAACTTTTCTATAACACATCCAATTTTACTCACCATATACAGGGTGGCTCAGAACAATGTGTCAAAAATTAAAACACAGGTAGTTGGGAACTAAATAAGCAGATTTCGTATAGGAATGTCGTTTCGGAAATGCAGCGTTCAAGCAGTAGACGGTGCTGTTGCGTTCAGTGCATAAAAGCCATTCGCTGCCTTGAATACTCATTCTCCTCACGGATTTAGAGCAAAATGCTTTGTTACACGAATGTGGAGCTTTCTGACGTGGATTTCATGTATAGAGCTGCGCAAGAAAATGCAGCGGCTGCTCAGAGGATGTACTTGTACATGGAATGACTCCCGGGTAGGAATCTGCTGGATCGCCGAATATTTGAGCGTTTTCATGGGGATTTGTGCGTGAGTAGTTCATTGTATGCTTTGAGGCGTGGTACGGGCTCTGGAACATATCGCAGAATTCTTGCTATCAAAGAAGGAGTAGTACGCACAGTAGAGCATAGTCCTTCAAGAGGCTCGAGAGCTATTAAACGTGCAGTGCATGTGAGCCATTTCCTTGTGCATTCACATAAATAAAAGACATGTCGTCAAGCTCCGTATTGGTCTAATGATGCATGTTGATCGAAATCCCTGCAGCAAATGACGATTCAATCAGCGAAGCGCTTTCATCCTCCGAACTCAACAGTGCAGTCTACTGCCACAACGCTGCATTTATTCACCCACATTTCTATACATAATCTACTTATTTAGGTCGTCTCTACCTGCCTTTATATATTCAACATATAGTTTTGAGTCACCCTGTATAAAGAAAATATCGAGCAGTCAAAAAGAAAAATAGGCCGTAGGGCAGGTTTCAAAATGAAAAACACGAAACAAAGTCTTTTTAAATGCAGCTTTCGTAACGTAGCATATCTCTATTTTTTTATTATTTTTTTCTTATTTCTCAAAGAACCTATAACACTCAATAAGATTTTTGCTGTTTTCTTTTCTTACACTATTCAGAAGTAAAACTTCCATCTTCAAAATATATTCAGAGGGAAATCAACGGTAAAAACATAGAACAATATTTTTTTGAAACAACCATCGAGTTGAATTTTCATTCACATGTGACTGTCCAGTAACTCCAGGAATTTAACAGAGTAATATGCATTCCAACATATGAGTGTCAAAATGATTGATGGTCTAACATATTTACCAATACATTTCGACAGTTTTTGTATTTTATGTTTCTTTCTTTAGATTCAGGTTTAAAAAGTCAGGATAGTTTATATTTTGAGTTATTGTATATACTTCTGCGACTAATTTTACGTCTATATGATTTAATTTTTTTAACACTTCACAATATAGTTGGAAAATGTTTATGAAGTCGGTTTGTCTAGCCGCGGGTTAACTCTCGTAAGTATATTCGGATTGAAATGCAATTTTTATACGTTATTGAGGTTCATTATAGAATGCTCGCTTCTAAAAATAAATCATGTAGCATTTACAATTCTTTATAGGAGCAGGTCAAATTATTCCGTTATGTTATGGTATATACCGAAAATTCATTTGCGGTTATAATAAATTTACGATAATTCAAACATAGCGACATTGAAATGTATCACTTAGGAATACTACAATATGTTTTTTATACAGTATAGATAAAGTAGAATTTATAGTTCATTTTCCGTGACCCACGCAGAAAATTCCGTTCCATTAATTCAAACATTGAAAATAATATGGATCACTGAAGTGTACTATAACACGTTTTCTACAGATTATAGAGTGCATAGCATTTATCAATCCTTTACAGAGACACAAAGACAGTGATTATAGGGCGGATTATGATAAGTAGTTTCTGGATCAGTAATTCCTTTTTAACTGTGGTACGAATTTTTAAACTTAAATCATTTTTGTTACATTAAGGGAAGACAATCCCTGGGTGCAATCCTATGGGAAATATGCCATCTTTGATCCGTTTCCTCGGAAACTACCTTATCGATTTTGATAAAATTTGGAATCCATATCCATTGGAGTATGCTCAATATTTGTGGCAGACTGTTTTTCTGCAACTAAAACTTTTTATTTTATAGCAATGGCAATTTTTCAGAAATTTTCCATTTTTCAGAAAAAAATTCTGAAACTAATTAATTTTTTTTTAAAATCTGTCTGCCACATATGATCTTATATTTATATTTTATCGCCATTCTTTTTAATCGAAATCGCTCAAGTAATTTAGGAGATAATGGGATTTTTACCTGAAAAGTAAGATTTTTCAGGAGAGCCAAAATTCTTAGATACTTCCAACCTGTGTGAAGTTCTTGTACAATTTTATCAAACACATGAATTAAAGTATATATAAACACTAGGATAAAATTTATTTTCATTTTAGAAATGAGGTAATGTTTTAATCCTTATCCGTTCTATGTCACTTCCCACGTGACTACCGAACCAGAATCTATTACACGAATGTTTTTCGGTTAGCACCACTTAATTTTATAAGAAACTCTTTTACTTGTACTTTGAAAACATGTGTATACTACAAAATTAATTTACAAAATATAGTGGTCGAGTGGAATAAAAAAAAATATATAAAATGTTAGCATAAAATTAATGTGCGTCCGGGACGTGTCTTCCCTTGAAATTTTACAATTACCGTAATTTTCGGTGTATAGTCCGCGGATCAAACAATCGTGTTTCGACCCAGAAATTATTTAAAATAAAATGTAACTTTTTAGATCACGGTAAATATTGGTCTTGAAATACTGAATAAAATTTCTGGGTCCAAACTGAATTGTTTGATCTGCGGGCTATACACCGGAAATTACGGTATTTCTAATGATCAGAAAAAAAACCGGTCATACCACTGGATTCAGGTAGGTCCAAAGAACTTTTTAAGGGGACTGGGAAAACAAAATTCAACTAAGAAATCGATTTTTACTTTTTTATATCATTAAATAGTTTAAACTTTTATCTTTCCAACGATGTGTCACACATGTTTATACATAAAAAAAATAAGTGTTGAAAGTAATAATTTTTATAAGAGTACCTCACAGCTTAATGGCCATTTAAATCTTTAATTGACTTTTTCTGAAAACTTGAATTTTTCATGTTTATGTTCTTTTTTTCAATATCTATTAAACTTAAGAACTCAGATTTTTATTTAATACTTATATTATGATACATTGTATAATTTAACACAGGGATTTAATGATTTGTTGTGAATTATTTATTTCAGGCAGTGAAGTCTTACCAAAATTGCTAATTTAAAAATGACTTTCAATAAATAATTAATAATAATAAATAAAAAATGGTGTGTTAAAGTAGGTAAATAATGTTATTTTAACCCTCCGACTGTCTTGGAAAAGGGCAAAATTGTAATGTTGTTTTCTCTGCATTTTGTTTTAAGTGCTAAAAAATATTATTCTTTAAAGATTTTATAAAAAACTTAATAACGAATATGAATGCAATCCTTGGAATTATTAATCATTGTTCAATGCATTAAAAATACATTAAATGAACAGAATTATATTACTTTAAATATTGCTTGTATTGCAGTGAAACCTGGAGCTCAGTGAACGTATTAACACGGTCTTGTCAGTGAGGGGGTTTTAACTATAAGATAATTCACAAAACACCAGTTTTCAATTTACATTTAATAAAATCTTTGAAACCTAGTTTCAAATACCATAAAGGGGGCTTAAAATATGAAACATATATTTCGGTCCTTCCTGGACCATTTTCAATTTCTTACTGGTTCAGTACCACTTTCCACTGGGCCACTCTTCGGATCCCCTTTCCTCTTCTTCCCATATTCGCATCTTTTCGTAATCATTTCTCTCCAACCTTGCTCCACCAGCGCGTGTTCCATGCGGTTGATCGCATTGTTCTCACTCACAATCTCCACGGCCTCTCTCTTTAAGGCATGATTAAAGTTTTCATAGTTTGCC
This sequence comes from Maratus speciosus, assembly GCA_963932465.1. Classification (NCBI taxonomy): domain Eukaryota; kingdom Metazoa; phylum Arthropoda; class Arachnida; order Araneae; family Salticidae; genus Maratus; species Maratus speciosus. Next base: position 218,788,705 of record OZ010797.1, on the reverse strand, counting down.
AACTTTTTAGTACGCTCAAATTCGATTTCCCTTTCCTCCGCATTGAGCTTTGCTAAAACTGTTTTTAGTCTTCCTTTTTTTTATATCCTCCCTGTGCTCTTAATCTGTGTAATAGCATGTTATTTTAATTACTCTAAAAAATCTAGACCTCTATCTTTCACCATTTCTGAGAAAAAGGTACGTAAAGTTGGTGAATTTAACATGGCGGAGATAGGGCTTTCCCGGTCCCCTTAATTAAAAAAAAATCACTCATGTCTCCTCTTAAATGGTGTGTATAAAACCTATAAATTACATACTGGTTGCACGAAAAAATTCGTACACATCACTGGCTGTGGCTACAGAAGGCAATTGCGGAACACAACATTTTACCGAGTTCTGATTTTTACTTTCTTCTATCATCAATAGAAGAAAGTATTGTAATCGAAATTTTTTTCGACTTCCGGTTTTCGACGGATTTGCATGTTTTAGGGGTCAGAGATTCCAAAAAACATGTTTATAGAAAATGTCTGTCTGTCTGTGTGTCCGTCTGTCCGTCTGTCCGTCCGTCCGTCTGTCCGTCCGTCCGTCTGTCCGTCTGTCCGTCAGTCCGTCAGTCCGTCTGTCTGTCGCCATTGTACCATCAAAAAGTGTATGAAGTTATGTATAGAATTAAACCAAAATTTTATTATAAGTTTTTGGCTATGGCAAGCAGGTCCTCACGGAATTTGGAAAAAAGTCACCGGTAGGGGGCGCTGATATAACAATTTTTGTGCGATTTTGAATATTGTACCATCCAAAAGTGTATGGAGTTATGCATAGAATTGAACCAAATTTTTAGTTTAAGTTTTTGGATATGACAAGCAGGTCCTCCCTGAATTTGGAAAAAATTCACCGGTAGGGGGCGCTGTAAATGCGTTTTTTGTGCGATTTTGAATATTGTACCATCGAAAAGTGTATGAAGTTATGCATAGAATTGAACCAAATTTTTATTTTAAGTTTTTGGATATGGCAAGCAGGTCCTCCCTGAATTTGGAAAAAATTCGCCGGTAGGGGGCGCTGTAATAGCGATTTTTGTGCGATTTTGAATATTGTACCATCGAAAAGTGTATGAAGTTATGCATAGAATTAAACCAAATTTTTATTTTAAGTTTTTGGATATGGCAAGCAGGTCCTCCATGAATTTGCTAAAAATTCGCCGTTAGGGGGCGCTGTAATAGCGATTTTTGTGCGATTTTGAATATTGCACCATCGAAAAGTGTATGAAGTTATGCATAGAATTGAACCAAAAAAAATTTTAAGTTCTTGGCTATGGCAAGGAGGTCCTCCCTTAATTTGTAAAAAAATCGCTCGTAGAGGGCGCTGTAATAGCGATTTTTGTACAATTTTTGTGCCATTTTGAATATTGTACCGCCGAAAAGTGTATGAAGTTATGCATAGAATTGAACCAAATTTTATGTGTTTATTTTTGGTCATGTCACGAAGGTCCTCCCTGAATTTGGAAAAATTCTGCCGGAAGGAGGCACTATAATTGCGATGTCTGTACCATTTTCATTATTGTACCATCGAAAAGTGTATGAAGTTATCCATATAATTGAACCAAATTTTTACTTTCTTCTATTTTCAATAGAAGAAAGTATTGTAATCGAAATTTTTTTCGACTTCCGGTTTTCGACGGATTTACATGTTTCAGGGGTCAGAGATTCGAAAAAACATGTTTATAGAAAATGTCTGTCTGTCTGTGTGTCCGTCTGTCCGTCCGTCCGTCTGTCCGTCTGTCTGTCGCCATTGTACCATCAAAAAGTGTATGAAGTTATGCATAGAATTAAACCAAAATTTTATTTTAAGTTTTTGCCTATGGCAAGCAGGTCCTCCTGGAATTTGGAAAAAATTCGCCGGTAGGGGGCGCTGATATAGCAAGTTTTGTGCGATTTTGAATATTGTACCATCCAAAAGTGTATGGAGTTATGCATGGAAATGAACCAAATTTTTATTTTAAGTTTTTGAATATGGCAAGCAGGTCCTCCCTGAATTTAGAAAAAAATCGCCGGTAGGGGCGCTGTAATAGCGATTTTTGTGCGATTTTGAATATTTTACCGTCGAAAAGTGTATGAAGTGTATGCATGGAATTGAACCAAAAATTTTTTTTAAGTTCTTGGCTATGGAAAGGAGGTCCTCCCTTAATTGTAAAAAAATCGCACGTAGAGGGCGCTGTAATAGCGATTTTTGTGCCATTTTTGCGCCATTTTGAATATTGTACCGTCGAAAAGTGTATGAAGTTATGCATAGAATTGAACCAAATTTTATGTGTTTGTTTTTGGTTATGTCACGAAGGTCCTCCCTGAATTTGGAAAAATTCTGCCGGTACGGGGCACTATAATTGCGATGTCTGTACCATTTTCATTATTGTACCATCGAAAAGTGTATGAAGTTATCCATATAATTGAACCAAATTTTTTGTGTTTTTTTCTGGCTATGGCAAACAAGTCCTCCCTGAACTTGAAAAAATTCCGAAAGAAGGGGGCGCTATAATTCCGATCTCTGTGCCATTTTCATTATTGTACCATCGAACAACGTATACAATTATGCATACAATTGAACCAAAATTTTTGTGCTTGTTTTTGGCTTTGGCCAACAGGTCCTCCTTGAATTTGGAAATATTGCGCGGTAAAGGGTCTCTGTGCTACCGATTTTTGTATACTTTTCTTTATTTTTCGTAGTTCTATTGTGCAGCGGCGGGAACTCGCTACCTGCTAAACCGGTTATTCGCAAACAGCTGATAATAACAAAATAAGGTAAAATTAATAATTTTAACAAATATCATGATATAGATTAACTCGTTTTTAGTCCGTTTAATTGACTTGAGCAGAAATTTAAGATGAAAATCAAAGTTGGTATAGTATTGAACTAATAATATTGAAGTATTAACATGTGTAACTAGGTTTTGAAATATTAAGATGTATAAGATAGAAGAAAGTTTTGGGATTGGCACGTCCAACTAGTTTAAAATTATTATCGTTTATTTAGATATTTTATTTCATTGTATAAAAAAAGTGAAAATTCTAATCGGAATTCTTAACAGTGTTCGAAAGTGTCTCATAATCTAGATTGAATGTGTCTTTTTCGTCCTTGTTTATATTTCCTTTTCGTTCAACATTGCTCAGACTCACTGTTTAACACGTTCACGCCAGCGCGATGGGTCACACTCGACTGTCTCAGAGTTGTCAAGTCTCTGTCTTTTTGCACACTACTGTTATTTTAGAGAAAATGTTGTTCCTTTAATCGCTCAATTGTTTTAATTAAGTAAAACAACATTTTCTGTATTAAAATACTGGTATCTGAAATGCCGGAGACTTGGCAGTTCTGAGTCAGTTGAGTGTGACCCACCGCGCCGGCGTGAACGTGTTAAAATAAAAATGGTTAAAAAGAAACCAGGTTCAAAATTCATTTATATAGGTTGTTTCACTTCTATATGAATCTGGATTTTTGTTTATAACTTTAAATAATAATAATGTAATTATGTTATAATGTATTTAATAATAATAGTGTTGATATTTTAACTGAATATTTAACGCGCTTACTTTGTTTTTTGCGAAATATAGGGACATCATGAAAAGTTCAGGAAATTGTCAGTATTTCGATTAGTCATACCGTAAGCAACGCTAATTATAGTCCTAAATAGCATGTGTCAGCTTCAGTACTATTTGGATGCAAGTATTAGCCACTGCTGCTAATTCTTGTGGTAATATTAAGCAAAAGAAAAGGAATTCTTTTAAAAATTTTGTTACAATATCTTCATTATTTTTAAAGCAATAAACAAAAATTTCGAATTTGAAATGCGTCACACTTTATTTTCACTGAATAAATGGATTATGGACCTTGTTTATAGTCTTGTTCATGTCGTGATGTGCCCGACCCGAACATGAAAATTTTGTTTAAAATTTACGCCAAACGAAAGTCGAACTAGACACAAAATTTTCGTCGACCTGATTGGTATTCTTTAGTAAAATTTACCAAGAAACCCAAACATGATATCAAAATTAGATGTTCTTATTGAAAATTTTAGAGTTCGATAGAATTTCTATATGAATAACTTAATTTTATAGTGAACGTCCTCACATTTCTATATCAGGATTATCATCTACGCTTGTATTTGTCACGTTTTTAAAGAATACATAATTTCCAGTCAAATAGCGATTTCCGTTTGTTTCTTTCTTTTTTTACCCGACTGCCAAGAAGGGTTATGTGTTTCACGCGTATCGGGGTATGTGGATTTCTTTATACCCTCGAAACATCCCAACTGCTGGATGGATTTTAATGAATGAGGTCTCTATCGATTCATCTTAACCGTCCGATGGTTATAGGTTAGATTTTGTTTTTCTAAATTCAAAATGGCGGTAGAGACGAAAAAAACATTTTTACGCACCCTATTGAGTGGCATATCTTTGGATGGGTCTTTCAAAATGAAGACGATGTTTCATCGACTATTTTACAGTCAGAAGCTCCGTTTAAATATTACACAAACTGGAAGTTGTGTAGGTAGGATCTCTAGCTTTCCTGCAACTCTAACCTTCATACACATCTATAAGCCTCATTAAAACAGTCTTTATAGATAGGAACTAACAATTAAACACAACTTAAAAATCATCAATACAAATAAATTAAAAAAAATCGGTAAGTAATATAAAAAATAGTTTCACATTGATGAGAAATAATTAATTAGTTCGCTTTTTACGCAGTCGGGTTTTTTGATTTTTTAAATTTAATTTTTACTTGTTACATGCTTTCTTTTATTTTACTTACAATTATGCCTGTAAGTTTATATATACCAGTCAAATTTGATTACTTATGTTTCACCCACTTCCTGTTGACACAGAACTTTGAAATTTGGAATATAGTAAAGCCACTCTGTAAGAGCCACCTGCCGTTCCATTGAAAATTGGCCTGTATGAGGAGTGATCCTTAAATAGGAGTGACCAAATTTTTCAATTATTTTTCTTTTTATCCCGCGATCTTTCAGTAAGTTCGCTTTGTTTTTACCAATATTGTTTATTTGATTCTTGCTGCAATTAAACTCTGAGGCCAATTTTCTTGCAGACGATCCTTGATCATGAAAATTAAGAAATTTGTCTTGATTTAGGTGCCATAATTTTAAATTTTACATAAGCCTGACCATAAAATTTTAGTGTAAAAATTGTGCTTCAATATACATTCACAGTTTTAGTAAATGTGGAATTAGTTTTTCTAGCTAACCTGTTATCCTTTGTGTGCCCACAACAAAGGGTCAAGTTTCCCCTCCAACCCAACGCCTACAGGTTGAAAGTTCAAACAAAGTGTGAGCAACACCTGTTTGTCTCACTTGTGGAAATGTTTAGTCTTTCATTCTGTTACTAAATCCTCCCCATCCCCCCCCCCTTCTTTCTTTGATGCAAGTGCAGTTGTTTACTGAACTCTTATCTTTTGGTTCAGGAATTCAATACACATGTTTAGGATTAAGGCACATGTGAAAAAAAAATAGCCTTTATGAGGGGTAGGTGCGGCCTCTAATGTGAGTAAATTTAACATTATGTCTATGGGAAAAATTTGCGTTCCTACAAACATTGGCCCTTAATAGCGGTGTTCCTTGAATAGGGTGGCTTTTAAAAGAAGTTTCGCTGTATTTATGTATTCTTGAGGGCAATACAGGAATTTAACATTGATTTTTTTAAATTCCATTCCTATGGAGGGGGGGGGGGCAACGGGAAGGGGAAATTAAAAATTAAAAAATATCACCCATCTCAGAAAAAAAAATTGAAATAAAATCTTGAAACTTGATATGCCTACAGTATAACTAAAATTAGTAAACACGTGTTTCGGAATTTTTCTTTTTTTTAATTCGTCCTCCGGTTTCGAAGGACATCCCCAAAACACTAGTTAATCTTGATGGTTACTCAATTATTGTTTGATTTACTATCGAGAAATCAATATCAGCTTCAACAATGTGAATTCGTTGAAAAGTACTAATGGAAAGGTTACCACAGTAGCGCCAGATATTGGCGAACTTGGTTGAATATCGCCAAATTTGATAGTGCATTGTAAAAACAAATACTTTTTCACCAGTTTAGTGAATTTTAATGAAAACGTGTTTTAAAAAATGCATTTATATTGTTCGTGAATAGTTTGGTGATTAAAATATACAGAGGTGTTCTCTTATTTTTAAGGCTTACAATATTTGTCCATAAATATTACATGTTACGTTTTATCCAAATATGAAATATTAAAAAGGCGTCATAATTTCTTGTTAATTCTTTAACTATTTTAATGCTTTTTTTTTTTTTTTTTTGGACAACACTATTATCTTAAATTTTGTTTTTTTGTACACCACTATTATGAAAGAGAAAATAGCCCAAATGTTCCAATTAAATAAAACAACCTTTTCCGCATTAAAATGTGCTGATATCCAAACAGTCGGAGATTTGGATGCTCGGCATTGCAGCGCGATCTTGCCGTGTATCGCATAGCATTCTAACGGTAAATTTTCAGTGTGTTTGGTTTCATTTGAAAATAATTCATCCATTCTCTTTAATCCTACCATCAATTACATAATTATTTTCAGTTTGGTAAAATCTAGTCATGTCTTTCCCTTTTTACTATAGCCATTTCTGGCGCATTTAAAATAAAACAAAATAAGTATATTATCTGATTCACAAACTACTGTAACAACCAAAGTATAATATTTAATCGACTGTATGCGATTTTTTCCCATAGATTTTAAGTATAGATATTGAAATTATTTTTATAATTTAAAGTAAATTAAAATAATAAATCTTTTCTGGTGAGATATTACTTATGTCGTGTTAGTACATTTTTGATATAGTTCGTATATAAGAATAAACTAGTTGGATGTGGCAATCCCAAATCTTTCTTCTATCTCATACATGTTAATACTTCCTGAAAAATGCATTATAACAGCGGCACCGGTTAGGTGATTTACACCAAAACCTACTCAGCAACAACTTACTTCTAATCGAATTTGAAGTTTGATGAAAATCCGTGCATTAGTTTTTGAGATAGATTATTGGAGAAATCGTGAAAAGTTCTACATAGCAGTGACACCTGTTGGGAAAATTACACTAAAAACTAAACAGCACTAATTTATATCAAAGACTAACTGAATCTGAAGTTTGATGAAAATTCGTGCATTAGGTCTTGAGATAGAGCTATTGCGATAATCATGAATAATGCAGCATACCAGTGCCACCTGTCGGGCGATTTACACCAAAAACTAAATAATACTAATTTATATCAGGGACTAACTGAATCTAAAGTGTAATGAAAATTCGTGCATTTGGTCTTGAGATAGAGCTATTGCGATAATCATGAATAATGCAGCATACCAGTGTCACCTGTCGGACGATTTAGACCAAAAACTAAATAATACTAATTTATATCAGGGACTAACTGAATCTAAAGTGTAATGAAAATTCGTGCATTAGGTCTTGAGATAGAGCTATTGCGATAATCATGAATAATGCAGCATACCAGTGTCACCTGTCGGAAGATTTAGACCAAAAACTAAATAATACTAATTTATATCAGGGACTAACTGAATCTAAAGTGTAATGAAAATTCGTGCATTAGGTCTTGGGATAGAGCTATTGCGATAATCATGAATAATGCAGCATACCAGTGCCACCTGTCGGGCGATTTACACCAAAAACTAAATAATACTAATTTATATCAGGGACTAACTGAATCTAAAGTGTAATGAAAATTCGTGCATTAGGTCTTGAGATAGAGCTATTGCGATAATCATGAATAATGCAGCATACCAGTGTCACCTGTCGGGCGATTTAGACCAAAAACTAAATAATACTAATTTATATCAGGGACTAACTGAACCTAAAGTGTAATGAAAATTCGTGCATTAGGTCTTGAGATAGAGCTATTGCGATAATCATGAATAATGCAGCATACCAGTGCCACCTGTCGGGCGATTTACACCAAAAACTAAATAATACTAATTTATATCAGGGACTAACTGAATCTAAAGTGTAATGAAAATTCGTGCATTAGGTCTTGAGATAGAGCTATTGCGATAATCATGAATAATGCAGCATACCAGTGCCACCTGTCGGGCGATTTAGACCAAAAACTAAATAATACTAATTTATATCAGGGACTAACTGAATCTAAAGTGTAATGAAAATTCGTGCATTAGGTCTTGAGATAGAGCTATTGCGATAATCATGAATAATGCAGCATACCAGTGCCACCTGTCGGGCGATTTACACCAAAAACTAAATAATACTAATTTATATCAGGGACTAACTGAATCTAAAGTGTAATGAAAATTCGTGCATTAGGTCTTGAGATAGAGCTATTGCGATAATCATGAATAATGCAGCATACCAGTGTCACCTGTCTTGCGATTTAGACCAAAAACTAAATAATACTAATTTATATCAGGGACTAACTGAATCTAAAGTGTAATGAAAATTCGTGCATTAGGTCTTGAGATAGAGCTATTGCGATAATCATGAATAATGCAGCATACCAGTGTCACCTGCCGGGCGATTTAGACCAAAAACTAAATAATACTAATTTATATCAGGGTCTAACTGAATCTAAAGTGTAATGAAAATTCGTGCATTAGGTCTTGAGATAGAGTTATTGCGATAATCATGAATAATGCAGCATACCAGTGCCACCTGTCGGGCGATTTACACCAAAAACTAAATAATACTAATTTATATCAGGGACTAACTGAATCTAAAGTGTAATGAAAATTCGTGCATTAGGTCTTGAGATAGAGCTATTGCGATAATCATGAATAATGCAGCATACCAGTGTCACCTGTCGGGCGATTTAGACCAAAAACTAAATAATACTAATTTATATCAGGGGCTAACTGAATCTAAAGTGTAATGAAAATTCGTGCATTAGGTCTTGAGATAGAGCTATTGCGATAATCATGAATAATGCAGCATACCAGTGTCACCTGCCGGGCGATTTAGACCAAAAACTAAATAATACTAATTTATATCAGGGACTAACTGAATCTAAAGTGTAATGAAAATTCGTGCATTAGGTCTTGAGATAGAGCTATTGCGATAATCATGATTAATGCAGCATACCAGTGCCACCTGTCGGGCGATTTACACCAAAAACTAAATAATACTAATTTATATCAGGGACTAACTGAATCTAAAGTGTAATGAAAATTCGTGCATTAGGTCTTGAGATAGAGCTATTGCGATAATCATGAATAATGCAGCATACCAGTGTCACCTGTCTTGCGATTTAGACCAAAAACTAAATAATACTAATTTATATCAGGGACTAACTGAATCTAAAGTGTAATGAAAATTCGTGCATTAGGTCTTGAGATAGAGCTATTGCGATAATCATGAATAATGCAGCATACCAGTGTCACCTGCCGGGCGATTTAGACCAAAAACTAAATAATACTAATTTATATCAGGGTCTAACTGAATCTAAAGTGTAATGAAAATTCGTGCATTAGGTCTTGAGATAGAGCTATTGCGATAATCATGAATAATGCAGCATACCAGTGCCACCTGTCGGGCGATTTACACCAAAAACTAAATAATACTAATTTATATCAGGGACTAACTGAATCTAAAGTGTAATGAAAATTCGTGCATTAGGTCTTGAGATAGAGCTATTGCGATAATCATGAATAATGCAGCATACCAGTGTCACCTGTCGGGCGATTTAGACCAAAAACTAAATAATACTAATTTATATCAGGGGCTAACTGAATCTAAAGTGTAATGAAAATTCGTGCATTAGGTCTTGAGATAGAGCTATTGCGATAATCATGAATAATGCAGCATACCAGTGTCACCTGCCGGGCGATTTAGACCAAAAACTAAATAATACTAATTTATATCAGGGACTAACTGAATCTAAAGTGTAATGAAAATTCGTGCATTAGGTCTTGAGATAGAGCTATTGCGATAATCATGAATAATGCAGCATACCAGTGCCACCTGTCGGGCGATTTACACCAAAAACTAAATAATACTAATTTATATCAGGGACTAACTGAATCTAAAGTGTAATGAAAATTCGTGCATTAGGTCTTGAGATAGAGCTATTGCAATAATCATGAATAATGCAGCATACCAGTGTCACCTGTCTTGCGATTTAGACCAAAAACTAAATAATACTAATTTATATCAGGGACTAACTGAATCTAAAGTGTAATGAAAATTCGTGCATTAGGTCTTGAGATAGAGCTATTGCGATAATCATGAATAATGCAGCATACCAGTGTCACCTGCCGGGCGATTTAGACCAAAAACTAAATAATACTAATTTATATCAGGGACTAACTGAATCTAAAGTGTAATGAAAATTCGTGCATTAGGTCTTGAGATAGAGCTATTGCGATAATCATGAATAATGCAGCATACCAGTGTCACCTGTCGGGCGATTTAGACCAAAAACTAAATAATACTAATTTATATCAGGGGCTAACTGAATCTAAAGTGTAATGAAAATTCGTGCATTAGGTCTTGAGATAGAGCTATTGCGATAATCATGAATAATGCAGCATACCAGTGTCACCTGCCGGGCGATTTAGACCAAAAACTAAATAATACTAATTTATATCAGGGACTAACTGAATCTAAAGTGTAATGAAAATTCGTGCATTAGGTCTTGAGATAGAGCTATTGCGATAATCATGAATAATGCAGCATACCAGTGCCACCTGTCGGGCGATTTACACCAAAAACTAAATAATACTAATTTATATCAGGGACTAACTGAATCTAAAGTGTAATGAAAATTCGTGCATTAGGTCTTGAGATAGAGCTATTGCGATAATCATGAATGATGCAATATAGCAGCACCACCTGATGGGCTATACACACCAAAAAGTAATCAGCACCAATTTATATCAGGTACTAGCTGTATCTAAAGTTCTATTAAATTCTGTTCATTAGTTCTTCAGATAAAGTGCCCGCAAAATTTGTGCCACACACAGACAGGCAGACAGACTCACAGACTCACAGGCAGACATTTTGTAAAACATATTTTTCGGGATCTCTGACCCCTGAAACATGTAAATCCGTCGAAAACAGGATTTCGAAAATTTTTACGAATCCAATACTTTTTTCTTGTAAAGATAGAAGAAAGTAAAAATAAACAATGAATAAATCTTTAAGAATAATTATGATGTATTGTGAAATTTTATTAACTCGGGAAATGATCGAAAATGCTCTTATAATATGTGTTTATACTCTTTTTTCCTGCCATTACATGAAAAATATTTTAGACATGCTGAAATAATGAGGTTTCTAGATTACAAACACAAAAATACTTTTTAGGAACTTGTTTCAGAAATTTAAATATGCATTATCTCTAATTTAAATTCTCGCGTTTCCATGTAGCAAGCATATTTACATTTAAAGCCTAAAGATTAGGAAGACCATAACAATAGAATCTTCTTAAAACATTTTGTGTAAAAAAATAATAATAATAAATAACAACTTATATCAGTACAAAACGCTAAAAAATTTTTGATTTTTCGCGAAAATATATGAATTAAATATTTATATGTTAATTTCGCAATATCCTGAGTAAACCAAACTAATAAAAAATATCACTTTTTAATAAAAGAGAAATGCAATATCTTTTAATTGGAGTGCTGAGTAAACAAGTTGTCTAAATTTTAAAAAATGCTGAATATGCTTAACCTTTAACTGATGTCACAAAAATTGTCACATAACTAGTGTGAAGCGGTCTGTGAGACCGTTCCATCGAAAGATGAATAAAACCAGCGATTAACTCATAGGATGTTGTTTTTGTACTAAACTTGTTATCCAGGAGTGTTATGATTAAAATTCACCTATTCAAAAGTAGCAGGTGCTAGTACTAAAGTTCCAAACGAAACAAAATTCCAGTAGTGTTTGTAGATAAACTGAAATACGCAAGTTAAACTATGAAAATTGAAAAAAGCACCGCTCTGTGAGACTGGTAACATCAGTTAAAGGTTATCATTCTTACCCCCTTAAAATTTTACTCAATCTCGATTGAAAACATTTCACACCAGATTTTTATTTAAAGCTATTTAACATATGTATTTAACTTTGTTGATTACTGCTGGAAGTGTTATCATATAACTGATATAAACACCCTTGATACCACTTCAGCAGGTTGTTATTTTTTTAATGCCATAAAAAAATACTATTATTTATATATTTTGATTATTATTATTATTTTATAAAGTGTGTATATATATATAGAGTGTGTTCTTACATGTATTTATTTTGATTATTATTATTGTTATTTGATATAAATATACTCATATATGTATCTACGTTGTAAAGCCTTAATAAGAGAACGACTGCACAGTTGAATCTTATCTTTAAAGGGGATCTTTTTAGATAGACACGAAGTCTCCAAGTTTAACAAAATGTTGACATAAAATGCCAAGCTGTATTTACGACTGGATGTAAGATTATTTATTGGTCCTAGTAAAGAAGTCGTAAAAGATGGACCACACGGGCGTTAGAAGGAGGCCCGGGGTTTCCACATTCCACGATCGCTGACGCTCAGGGGGCGGAGCACTGTATACCCCGAAAAAGTGTAATACCAAATCACAGGTTTGCGAGAAGACGGAAGAAGAGGGGGTCGGCAAGACTGACCGACCATTTGACGAAGGGGGCAAATGATCATCCTCCATATTGTTATGACGAGGTGATGTCGTAAGCGAATTATGAAGTTATAGTCAGATGCGTTAGATATCCCAATGGAGATGGTTTAATAGTGAGATTCGTTAGCTATTCCAACTAGGATGGTTTAATAAAGAGATCAGTTCGAGTTCTCAACTATGAGGGTTTAATAAAGATGAGTTCTATTCCGCAACATGGATAGTTAAACCCAGATGTCCTAAGTGTTTCAACGATGCTTCTAACAATGATTACGGGTTATTCGGGTCGTGTTTTCCAGCTAAGGGACGGCCCTAAGAACGGCAATTCGTGGACTTCGATACATCACCTGTTTTAAATAAATTTGTGAACTTTTCTTAGAGTGTAAAAAAAAAACACTCAAGGAGCCACGGATATAAGTGCGATTTAAAACTACGAGTAAGCCTTTACTACAGAAGGTATGTGTAATTCAATATTTTTGTATTCCCATTGTTTTAATAATCTATCTTGTGCTAGGGTTGTACAATTTATGGTATCCAATCAATTAATTAATATTTGTAATGATAATTTAAAAGGTAAACTTAATGTAAATACTAATTCAATTTCGTTCTTTGGAACGCTGGTGTCTTGTGACACATTTCTATGTTATTTTTGTAAATATGTAAATTAACTGTTAATAAACTTTTTGTTTATTGTTAAATTTTTGGCTATGTTTTTAATACAACATGAGTCCATTGTTTTAATTTAATGTAAGTTCTATTTCAGATTATGAACTTCTTTAGTATTTTATTTATGCGTAGTTTCGATAGGTTTTATTTAGATTATAACTGCGCGGTCTATACGCTATTTCTTCACTAAAATTACACAACGCAGTTTGGGGCAGTTTTGGAGATGTGTTTCCTCCCGCCTCAATTTAAGATAATTATGGTTAATCTAATTATCAGGAATAGCCAGGACCATTATTCAATTATTACGATCACAAATGTTTGTTTATAAATTATAATGTTTTTAAATACCCACTACAATAATTCAGGTACAGTAATTGAGGAGTAGTTAACCTGCAATTACTAAGGTAATTACTTTTATTACCAATTATTTTCCCCCCACCTTCAAGATTGGGGTTCACCCTGTCCCCAATCCCATGTATGTTTGGATAGTTAAATTGGTGCTGGTATATGGATCTGGATCTGCCCAACAATTACACTCATCAGTAATACCTATATTTAAATATAATTCTAACATCTTTTTATAGACTTAACTTAAATTTTTCATCTCTTAAAAATAAGTTCTTAATTTTAGCTTTTATCCTCAATATTTTTTCTTTCAATTACTATGTAGTTTTTAACAAACTACATCTTTACTTTTTCCAAATATCTCATTAATATGTAAGACATTAAATCTACATACTGGGTGTTAAGCTGATCACAGCGAGGTAACCTCTCAAAGCTGCTTTATTATTTAGCACTGTGCATTACACTCTTTGCTTCTCTGCTATGTTCTAGCCAAATTCTCTCTTTCTTATTCTTATTTCTTAATCTTCTTCTTATTATTTCTTAATCTTAATTGTATGGTCTCTGGAAAGAGTCTTTTTTACTTTCTTCTATCTTTACAAGAAGAAAGTATTGGTTTCATGAAAATTTTCGAATTTCAGTTTTCGACTGATTTACACGTTTTATGGGTCAGAGATTCCAAAAAACACGCTTTTACAAAATGTCTGTCTGTGAGTCTGTGAGTCTGTCTGTCTGTATGTGACACAAATTTTGTGGGCACTCTATCTCAAGAACTAATGCACTGAATTTAATAAACATTTATATTCAGATAGTCCCTGATATAGATTGGTGCTGATTAGTTTTTGGTGTAAATCGCCCTCCAGGTGGCGCTGCTATGTAGCATTTTGCAGGATTTCCGCAAAAGCTCTATCTCAAAAACTAATGCACGGATTTTTATAAAACTTCATATTCCGTTAGTCCTTGACATGAATGGATGTTGTTTACGTTTTGGTGTAAATCGCCCAACAGGTGGCGCTGCTATACTGCATTTTGCAAGATTTACACTATTTTCGCAGTAGCTCTATCTCAAGTACTAATGCACACATTTTCATCAAACTTCGGATTTAGTTAGTCCTTTATATGAAATGATGCTGACTACGTGTTGGTGTAAATCGCCCAATAGGTGGCGCTGCTGTGCTGAATTTTGAACTATTTCCTCAATAGCTCTACCTCAAGAACTAATGCACGAATTTTCATCAAACTTCAGATTTAAGTATAACTTGATTAATATTGCTGCTGATTATGTGTTGTTGCAAATCGCTCAACAGGTGGCACTTCTATGCTGCATCTGTCATGATTTGCGCAATACCTCTATCTCAAGAACTAATGCACGAATTTTCCTCAAACTTCATATTCAGTTAGATGTTGGCGTAAGTTGGTGATAATTATTTTCTGGTGTAAATAACCCAATAGGTGGCGCTGCTATGCTGCATTTTGCTGAATTTACACAATTTCAGTGACATTCATACCTCGAGAACTAATGCACGGAATTTCATATTTTTAGAATTCTCATGATGAACAAAGACTGCCATTTAATTTGCCACTGAGATAGTGAATTTTGAAGTATTGAGCTGTATGAGATAGAAGAAAGTTTTGTGATGGCCACAACATACTAGTTTTTAGATGGATTTACCCCCGGTAGCTTTTTTTCCTGTACTTTTGAAATTTAATGGAATATTTCAATCTCTTTATTTTTTTCCTTTTCTTTTTTCTTCTCTCTGTATTGTTCTACTTCTTATAATATATTATACTTTAAATTAAAAAAATTACATATGCAGTAGAACCTCGATTATCCGAAGTAATTGGGACCGAATTTCTATCGGATAATCGAAATTTTTGGATAATCGAGATTGCTTCCATTTTCAGATTAAGGAGAAACATATACAATATTTCTTATTGTGGTAAATAGAACTTAATAAATAAAGCAATAGCAAAATAGGAACAAGAATAAATTACCTGCATTTTAATTTTTAAATTAAGTAGCTTTTATATATTGCACAAGGGTTTGAAAATGTTTTGTTTATCGCAGTTTCGATTGCCTTTGCTTTGACGCTCTATCACGGAGTTTTTTAAAATTATTAGCTCACCAGCATCACAGTCTTTCAGAAGCGTCAGCCATGCCAAATCTTTTGCAAGACATTAAAAAGCTTCAGAATTGCTAATTTGGTCGTTTTCTTTGTTCCTCTCCGCAGCTTACGGGAACTCAAGTTAAGTTCAAAGGAACTCTAAGAAAGGGGATCGAAAATATTTATATGTGCTCGTTGTTCGGAATGGACCGCTTGCACACAAGGAATATGATAGTTAAAAAAAAAAAAAAAAGCTTTTTAAATGGATTTTGCACACAAGGAATATGACAGTAAAAAAAGAGCTTAAAAATGTATTTCGGTTAATCGAGAGTATCGGATAAAAGAGGTTCTACTGTACTCTTTTTTAGTTTACCTGCGTGGTTCACCCACATTTAAACAGCTATTTTTTTACTGTTTTCTAAAACCCCTGCAATACGAACCACCTCTGTATTGGATGTAAAGTTGCAGCGCAACTACTAGGTAGTCCATTAAGATGATTACAGTGTTCTTTTGTTCCATTGTTTATACCATTTATCTAACTTACTTTATGAAAAAAAATTGTTTCGAACTGAATTGAATAAATTATAGAAACTGTTGATTAGAGCCGTTCAGCAGCGTTGCCAAATCTGTCGGGTTTTTTATTCAGAATAACTATTCTCAAACGAAATAATTAAAAAGTACGGTAAAACCTCTCTAAATCGGCCACGTTCCGTTCGAAAAAAATTATTCGCCCAGAGAGGTGGTCTCTTAATGGAGGTCATGATTAAATCTAGATTTTAATTCCTGAAAAAAGATTAAGGTTACTAAAATTTATTTTTCCCATTATGAAAAAATATATGAAAATGTAAGTATCAAAACAAAAGTTAATTACATAAGTTAATTATTGCAGAGTTTAAAAAATGAATACATTGACGTTTGCTTTGATTTTATGGTTTTATCTTTTATAACTTTTATTTCAAAGTCCTTTTGAAATTCAGAAAAAAAATTCAATTTTTTTTTTTTTTTTTTTTTTTTTTTTTTTTTTTTTTTTTTTAAGGACGGAACAAATAATGACGATTTCATTAATTTATATATTTCTTTGAGAGTTTCCTGACAGAATAGGGTAGGTGAGTTTATTGATAATAATCCTTAATTTGTCATCAAAGTTAAATTCTTTGGCTAAAAAGGCACAAAGGGGTTTAAAATCTTGCCGGAATAAATAAAAATTCTAAACTTAGTTTAGAAGTTTGATGAATAATGGATAATGGATGAATAATGAATTCCTTGGACATGGTCGCTTAATGGAGGTGGTCGCACTGGGTGGTTTCAGTGTACTATTAAAAAATTTCTGTCGTGAATTCAGAAACTCTGATGGAAGAAAAACCCGCCAGATTTGTCAGAGCTGCCGTTAAGTGTAGGGCGTTAATCCATATATAAGTCCTCAAAACTAATTTTAACCCCTATTTTCTCGTATAAATATTCAGTTTATTTAATGTAATCATTTCGGCGATTAAATAAGTCGAAGTCTACTATTTGGTCGCAAAAATTGGGAGAAGTTGGGGTGTATAATAAAGTTCCATATAATGACAAAAAAAATTTTTTCATGATATGATTATTTTTCTTTAATTAAAAACATAAATCAGACATAAGGTTTTACAAATTTAAAACGGTTAATTATTGACTAAGCAAGGCTCCCTAATGGTCCGTCAACTGAATACCAATAAATTTTAACAGAAAAGTTTATAGTAGGTTTGTGCTAGAATTAACTTTCAAAAGAGATTCCGGGGCGTTCTGTAAGAAAAATCTAAAAAGAAAATTTGGTACTTTTCGGTTAGCCGGGCGCCAGTGTTATATATACATATTTATATACATATATACCGGGTGTCCCAAAAAGGACTGACTGATTTTAAAATCCAATAACTTCCAAACGGTGACAGATATTTAAAAAATTTTTGCAGGATGATTATGCATAAAGTCAAAAGTTTTTTTACAGCGATTTTCGATTTTAGTTCGAATTACAAACAATAGATGGCGCTGCGATCAATAGAGGCTCAATTCAGGCTCGATTTTTGGTACTTCGTGGCCCGGATAATACATTTCCATCTCCTTTTTCTGCATGGAACAACAGAAAGGACCAACAATCGAGCCTGTATTTAGCTACTATTGCTAACAGCGCCATCTATTGTTTGTAATTCGAACTAAAGTCGAAAATCACTGTAATAGAACTTTTGACTTTATGCATAACCCTCCTGCAAGAATTTTTTTAATATCTGTCACCGTTTGGAAGTTATTGAATTTTAAAATCAGTCAGTCCTTTTTGGGACACCCGGTATATGTAAATATACATATGCACATATTGTATATATATACACACACACATATATATACATATATATATATTTATATTTATATAAATATGTACATATAACACTGGCGCCCGGCTAACCGAAAAGTACCGAATATTTTTCTAAAATAATATTGGTATTCAGTTGGCGGACCATTTGGGAGCCCTGACTAAGCATACAACTTTGTTTTGTTACTCCTTCATTTTCAAAATCTTACAGCACAGCGGTTGAAGTTAAAAAGACAGTTATATACTTTTCTGTTATTGTTGAAATCTGTTACATTTTTATTACATCTGTAGGGAAATATGTATACAAAATTAATGAATGTGATACTTTCTAATTTAATATTGTTATTTTATTTGAAAAAAAAAAAAAAAAGGTTTTGAACATTTCATTTCTTCAGCTCCAGTCCATCATTATCGTAAAGATTCATACCCCAATGGATGTGATCTTAACACTAGAACTACCGGAAATTAGAGTTAAGTTTTATAAAAAGCACATTTCACACCAGAATTTTGATTTAAAATAGTTTAACTTTATTATTTAACGTTTTTATTTTTTGTACCTTTTAAACTTATTTTTTTCAATTAAATTTCTTGTTTGAACTGAAACGTATTCATATGGGAGTCTTCAAAGTGACGCTTCACGGTAGTTCTAGTGTTAAAATAAACACGCATTAATATATTTAAATTTATTTATTTTAATTGAAAGAAAAAATCTGATTGTAAAATGTTATTATTTTGTGTGTGTGCAGTAGTTTTAACAATGCTTTGATAAATACACACATATATACATAAAATAGAAATACAGTATATGAAATAAAAAAAATTTAATGAAATGTACAAGCATATATATATATATATATAGCAGCCTATGAAACACCGATATGTATTTTAAAATGTTTTGGCGGAAAAAATTCAAATTTTATGATTTCATGTCATAAACAATAAATTTTTAAATCAAATGCCGATTTATTTTTAACCGCTGTAGTTTTGACAAACACGGTTAAACATTTTTATATCTTACACGAAATAATGAAAGACAATATAACATTGCTCCATTAGAAACTAGTATGTTGTGGCCATCACAAAACTTTCTTCTATATAAATCACGTCAATTAAATCATTTAAATAGTTCAAGAAATTACATCAATTTAGCACCAATTCATATCAAAGTGCATCTGAATTTGAGGTTTGATAAAAATTTGTGTCTTAGTTCTTGAGATAGAGCTATAGCGGAAATTCTGAAAAATGTAGATTAGCAGCGCCACCAGTTGAATGATTTACACCAATACATAAACAGGAATAATTGATATCCAAGTATACATGGATCTGAAGTTCGTTGAAAATCTAGGCATTAGTTCTTAAGATAGAGCTATTGCGGAAATCACAAAAAAGCATAGCAGCGCCACCTATTGAGCGATTTACAGCAAACTGTATAAAATGTCAATTCATGTCAAGGACTAACTGATTCTAAAATTTGATGAAAATTCGTGCATTAGTTCTTGAGATACACCTATAGTGGAAATTCTGAAAAATATAGCATAGCAGCGCCACCTGTTGAGCGATTTACACCAAAATGTACAATATGCCAATTCATGTCAAGGCTTAACTGATTCTGGAGTTTGGTGAAAATTATTGCATTAGATCTTGAGATACAGCTATAATGGAAATTCTGAAAAGTGCAGCATAGCAGCGCCACCTGTTGAGCGTTTTGCACCAAAACACAAGCTGCACTAATTCATATCAAAGTATACTTGAATCTGAAGTTTCATGAAAATCCAAGCATTAGTTGTTGAGATAGAGCTATTGCGGAAATCGTAAAAAATGTAGTATAGCAGCGCCACCTGTTGAGCAATTTACCCCATAATGTACAAAACTTCAATTCATGTCAAGGACTAACTGAATCTGAAGTTTGATGAAAATCCGTGCAATATTTGTGGAGATTGAGCTATTGCGGAAATCGTGAAAAAGGCTGCATAGCAGCGCCACCTGTTGAGCGATGTACACCAAAAACTAATCAGCACCAATTTATATCAGGGGCTAACTGAATATAATTTTTTATTAAAATGTCAATATTTCAAAATTCACTATCTCAGTGCCAAATTAAATGGCAATCTTTGTTCATCATGATAATTCTAAAAATATGAAATTCCGTGCATTAGTTCTCGAGGTATGACTGTCACTGAAATCGTGTAAATCCAGCAAAATGTAGCATAGCACCGCCACCTATTGGGTTATTTACACCAGAACCTAATTATCACCAACTTATGTCAACGTCTAACTGAATATGAAGTTTGAGGAAAATTCGTGCATAGTTCTTGAGATAGAGGTATTGCGAAATTATGACAAATGCAACATAGAAGCGCCACCTGTTGAGCGATTTGCAACAACACATAATCAGCAGCAGTATTAATCAAGTTATACTTAAATCTGAAGTTTGATGAAAATTCGTGCATTAGTTCTTGAGATAGAGCTATTGAGGAAATAGTTCAAAATGCAGCACAGCAGCGCCACCTATTGGATGATTAGCACTAACACGTAGTCAGCATCATTTCATATGAAGGACTAACTAAATCTGAAGTTTGATGAAAATGTGTGCATTAGTTCTTGAGATAGAGGTACTGCGAAAATAGTGTAAATCCTGCAAAATGCAGCATAGCAGAGCCACCTGTTGGGGGGCGATTTACACCAAAACCTAAACAGCATCTATTCATGTCAAGGACTAACGGAATCTGAAGTTTTATAAAAATCCGTGCAATAGTTCTTGAGATAGAGCTTTTGCGGAAATCCTGCAAAATGCTGCATAGCAGCGCCACCTGTTGAGCGATTTACACCAAAAACTAATCAGCACCAATTTATATCAGGGTCTAACATAATATCATTTTTTATTAAATTCAGTGCATTAGTTCTTGAGATAGAGCGCCCACAAAATTTGTGTCACATACAGACAGACAGACAGACGGGCAGACAGACTCACAGACAGACATTTTGTAAAAAACATGTTTTTCGGAATCTCTGACCCCTAAAACGTGTAAATCCGTCAAAAACTGGAATTCGAAAATTTTCACGAAACCAATACTTTCTTCTTGTAAAGATAGAAGAAAGTAAAAAGGCTGAAATAAAATATCGCGAAAAGATTAAAAAAAAATAAATAAATACTGCAAGAAAAATTGTCGTTGGATTTATATTAAGTTAAAAAGTGACAGTTTACATATTTTTTCCACTCTTCACAAATTAAAATTTATGCGAGATCTTTATTTAGTTGAGTTGGGTTGATTTTTGACGGCCGATTATCTACTCGAGGGATATAGGCCCAAGGGGTAGTGCCCTCCGTGGGGGAGGGTCTTTCTAAAGGAACCTAGCCCGTATTTACGCATGGAAGCCCATGGCTCGAAGAAAACCACGAAAACTCAGAACGATTAGGCCGACGGGCGCGATTGGGTTCGAACCCAGCACCTCCCGTCTACCAGCTTCGAGAGCAGAACTTCTCGGCCACTGGTGGGGCCATCTTGATTTAGACTTGGTCCATTTTGAACGAAAATAAACCTGTTTCTCTTGGAGAAAACTGAGATATGATATTTATCTCAGAACTTATGTACACAAGAATTTTTTTTATGAATAATAATGTGGCTCTTAGCTACACTTTTACAGGTTAAACATTTTGTGTGTAAACCAAAATATTTATATATATATTGCATTAAAATAATGCAGGTAACAAATTAACTTTTGAACTGATCGTATAATAAAATTATACAAATATCTTTAATTTATTTTTATGAAAATATTACTGCCTTTATCAGCTCACAAAACTACACATACACTATTGATTATATCGCGTATGTAATGTATGTAATGTATATGTAGACTGATAACTTTTATAATGTGGACGATTGGCTATTAGTGCATCTACGACAGAACACATTGTACTGCTGTTTTTGAAAAATAATCTTTACGTTATTTAATCTCAGGAAACTATTACAAGTTCTGCGATTAAGTAATTTAAATATTCTTGATATTAATTAGTAGTATGTTAGTATTCCTTGCTCCGACCCTAGGTACTCCATTGCAATCGCAATTACTTCGCCTTTTACTTAAACTTCGGATATATGTGGCACCTACCAATAAATATTACATATGGATGAATGTAGAATGAATTTACATACTTTCTATGAGATCCGATATCTTGCATAATCAGACTAGAGTCCTGCACGTGTCTGATTGTACCTGACACAAACCCGCAAATTCCATTTGAAATAAACTCGACCCGAAACCGCTCATTTATTGGGTGGCATTACAATAGCAATTAAACATTTCGAAGATTTTATGCAATTATAATCAATAGTGTATGTGTAGTTTTGCGTACTGATAAAGGCAGTAATTTTTTCGTAAAAATAAATTAAAGACATTTGTATAATTTTACTACTAAAATCAGTTCAAAAATTAATTTGTTATCTGTATTTTTTTAATGAAATAGTATATATTTAAATATTTTGTTTTATGCACAAAATATTTAACTTGTAAAAGTGTAGCGAGTGCCACATTTTTATTCATTAAAAAAAATTCTTGCGTACACAAGTTCTGAGATACATATTATATCTCAATTTCTCCCCAGAGAGACACGTTTATTTTATGTTCAAAATAGACCAAATCTAAATAAAGATCTCGCATCAATTTTAATTTGTGAAGAGAGAGAAAAATGTTTAAAGTGTCACATTATAACTTCATATAAATCCGAAGCTGATTTTTTTTGGCAGTATTTATTTTCGAAAAAAATCTTTTAGCGATATTTTATTTCAACCTTTTTTCTAATAGTCAATGATAAATTATCTTTCATTATTTCGCGTAAACATAGAAATGTTTAACCGTGTTTGTCAAAAACTTGAGTGGTTAAAAATAAATGGGCATTTGATTTAAAAAATTATTTTTTATGACATGCAATTTTAACATTTCAAACTGCGTTCTGAAATAAATATGTAATTTTTTCCGCTAAAACATTTAAAAATACATATTAGTGTTTCATGGGCTGATATAAATACACACCTCTCTGCTTGTGCATTTCTTTAAAATTTTTGAAAATGTCAAAAAAATTATCGCCCCGCAACCCGACCCGAACCCGGCTTATTTCAACCAGAACCCGGCCCGAAATCGAAATACTCCTAACCCGAAATGAAAGGAAATTAATTCATATCTTAATACAATTATAAAGTAATGTACAATTATATCTATAATACCAATTTCATCTATATCTATCTACACTAATATTATAAAGAAGTAAAAATTGTGTGTTTGTTAGAGGTAATCTCTGGAGCTACAGAAGCGATTTCAAAAGTAATGGTATCAATATGATGGTGTTGGTCCAACTTAGAACATAGGCTATATTTAATGTCGGTGCCACTACCCCAAAGGTGGTGCAGGAGCAAAAACCGTTCTAAAAATGCGATTTTTGTGTTAGTGAAGGGCCTAGAAATATGAAATTGGAAATATTAGTTACTTATTAGATATAAAGAATTTCTAAGAACAGTTCTTAAACAATTCGAAATTTAAAAGGGGTGAAAATGCGCGAAAAGCGTTCTAAAAAACGTTCTAAATGGTGGTTTCTACACAATCTCATGAAATACCAAACCGATTTAAAATATAATGGTGACAACCCTTGCTCTAACATAGGCTATGTTTTATGTCGGTGCCACTACCCCAAAGGGGTGCAGGAGCAGAAAACGTTCTAAAAAGACGATTTATGCGTTACTGAAGGGCCTAAAAATATAAAATTTGAAATATTAGTTACTTAATAGATATAAAGGATTTCTAAGAACAGTTCTTAAACAGTTCGAAATTTAAAAAAGGGTGAAAATGCACAAAAAGCTTTCTAAAAAACCTTCTAAATGGTGGTTTCAACGCAATCTCAGGAAATACAAAACCGATTTAAAAAGTAATGGTGTGAAAATGATGGTGACAACCCTTGCTCTAACATAGGCTATGTTTTATGTCAGTGGCACTACCCCAAAGGGGGTGCAGGAGCAAAAAACATAAAATGATTTTTGCGTTACTGAAGGGCTTAGAAATATGAAATTTGAAATATTAGTTACTTATTAGACATAATATTAGTATGGATAAAGGAGAAGAGTTCTTAAACAAGAACAAATCTTAAACAATTCGAAATTTAAAGGGGTGACAATGCGCTAAGAGGGTTCTAAAAAACATTTTAAATGGCGATTTCTACCCAATTTTGGAACGTATCAAATCGATTTCAAAAGTAATAGTTGTAAATTGATGGTGACAGACCTTGCTCTAACATAGGCTCTATTTTATGTTTGTATCACTACCACCTGGGGTTTGCAGGAGAAAAAAACGTTCTAAATTGCGGTTTTTGTGTTATAGAAGTACCTAGAATCATGAAATTTGGAATGGTAGTTACTTATAAGATATCTATGATCTCTAAGAACATTTCCTAAAAAAAATCGGAATTTAAAAGAGGTGAAAATTTGCGAAAAGCGTTGTAAAAAACGTTCTAAATTGCGATTTCTATGCAATCTCAGGAAACACTGAACCGACTTCAAATATAAGGGTGTAAAAATGATGGTGACAGTTTTTGCTCCAAGATAGGTTATATTTTATGTCTGTTTCCACTACC
The DNA here is from genome assembly GCA_963932465.1 of Maratus speciosus. Classification (NCBI taxonomy): domain Eukaryota; kingdom Metazoa; phylum Arthropoda; class Arachnida; order Araneae; family Salticidae; genus Maratus; species Maratus speciosus. Next base: position 218,763,998 of record OZ010797.1, on the reverse strand, counting down.
CCAGAGGAGATGCATGAGCAAAAAATTTTGTAAAAATGCAATTTTTGAATTATGGAAGGACCTAGATTCATGAAAGTTTGCATGGTATATATTTATTAGATGTAAATGATCTCTAAGAACATTTCTTTAAATATTTGAAATTTAAAAAGAGGTGAAAATGCGCGAATAGCGGTCTAAAAACGTTCTAAATTGCGATTTCTACTCAATCTCAGGAAATGCCAAACTTATTTCAAAAGTAATGGTTGCAAATTGATGGTGACAGTCCCTGCTACAACATAGGCTATATTTTATGTTGCTCTCACTACCATATGGGGGTTTCAAGAGCAAAAACATTTTCTAATTTACGTTTTTTGCACAACTGAGCGGTCTAACATTTTGAAATATGGCATGGTATTTACTTATAAGATGCAGTTGCTGTCTAAGAACAGTCGAAAGGAAATTCCAAATTTAAAAGTATGAAGTGAGGGAAAAGCGTTCTAAAAAGTTCTAAATTACGATTTTTATGCAATCTTATCAAATACCAAACCGATTTAAAAAATAATGGTGACAAGTTGATGGTGATAGAACCTGCTCAAACATAAGCTATATTTTATATCTGTGCCACTATCACCAGAGGGTTGCAAGAGCAAAAACCTTTCTAAATTACGATTTTTGTGATGCACTGAAGAAGCTAGAAACTTTAAATATGGCATGGTAGTTACTTATAAAATTTAAATGCCCTCGAAGGACTGTCGAAAATACATTCGAATTAAAAAGGGGTGAAGCGAAGGGGAGATGCGAAAATCGTTCTAACAAAGTCCTAAATTACCATTTCTATGCAATTTAAGGGAATATAAACCAATTATAAAAGTAATAGTTGCGAATCAATGGTAACAGTCTCTGACCCTGCACAGGCCGAATTTTATGCCGATGATTCTAACACATGGGGTTCACAGGAACAACAAACGTTCTAAAAAAGGCCTTTAAGAGCTTTCTAAATTACGTTTCTGTGGAATATTAGGAAATAACAAACCGATTTTAGAATTAATGTTGGCAAATTAATATTGACAGTTCCTATTTCAACACAGCCCTTTATGTTGAGACAGGTGGTAGGACTTGGAATTTGACATGCCTAATTTTAAGATGTAAGAAGATGGTTCCTAAAAAATTCAAAACTTCAAATGAATACTGAAATGAACGGATTAATTGAACATAAAAGTTTCAAAATATTTTCTAAATTATCACTTATTTAGTTTTATTTCTTTTTATTAATTTAAGTCTCATTTCTGCCTAATGCAGTGTAATAATGAAGTTTAGTCAAACTGTGTTTTAAATAGCAATTTTTGAATTATTTCTAAAAGTATAATTTCTTTTAATAAAAATTAAACATATAAATATCACTTGGCATATTTCAAATATTATGCGAGCAAAGCCGCGGGGCTTGCTAGTCTTATATATAGAAAATTAACTTAATATCGATATTCTTTAATATTAAAATATAGTTCAAACTCTGAATAGTACACAGCACAGGATAATTAAATACAGTTCTTTAGGGTTATCACTAATTTTCTTTTACGATGTCTGGGTGATTAATTTTATTTTTGCGGGTCGTGTTCACTATAGAATGATTTTTGAGGGTCAGATTTAGGTTCCTGCAAATAGGGTGCTAGGATTTTTAGAAAAAAAAAATGTGCAGGATTCTGTTTTAAAGGAAAATAAATGTATATATGAATACGAATGAGCTCATATTAGTCCAAGAGCTGTTAAACATTTTAGGGAAGGTATTTGAGGCACCCTGAAAATTTGTGCAACACTTCTTTTGTAATTCCTGAATACAAAATCGAATGTCTGGCTGAAGGATCGTGGCCCAAAACCTGTGCCAGACAAAAAATGGCACTTGACACGTGTCTGGCACAGTTTTTGTGCCGACTAAAGTGTCTGTCATTTTCAAAATATTTTTTTCTAAGCATAAATATTATTGTGCCTCAATCTCAGCGTGCCTCAAATACCTATTTTGGGTAGTCAAAAAAATGGCACTTGACACGTGTCTGGCACAGTTTTGGGGCCGACTAAAGTGTCTCTCATTTTCAAAATATTTTTTTCTAAGTATAAATATTATTCTGTTTCAATCTCAGCGTGCCTCAAATACTTTTTTTGGATAGTGTCAAAAAATGGCACTTGACACGTGTCTGGCACAGGTTTTGGGCCACGATCCTTCAGCCAGACATTCGATTTTGTATTCAGGCATTACAAAAGAAGTGCTGCACAAATTTTCAGGGTGCCTCAAATACCTACTCAAAAATGTTCAACAGCTCTCCTACTATATTTTCAATTTTCTTAACACTAGAAAGACCGAGAATTTTACTCAAATTTTTGAAAAATATTTCACACCAGAATTTTTATTTTAAATTATTAACTTATCTATTTAACTAGTTTCTTCCTTGTATCTTTTAAACTAGTTTTATAAGAAAAAAATTCTGGTTCAAACCGAGATATATTCATTTGATAGCAGTCAAAATGACTGCTCGCCGGCTTTCTAGCGTTAATGAGAAATAAAATGTATAAAAATGCCATCACAAATTATTATACAGATTTAAGGATTAGACATCAGAAATTTTAATATAGATTTTTAACTTTATTTAGTAGCACATTTTTGTAATTTTACAGCATCAATATTTCTATATAAATATAGTGGTTGCTAAGAGTTAGGTAAAAAGTGATGCAGATATGCATCACTATGCATTTAAGGGTTCCGGTAGCATTAAGCCTAGCCATCAGCGTACTTAGCGCGCAAGCAAGATATGAGCAAAGTCTCTGCACTGAGAACGGTACACTTATTGCTACCGAAACTAGAATGCTTTAAAATTTAACGTTCTGGCGCTATTAACTGAAAATCTCTCCTAAAAATGAACACAATGGGCTAAGATCCTCTTGACTGTAAAACATGAAAAGTTTATTCAATTTGTTTAGCTAATTTGCACATGACTGTATAAGCCCGCACAGTTTCATAAAAATGAATAATTTTAAATACTCGAAAACGCGAGATCAACATTAATTGCACAGAAATCAGTTGTCAGGAAAGAGTTATAAACCTAAAGGCTATTCAGTGTTATTTTACTTCCCTTGAATTTCAAAGAACAATATACAAGTTTAAGGAAATGTGACATAAAAATTGAATAATGTCATTCTTAATTTAATATTTCTTTTAAGATCTAATTAGGGTTGTTCAACCCCTTCACGGTCGCTTAATATTTGGAAAAACCATAAAAAAGTACCTATTTATTTTATTAGAGCTATTGAATAATTATAAGTTTTCTAAATAAAACTTTATTTCTCACATCTTAGATCTTTATTTATTATCATCACACAAATTTTTATAAATAATATTTGAAATAATATATATGAATTAAATTTTGATTATTAATAATTTTTTAGCGTTATATATTTCAAAGCATGCAATACAAATCCCAGCATTACAATCAACGCCAAAGGCCTAACCCAAGCGGAAATATTCAAACACTTTAGACGGAAATGCCAGTTAAATTTGCCTGGTTTCAGAAGTTTTTTACTGCAATTAAATCTCCATCCCGGAAATATGGCGGGCACGAGAAATAACGAACGACACCTCAGCCCGTGATATTGACGGGAGCGAGAATTAAGGGGTTAATGAAAGCCAATAATATTTACAATAAAAAAACTGTTATTTTCCTTCAATTGCGTAAAAGGCACTATTTAAACATCCTTCAGTAAAAAAAAAAAAAAAAAAAAAAAAAAAAAGAGCCCTTTTTATCTTAGATTGCAGCGACTGATTTCGTTAGTCATCATAATTATCGTGAATTTTATGATGTGGTTTCCCTTTTTTATGAATGGAGGAAACTTAATTGTCTAATAATAGGACTTACAACGTTATGATAGTTGTGTAAGTGCTATTCAAAACATCACATTCTGTCAGAAAAAATGTATTATTTTTATATTTAAAGGGATATTTAATTCTATAACGAGTGATTTTCATATCATTTTTCAGTTTATGCATATCCCGAAACAAATATGTCAAGATTCAGCTTTAACACCTTAACCCCTTGAGGGGAAAGCAACTACGTTGTGAAATGCTGAATTCCCACCGGAATCTTTGAAAAATTCTATTTCAAAATAAGTAAAAGCAATTTTACGGCTTTTTTCACTAAAGTTAGAAAAGTAAAATTTAATAAAAATTTTCTGGTGTAAAACTTCATTAATCGTAGGTGGTATATGATATATACCGGTGCCCCTCAAGGGGATAAGACCCATTAACCGCCGAAACTATAAGATAAGAATCGTCAACTTTTTTTCTGAAAAACGTGTGCCATCACAAATTTTGAATTATGATCTTCGCTTTATTTACTGGTCTGAAATTGGAACTATCCAAATATAAAATTATTACTAAGTCCGATAAAGGTTGGCTACTTTTTTTTTAATTCAGCTTGTTTGATTGACACCACTTTTTTGAAATAGAAATATTCACCTTATTTAATGTTCACCTTATGATGTAACAATAAAGCCAATTACACTATGTTTATAAAGTGGTAGCAATGAAACAATCTGAATTTAAAAAAAGGTATACTACCCAGCCCGTGAAAGACACGGGCGCGAGAATTAAGGGGTTAAATAAAATTATATTAATTCAATCATTGATTTAGCCATGCCTGCCAACTTCTACTCCTTTTTTAAAATCAAATAAACATATTTGAACAGAAGTTTTTAATTAATCAGTTAAATGGAATGTATATTAACTATAACATTAACTATATGCGGCACACATTTTATTAAATAATTTGTTTGGATAAAATCATAAGACGAAACGCAAAATTTCACCAAGATACAAACATAAAATATACAATATGAAGTTTAAAAAGCACACTGTTTTACTTAAAAAGCGACTAAAATAATAAAAGAGATGTTACAAGTTAAAAATATACATTTAAAAAAAAGTTCTTACTATTTTCGGACTGTTTTTTCAGAGCCCATCATCAGAGGATATTTTTACACATTGCAGAAGGGTAATTTTTATCAAATTTGAGTTTGAAAACAGTAGAAGCTCCTCCCTGTTCTGAAAGTATTTTGTATATTGGTGTTCTAGATAGGTTTCTCAACTTAATGCATCGTAAATATCTGTCGATGAATGAATTTAATATGAAATGTCTTAAAATCTAAAAAAATATGGACAACATGATATACATGCATTTTCTGTAAGGTAGAAACCACGCCCTTAGTCAATGATGTTTTTTGAATGAAAACGAAAATTCCCTATTTCCCGTCGTGAAGGTGTTTTATAGTAAATTTTACCGTATTTAATGAATGCAATCTCACGATTAAACAAGAAGAAAATCTCTATTAAATTTTAGTGGTAGCAAAGAAGCGTAAAATTTGGCAGTTATGTACTTGTTGCATACAGACTGATACACAGGATTTTTATGGATTCTCTGATAGTGGATGCGTAATAATTGGATGTTGGGTACATAATTATTGCTTCATCAAAATCTATTGTGATATTCTGATTAAAACTTAAACATCAGAGAGCTGTGGATTGACGACAAATTTTATATCTGCTTTATGCTCTGTGATTTTTTCTTTGAGTTTTCTTTTTCCCATTCCTATGTATTGTCTTATTCTATTGCTATCATTTCTAAAAAGAATGGCATAAAAACCAGATAATTCATCTTTCGGTATTGGATCTAATCTCTATTATCTATGGCTTCAATTTTCATGGAATTATCAAGAAAGTTAACCATAAAAAATGATATAAAAAAAGTTTAAATATTTTTCTGGTCTGTACGAAAAGTTAATATATGCTCTACTGAAACACTATATAAATTTAATAACCTATCATCCAAGAAAATTAAAAGAATTAATTTGTAAAAATTTTTCACAATTTCGTATTAATCGCATGCCAGTGGTCAATCGTGAAAAAGAAAGGAATTTATGGCAACCTTTGACATTCTGATTATTTCAGTATTTAAGATCCGTAGTTCGTTTACATGTTGGTTAAATTCGTTTTTTATTTATTTGTAAAGTTTTCATTTCTTTCGGCAATTTCGGTTACGGAATATTTCGCGGAAAGCAATAAATGCGAAATTATTTACGTTATTTTAAGAGCAAGCATATCAATATTTCGTATATGGGTTGCACGCAGATTTAAAAAGCTTTATCTTCGAATTAAAATAATTAAGCAAAAAATCATTAACGCATTAATAAAAACGTTTTCATAAAAACATTTTTTAAACATAAAACCATTAAATTGGGATATCTTTTAAAAAAGGTCTCAGGACTTGGTAAAAATGAAAAAAAAAAAACATTTTCAACATTTAATATCTTAAAATGTACTTCATTTTAAGACACAATTTCAATTGGGATGAAAGATATAAGTATGCTCTCTCATTTCATATATTTAAAAAATTGCAAGATGCAGAATTAGCATTTACAGGTGGTCCAAACTGTCAGCCATTTGACGAGCAGAAAATTGGCATAATAAAATATGCGCAAGATTAGAACATAAATTTTGCAACTAGAATGAAAGTTTTGGTGCCTACTTATACTTGACTGTAATAGTTACCCTGAACCTAAATAAATTTGTATTTAAAGCATTTTTATACTTTTAATACAAAGTCATATTCAGCTAATGCAAAATTTAGAAAATTTCATCAGTATTATCACCTAAAAAAGTATTTTTTTTAAACAATAAGAATGAAATTTTAGGTTAAATTTATACAGACAAACATGAAACATATGTTTTGAAAATTTCATGAAAAAATATTCAAACGTTTTTGAGATATCGTACGCGTTATGCACAAAAACATCATTTGGAGAAAAATTACTTCAAAGTTTCGGTAACGTCGCCTCAGCTATTGGGCGGATATAATTCTAAAAGCTGTAACTTCTGTTCTCATGGGAATTTCAAAGAAACAATTACATAAAAATGTTCCGAAAAGATAGGAGTTTAACATCTAAAAAAATTAAAATTTCGAAAATTTTAAAGCTTTAACCCCTTGGGTACAAGCGACCCGTATACGTGTCGCTTAACCCCTTCGGGACGGGTGCCCTTTTACGAAATTTTTAATCTTTTGTCACCGTTTTTAAAAAACAGAAATTTGTGTCTTCTTGAATCGAGAAAATGCGCTAGTTAAATAAGACAAATTTTACAGTAAAATTTTACTGGTGAAGAAAAAAAAGGATTCTGAGCACTTCATGCGGCACATATACGTGTCGCTCGTCCCCAAGGGGTTAAGGTGCTCAGAATCAGTGATTATTCTCACCAGTAAATTTTTATTGTAATTTTTGCCTTATTTAATCTGAGCATTTTCCCAATTCAATGAGAGAAAAATTTCTGTTTTGAAAAACCGGTGATAAAAATTTAAAAATTCTGTAAAAGGCGATCGTCCCGAAGATGTTAAGAGTCCTGAGACACCTTAGAGAAATCGCAAGGAAAGTGCATTTTGTTTTCTATTCGACTTTATAAAAATTGAAATTGTGTGACGTAGTATCAGAAGCTTATAAACTTAAGCTTAAAGAGTAATTAGAATGTAAGTAAATTTTGTTCTCCATTCGATACAGTAAAAATTAAAATTGTGCGATGTATCAGAAACTTAAAAATTTAAGTTTAAAAAGTAAAATCCAAGTTCATTGGTCACGTCGCACAGTGGAGTATTTTATAAATCTGGGCGGACAAAATAATTTTTTTCTTTTAAACTAATTTAAACGTTTAAAGCAATAAATAAATGCACTTTTTGAAATAAATGTTGTTTAATAACTTGAAAATCATGGATGTTTTGCAACTTCGTACTGATTTTTATTGATCAAAATTAGTATTATAAAATAAATGATATTTATGATAAGCAGTATCATAAAATAAATGACAATTATGATAAATAGTATTATAAAATAAATGATAATCATCATAAATAGTATTATAAAATAAATGATAATCATAATAAATAGTATTGTAACATAAATGATAATCATGATAAAAAAATGGAATAATATATTGAATAACTGAATTAATTATAAAAACAGATTATTAATGATAAGAAGAATTAGTTTGTAAATCACCATGGTGGGATCTTTTAATCAGATGATAATTCAGAATCGTAATCTGTTTCTTCATAATCAGAATCCTCTGGATCACGAGCTTCAGAAGATTCCATAGGCAGTAACATTTCTAGAGTTTCTTTATGGAACAATTTTGATTTTTTTCTTATCGTGGTTCTCATTGCAGTTAAAACTGGATCTGAACTCAAAAGCCATATCTTGAGAACATCACGTTTACAAGAAATTCTTGAAAATTTACGCGATAGATTTTGGCGAAATAATCGAAAATGTTTGTTCCGCGCTTCGGCTGTTTCTTCAGCCAATTGGCCTACTGGTAGTAAAGCTTTCTCTATCACAATGCGTCAATGGATTAATATTTTATGCATTGTGGGTGACATTGGATACCATTTATATAACTGGACGTAGAGTTCTGTTGTTTTTTCTGTATATTCTTAAAATTATCAAGGTGAATTTTGGGGCCACTGGACAATTTCTTGATATGGTTTCAAGAATAACTTTAAATCGATATATTAAATTTTCATCAATGCCAGTAATTTCCGCTGCTAGAGATGGGTCAGTAAAGAATCTTCTGTGTAAAGTATGTGTAAGAACTTCCACATCAGTCGAGCTCCTCAAACTTTCAGACTTTCTCCGCTTTGACCTGTCACTTGATTCAGTGAAAGTTTTTCTGGCCTTCCTGGTCGATTTATTTTTCTTGAAATTTCTATTGTACCTTCAAGTCATTCTTTATTATTTTTCACAAATTTATCTAACATTTAATGGGCTTCGATCCATTTGCTCTTGAACTGAGATTTAAATTGGGAGAAATTGTGCTTGAAGTTTTCAATTTCATCATCATCAAAATTATCGCTATTAAGAAGGTAATTTTCAAGGAAATTTAATCTATGATTAATGTTTGGCAAATTCTGCTGTTGCATAATGTTTAAAAATTCTTTTCGAGTCATTACTCTGACTTTCGAAAGCCCTAAATAAAAATAAATACAAAATATGAACAAAAAAGAATGCATAATAATTATATGCAATTTAGATAGATAACATCATTTTATCCATTATTTTTTAAAAAAATCTCACAATCTTTCGCTAACTATTAACAAAAACATATGGAAAATTGCCTCGACTTATTTTTTAGATAAACAAATGTTAATAACGAGCAATAAATTATTTTAATTAACTGAAAAAAGCTTAACAAGAGATAAAAGGGAATGAATACATTACTTTAAAGCAATTTTTTTTATTATATAAATTTAATTTTAATCAGAGTGACTGAAAAATAAACAAATGTGATCACTTTCTAATGAATCATAACAATTCTTTTCATATTAAAATTTATATGATAAATATCAGTTAAAAATCAATATATAGTAATTTTGTATGCTTACTCAGAATTTTGGAAGAGCATATTTATATCGCCTTCATTTTAAAAAGGGGACGAAGGTGGAACTACTTTAAACGGGAACACAAATAGAAGGGTGTATATTTATTGGTACAACAAGTAACTTTGCTTGGAAATATTTGAAAATATAACTAAACCCTTCGTGAATTGGGAAAGAAGGAAAAAGAAAATATGCGTTATTTTAAATTAATTTTGTAAATACTAAAACTATTTCTTTCTCAATTCAAATTAAAAAAATAATGATACATACCTGCCTCGTCACTATCCATAACGATTAGATTTTAAATACTTCCAAAACTAAAGTTATTCACATTCAAAAATAGAAAGTCACAATGAAGAACGATTTGACACTCATGCACTTAACGCAACACTCCAGTTTCAACTGATAACAGGAGGTCATCGTTCACTTAAAGGAGATAAAAATCGCATCACGTGATTACCCAATGATTCAGTTTCAACTTATATTCATCCGTTCGATCCTGCATTGTACTTTATGAAATCGGCCGGCCAGATTCTTCAAATACCCCACAGTGCGTCGTTGTAACCGTCAATAGTACCCCTACTAACCCCTCAACAAATTATCGTAGACGAACGTTACTGGTACCGAACGATTGGAAATAAAGTCTACTTTTAAATGGCGTATATAAAATTTGCTTAGGGAGCCATCTACATATTAAAACGAATCCAAACTTCATTTTTTTCTATGGCAATACCCAATTTTAACGAAATATTTCAAATCTATGGTTAAAACTATGCCTAGACACCAAATTTCAAGTTATTTGAATGATAAGTTTTTAAATTATAAACATTCAAAATTTAGTGCTTCTAATGTTAAATTACATTTTCATATTTTTATTTATCACTTTTGAAATTATGATCCTAATGTTCCAATTTTATGTGTAGCAATAATACTAATATACCCAAACATAAATACGTTGTATTTGCAATTTTTATAATTTTCTGATTTGAATTATGAATTATGATATTAATATAAAATAAATTATGAATTGCAACCAACAATTTTTTTGGTTGATTCAGATTTATTAAGTCCTGCTTTATGGAAATTCAAAATTTCACATTTTTCTTCCAAGTAGTTTTCGAATTATGCTTTAAAAACGGCAAAATGATGGTTTAAGGGGCCGTCAGAAGGGAGCTCTCTCGGTTAACAATCTAGTACCGGACTTCAATTTGGATACAGCCCGTAAAATACGCTCGTTTTAAAATAATTTCTTGGAAACTTATGGCACGAATTGCATAAAAATTTGTTTTTAGACTAATTGAAGGGTGTAGAGTTCATTTATGCTGTCAGAATTGTGTACAGCTATTACCCCACATCCCACACGTAAAAACAATTTTCATCATTAATGAAAGCTGGATAACAGCTTTATGCCTTGATAACTTCCAAGAAAATTATACGCACATCCTAACCGCTGTGGAAAATTGTGAAATTACGATATCTAAAAACAATTTAATAATTCTGGTGTCAGAAATATTTAATAACTAAATGAATGTGAAAAAATACAGCACGTGAAAAATTCTAACTTCTTACTTTGAACCTCATGATTCCGAATATTACAGTTAGAATCACCGATAGGCTTAGATCATTTAGCAATCAATTGCAATGGGATATATCGCATTTGTAGAAAAATAAATTAAGATTTTAAAATTATTGATCATATGGAGGGAATAGATGAAAACATTATTTATATTGATATAAAAATGTGTTTGTGAGAGAGATTCTCATTATTGAGAAGATCACAAATTTCATTATTATTACAAATAATTTATTTAGTTTACTTATAATATTTGTCTGAGCGAAGCGAAGGCTAATACTCAGCGTAATATTACTGTCCGTGAGCATACAGCTACGATGGATATTAACGCCATTTCCTACTAAAGAAAAAGCCTAATAAAAACCTTTCGTCAAGCATAACTCAAAAAATATTTGTCGGATTTCGTTTCTGATTGCACCAGAAGGTACCTATGAGGGTCGCCTACTGAATGCACCTACTATGAAAAATAAGTTCCAAACAGTTTAAAAATTATATTAAAAAAAGCTGATAAAAAAGCACAATTTATCTGCATACGACACAGAAATTTAATGTGCGTCACTTTCACCAGTGGCTGTTTTCATAAATAACTGGTTTGAACACATGGAGCAAATAAAAAATATATATACGCACGCAGTAATACTGAAGTGCCATAAAACATACAGGAAAAGAAATCTGTTTGTTTTTCCATTTAAAAGAAAAAAAGCATAAAAACTTTGATTTGAGATTTTGCGACAATCTCTCAATAGCATTTTTTAATCGCCAAAAGCATATTTTATATTTCGCGTGTGAAAATTAGAAACAATTATATGATGTTTAATGAAATATTTTACTTTATAGCATAATTTCTTTTTATTTTCTTTCTTTATTAGTATTTTTTTTTTTTACATGCTTTCTTTTAACTTACAATTATATTTGTCTGTGGCACATAAATCATGTGATTCATTTTTCACCCACTTCCTGTTGACATAGAGTTTTGAAATTTGGAATACATATGTATTCCTGAGGTCAATACATGAATTGGACATTGATTTCTTAAAATTCTATCCCTAAGGGGGCAACGGTGTCGGAGGGGGAATTACTTAATGGTTACGTGTGATTTTTTATTGAGAAATCAGCATTAGCTTCAACAATGAGTATTTGTTGAAAAGTACTAATGACAGGGTTACCACGATATCGCCGAACTTTGGCCAACGTGGCGAAATATCGCCAAATTTTTCGACAAAAAAGTTTCTATATATGAAGCCAACTTGGAGATAGCTGGCTATTTTGGCAAAATTCTCATTTAAATTCATTTATCTTCCATAATTGAGCACACCGAATTAAATTTAAACTCCGTGCATTTAAGGTTTTTTTTTTCATGTCTTTTCTACTATTTAGTGCATTTAAAAAACATATATATTTTCTAAATTTTTGAGAATTTTAATGAAAGCATGATTTTCAAAAAAACAATTTCCATTTATATTAATTCTTTTTAGTCTTTAAAATAGAAAATGGTACTTTTCCTGTATAAGGGCCTTGGCGAGGTATAGAAAATGGGTCTGGTGAGACAAGTAAGCTTTTTATGCGTATTTTCGTGCAACTTATTCATTGTTTCATATACTCAAGCAATTTTCTAAACATTTATACAATTTATTGTGTGTTAACAAGCCACTTACCTACTTTTATGTACAAACAAAAGTAAATTGTATATAAAAAGCAATGATATTCTATATATAAATAAATGTTTATATTTATGGCACAGATGCCATATACGCACCGTGTTTGGCGTGGTTTTTATGCCAATTTGGCGAAAACGACGTTTTCGAATACCAGTTACATATAGCGTACTATAATAGCACGTTATTTTTTATTTCAATATGAAAAAAAAAAAAAGTGATAAACGAAACATTTTCTATTATTTTTAAAAGCAAATAACAATCAATAAATGATATAATTATAGAACAAAACAATTTTTAATAACGTTATAGATGGTAACATCAGTGGTGGCTCGTGACTGGTATTTTGTAGAGTACTAAATCCATAGCTGCCAAATTTATTTTTCTCTTACCACTATTATTTAAAAGAAATCTTTGTCATATTTGTTGACGGAATATTCGACCATTAAAGAAGGTAACGATTTCTTTCAAAAAATAATGGTAAAAAAAGAATAATACTGTCCATAATGCATTTAGTGCCCCAAAATATAACAGTCACGAGCCGCCACTGGTTACCATGTCAGGAAAAGTATTGCCACTTAGGCGCCGATTAGGTACCTCGGTGCGTATATGACATCTGTGCCTAATATTTTTCATTTCGTTTACTTGTAACAAGTAATATAAAAATTTTGTTTTTAAAGTCAATTCCAACTTAGGTCACCAAAGAAAAATTTAATATAATCCCTTAAGCTAATATTAGTTTTTTTTTGCATTAAATTATCTCAAATCTTTTATTTTCTATAAACAAGTAAACGCCATTGGTTTACAATGGAAGTCTATGGGAATTTGGCGAAATATTAGAGATGTCGCCAAGTTGGCGTCATCTTTGGCAACTCATTTTATTCGCCAAATTTGGCTATATATATATCACCAAGTTGGCGACAAGCTTGGCGGTATTTGGCGACAGAACAAGGTCCCCCCTATGGTAACCCCCTTATAGATATGAAGATGCATTAAATGCTGTTCAATAAACAATGGCCGCCATTTTGTCTCCCATACAAAACTAAAATTAATTAATTAAAATTTAATTAATGAATTTATATTTTTAAAAACCGTTTAACATCAATTGTCATCCAGTACAAGTTTAAAAAAATTATTTCAACTTGATAGGATGAATAATAAGTATTTTATTAACGATTGAATATTTGAACAAGATATATAAATAAATAAATAGATATAGGGAGAGTGTGAACTAATAGGAATTGAATAAGCATAAATGTTCATCAGGTTTGTTTTTATAGCTATTTATATCTTTTTTGCAACAAATGTCACTTTTTGATGCCGAAACTGCACAAAGATTGAATAAAACTAGAAAACGGGAAGTCTATTTTTTCAGAATTTAGTGTCACCCCAGATGAAAAACAAAATATATAAATATAGATAGTAAAAAGCATATTTCAGTTTTAAGACTTAAAACACACGCTTTTATTTTGTACAGAATGACGTCATCCGCATCCGCTGAAGAATTCTTCATTTACGATCCAGTCTTAAACATCTTCTACAGTAAAGTACACATAGGACGTCACTATCACTGAATAATACACAAATCCAAAAAAAGCGATGTCGTCATTCAAGAAACTCAAAAAAAAAAAAAAAAAAAAAAAAAAAAAAATTGCTATCTTATGATTCATATGCCCTCATCTGTTTGTAATATTAATATAGATACTTAAAATTAAATTTTGTTTATAATAGCTCCATATTTTATCAGAAATCATTCATTTATATTTTTTTCAAAATAGCACGTATTTTAATTACATTTTTAAAAGTTGTTAAGGGAAAAAGTCAACAAAAAGGTATAATTACTATTTTTCAACTATTTTTCCCATACTTTCTACAGAAATGGAGCACTTGAGTTACCAAAATTAAACAAATGGCGCTAAAAACTACAAAAAATTAATATTTCAAAAACAAATTAAGATGCAGTTTTTAAACAAATTGCATTTAAAAGTACTTTTTCGCCCCAATATGACGGTATAAAAATTGAAAATGTGCGATGTTTATAAGTTTAAAATCTGAAAGTAGTAGAATACAGAAGATTAAGTTAAATTGCAGTACAGTATTTGGTACTACCCAGTTATCCCGTCAACAAAAAATCTATCGCCAAACTATAAGTTTGAATGCCAATAATGGTTGATCGTAAATGTCGCATTCTAAGTACCTTATTACCATGCATTTAATGCTTTTCATGGTACTTCGCTGTTATATAGACTTAGGCACTTTTGCAAAATGCACGCAATCCGGGTTAAGAAAGTGAGATTTTTTGCCAAATGATACAAATGACTATGAAAATAAAACGGAATAAGTATTATATTGGTTTATATGTATATCTTTAAGAATGCATCTACTAACACGTATTAGATAAGGTATTTATGTTTGTATATAATCTAATAAATAAAAATGAAAATTTGTCTATCTGTCTGTTTGTAATTCTATACAAATCCACAGTTTGGAAGCCAGAATTGTGAAAAGATACGTACATGTGTATTAAAACACGGCCGAGGCAACTAAAGTAATCCAGAATCAAAATAATTTATAGTTAAGTTTTAAATAGTAAAAAACCCACCAATTTAACAGCAATTTCTTATCAAATTTAAACATTTTCGTTAGAGCAGTTGCCAACAATTAAAATACATAATAAAATTCTTACTACAAGAATTAAGTTTTTACAGCAAGATTTCCATGTGAAAAATGAAAATGAAATAAATAGTATGTCGAATTTTAAAAAAAGGTGAATATTACGCCATAACTTTTTTATTGCAAGATATTCACATGAAAAATGAAAATGAAATAAATAGTTTGACGAATTTAAATGAAAGTGAATATATCTTCATAACCTTTCTATTTCGAGGTTTCCACGTGAAAAGAAAATATTACGTCATATTGGAAATATTGAACTTATTGAAGCATGATTATGGAAATATTGGCGTATTTTAACATTATTGCTCCAATGATATATTGAAATAAGTTCATTTATAGCTGTATTCTTTTGCGTCTGTTATATACATTTATACATTTTTATATTATGTTTCATTTGATTCATGTGTACAACACTTCGACAGCTTTTTTTAACCATTTGGAAAAATGGTTATTGTCCTCGTCAGGACAGGAAATCAAAAGCATATCTGAAGCTTTTTATTGGTTGAATCCGCATTTTATTCGTTTTCTGATTGGTCTACACAGTAATCTGTATTTCCCTTTACTTTCAGCAGAGATGGATACTTCTGTTGCCACTATGACAAAAAAGTAATAAAAACTACAAAAAAAAATTAATAACTCAGAAACAAATTGAGGTACAGCTTTCAAACAAATTGCATTTAAAAGTACATTTTTTTCTCTAGACGTCGGTGTAAAAAGTAATATTGTCGGATATTTAGAAGTTTAAGAATGAAATTTCATTCAAAATTGGTCGTCAGATTTCTTGGAAATCTGACGATGGAAAAGCCTTTTCCCGAACAGCCAATGAAATGCTTGGATAATACGTAAGTTTCAGGATCAACTCCGTGCGATTTTATGTCTTAAATTTTAGTCTTTGAAAAAATTATTTTCCAAATGGTCGTTGTAATTTGTTAAGTTGCTTTTCGTTTTATTTATTTAATATTTGTTTTAGTTGTATGTTAAATTTTGAAATCGATTTTTCAGAACAAACATTTTTCAAATTCTGGGCAACGCCGGACACTTTAGTTTGTAATAGATATGTGGCTTCTGTCTATGCTAATATTATAAAGCTTTATAACACACTGCTCAAAACAATTAAAGGATATTTGAAGTTTTATATAAAATAAAGATATAAACGAAATTTTTTTTGCCAGAAATAGAAGAAGAGAATCACAAATGCAAATTTTTCTGGTTTTCAAACTGTGGAGTACGCAAATTTTGAGTTCGACGTCAAAAACGTCGCTTCAGCGGCAGCGAATGAAATTTGACTTTCAACTGGATAAAAGAGAATGAAGACAAGGATGATCGGCATTCAGTGATTGCTTTGTTTCGATGAGTACGATGTCTCAGCGAAGTCATTTGACAGATTCAGAAGCTTTGAGAATTGTTGGTAGGTTAGAAGGGGGCCAAACTCAAGCCGAAGTAGCGCAACCCATTGGAATGTCACAAAGTGTCATTTGCAGGATCTGGAACCTTTTTTTGGAGAGTGGATGTGCAGGCCGAAGACCAGGGTAAGGTCGTAGACGGGCAACAACGCCCAATGAAGATCGGTATTTAGCGTTAACAGCTCGGAGACACCGAACCATGAACGCTACTCTTCTCCAACAACACCTTCGCTCGGCTACAGGCACCACGATTTCAACTCAGACTGTCGGAAACCGGCTCCATGCTGTAGGTCTGTATGCTCGCCGACCGATGGTATGTATTAGATTAACATCAAGGCATCGTCGCGACCGCAGGGAGTGGGCAACCGAGCATGTCAACTGGAGGAGAAATGAATGGAGCAATATTATGTTTTCTGACGAGTCCCGTTTTTCTGTGCATCCGGATAATAGGCGTATTTTCATCTGGAGGGACCGTGGCACTAGGAATAATCCTGCGTTCGTGCACGAAAGTGTCAGATTTGGCGGTGGAGGGGTGTTGGTGTATGGTGGCATCTCCATTGACGGGCGCACTGACTTCTACATCATTCGAGATGGAGCTCTGACTGGTCGCCGATATAGGGATGAGATCCTCAGACCTATTGTAGTCCCTTACGCTGCAGCAATCGGAGATAACTTCATTTTAATGGACGATAACTGCAGGTCACATCGTGCAAACCTGGTGGAGGATTTCCTTTTAGAGCAAGGAATCGTTCGAATGGAATGGCCAGCGTGTTCTCCAGACATGAATCCAATCGAGCACGTTTGGGACGCTCTAGGGAGACGAGTTTCTGGCCGCCAACAACCCCCACAAACTCTCCAAGAACTGGAAAGAGCTCTTCTGGAAGAGTGGGGCAGAATACCCCAACTCGTCACTAATAGCCTCATTGAGTCCATGACTCAAAGTTGTTCAACGTTGCTGGCCACCCGTGGAAACCATACCCCCTATTGAAAATGATTTTCTATGAAGAAAACACCTTTTCTTATTCTTTTTTTCTCATATGCACAAATTGTGTTTTTTTCCTTTAGTACACAAATGCGCAATAAAATGCATTTTTTTCTGCCAAACGTGTGTAATTTATTCTCATATAACCTACTATGTTTGTCGACCATGTATCAATCAGCTAAACAGTTTACCAGATACAAAATCCACCTAAAACTGCAATATCCTTTAATTGTTTTGAGCAGTGTATTATAAAGTGTATAATATTAATAATGTTTGTGCGTTTGTGAGGTTTTATCTCTGAAACTACATAGCCAACTTAAAAAAAATGTTCGTGGCCATCTCTGCTCGGAATAAAGGCTTTATTTTATGTCAGTGCAACAACCTACATCGCTGCAGGAGCAAAAAATTTCTAAAATTGCGATTTCCGTGATATTGATTGGGTTAGAAACTTTAAATTCGGTGTGGTGGTTACTTTTGAGATGTAAATACCCGTTGTGAACGCTCTCTAAAAGGTTCAAAAATTCAATTTGACAGATAAACGTAAAAATTTCTAGAAAGGATCTAAATTATGATTTATTTGGGATACTGAAATTTCTGGGATACTGTTGAGGTTAGAAACTAGAACTTTGGCATGGCAGTAATAAATAAGATGTAAATGCTCGTTGTAGAAATAATTCTAAAAAATCGAAAGACTAAACAAAGAGGAAAAAGATCTAAAGATGATCTAAGTAACGATGCACATGGAATATAAGCATGAAAATTGACATGGCTGTATTTATCATGACGTAAATTCTCGCAATAGGACAATTTCTAAAAATGTCGCTATATAAAACACTGCAGAAACAAAAATATTTCGAAAATTTTCGATTTCTGTGTTACTGCTGAGCCCAAAAACTTGAAATTTTGCTTCGGGTTAGTTTTTAAATATAAAATTGTCTCTATGAATGGTTTCTAAAAAAATTGAAATGTAAAAAGATGAAATAAACAGAAAGCGTTCTCAATTACCATTAATTTGGAATTATTAGGTATAGAAACTTTAAATATTTCATAATGCTGCATTTATTCCACAAAACATGCAATCTAAATGCAACAAAACTGATAGATACCCACCTAGCATTATATAAATTGTGTAAATATTGAATAAAGACCTGTATGAAACAGTGAGTAGCTTGCCCGAAAGTACTTGTTAAAGTGTTCCTTCTCTAGGCTTTTCTCTCTCTCACCAATGCGACTAACAGAGGGAAGTGTCGTTTTAAATTTGATATGAATTCTTTTTCCGATTCATTTTTCTAGACGTTTTATCATAAGGCCATATTCTCAATTGCCATTAGTAGATTTTTTATATATTAACTTATTCTGGTGAAATTTCATAATCGGGTTCAATCTGGCGTATTTTAGCTTGCATGATTTGCTGAAAAAATATGTATGGAGTTGTAAATTACTTCAAATGACACTTTGACAGCTCAAAGGTTATGCAGACGATATATTCAGATCTTGTGTCATACTTTATGCTGCAATTTTTGCCGATTTATTTTATTTAATACATGCTAACTACAGCTCAACTTGTGCAGAATATGTTTGAAAACAAAACGATACAGTGTATGTAGTGGCCAGCATGCACTCATCATTTAATTTCCGATCGAGCATATCTAAAACACACTCTAATGACGCATTTCATGCCACTGTTGATGTGTTCGGTACTTTGGTACCATATCATATTTTGAAGAGAGAATTCCTTAACTCTTATCGACAACCTCATTGCATCCGTGGAAAACAGATATTGTACAATATTAACTATTCCGGGGAAGCACACACCATATAAAGTATAGTCCATTCTTTTCAAACATCATATTTTTTCATTTAAAGTTTCTCAAATTGGTGCGGAGCGTCTGATTATGCTCTTGACATCATTTTATACAGTTAAAATTCCGATATAAGATAATTTAGTGTTTCATTTTATATTTTACTTTTAATATAATGCCTACTTTCAATTTTATATCCATGCATGGGTGTCTTGCATGGTTTGCTTTCCCTTTTTTAAAACAGTGTATACGGATTTATATATAAGATTTTGTAATTCTATGATTCGTTTATTTTCATCATTTCAATTTATCGCAGTATAGTGACAATTAAAGATAACATCTCATTTCCTTTGCTTCCATATGTTATTATTAAATCTGTGTTCTCAGCAATATCGTTCAGACTAATCCCTCTGAGGGAAGTCCTAGTTTTATATATTATTTCTTTTGAAATCAGTAATTAAAAAATTATTTACACTCTTAGCTACACAAAGCACGTAAAAAAGTTGATTTTTTTTAATTACATAAAGTTGAGTCAGAAAATTCCAAAAATGCATAATTTAAACGACTAGAGTCAAGTTTTGGTTCATGGTACTATTGTTTGCGAATCGTAATCTTCTTGTTATTTAATCACAGAAATCATTCAATAAAATTAGGCCAAGTATGGTATTTCGAAAGACTGGTACCCTGAGTACCATAGTTTGAAAAAACTGCTTTGCACATTATAAACTCTTAAATCAGAGCCTTTAACCCATTGATGCCAAAACTATAAGGTTGAAAATTTCAACTTTTTAGCTGAACATCGTTTGCCACCACCATAAGTTTCGCTTTACATGAACGTAAATATTTATGTCTTTAAGTAAGGCCAATTTTTTAATTGAAAAATAATGGTGTGTATGTAAATAACCTAAATATATGCATTTATTCTGACCGTTGCGAGAATGCAGGTAATAGGTTAACCCTCTCGCTGCGGAATCCGAGATTTTCTCCGGGATGCATTTTTCCCTCTAATTAAACCTCCTTGATCGTTCCCACCGGTTATTTATTTATTGTAAATTTTGCCTTATTTAATCGGAGTATTTTCCCGATTAAATTAAACTACAGCTGCACAGCTTTTTTGCCAGAAAATTGTTTGCTACCGCAAAAAATTTAAAAGTAACATTTGAATTATTTAATAGCAATGTTTCTGCCGATTAATTAGGAATATTATTCCGCTTAAAAATAGTAGTAAAGTGGTGGCCCGCAGGCCACAGGTTGTGCATCCCTAAATTAGACAAAAATTTTTGTTTTGAAATACCGGTGACAAAAAAATAAAAATTCTTAAATACACAATTTTTGAAACTATTTTGATAAAACAATTACGCAGCGAGAGGGTTAAATTCTAAACAAGCAAAATCACACAAGTGCATAGTTGCCAACATCCGATTTAACTTCCGTAAAATTTGAGTTAATTTAAAATAGGTTAATTAAATTAAGTTAAATAATGTTATAAAAAGTGATAAAATATCTTTATTAAGATTGACGAACGTTTCATCGCACAAACGGCGACATTTTAAAAATCATTCATGATGGAAAATAATTTCACATAATTTAAAAACAGTAATATCAACAATAATAACAACAATAACAATAATGTTAATAACAATAATAATAATTATGTGAAAATATTTTCTATCATGAATGATTTTGAAAATGTCGCCGTTTATGCGATGAAACGTTCGTCAATCTTAAAGGTATTTTATCACTTTTTATAGCATTATTTAACATAATCTTTTTATAAATGATTATTATACATGTTGTTATTACAGGTTAAACAAGTTTCTGACCAGAAAATATTTTTGATATATCATTAACTAGTATTTAATTTCAAATTTCTGCGTGGAACTTGTTTAATGTCATTTCTGTAAAAAAAATCTTGTTTAAACTGAATCAAATTAACCAAATTCTACGGAAAAATATTGCAAAGTTGACAGGAATCAAGTGCCTGTAATTTTATTTCAGTTATTCATAGAACGCATTTATCACAATTTTAGGTATACTTTTCTGAAATCTGTTACTGTTGGAGAGTTGAAACATCACATGTTTACATAACTAATCCTTCTCTTTCAAATCATCGAAAATTATAAATGTAATTGTAATGTTAGAGAAGCTATACTACATTTTTTTTCTATGATTTGCTGAATATGGAAGTATTTTTTGTAATATTCAATCCTTTAAAACTGCAATTAAATATGACTCTTCTTAAGTTTAAATGATGTATTTTAAAGATTCATGCGGGATTTCAAGCATTTTTTAAAAATATTTTCTTAGAAAAATTTTTAATCCGTGTCAAACAACACCAAAAAAGAAATCGGAAATTGTGCGTCAAAAGTAGCAAATGAGGTGCATTTGTGCTGTAACTAGTTTTATAAATGTTCAGAACTTGGTGCAATACCTGTTGCATAGCTGCCAACATCTTACGCTTTTTCAGAACACAAAAATTTTATAGTAAATTTTACCTTTTTAAATCGCCGTAATGTGCCGATTAAATAAGGCGAAAATTTCTATTAAATTTTTGCGGTCTGAAAAAGCGGAAGAGTTGGCAGCTATGCTGTTGCACATGTAAAAATGCATGAATACAAGGATTATTACGGGCATATATATTGAATTCAGTTATACGGAAATAATAGGACTCCATATTAAATGGGACGTAATCATCAAAGAAACCTAGAATCATTACATATCATGGGATATCATTTAATTAATTACGTATGATAGGATTTAACAGAAAGGAGAAAACTTTTAATAATATCTTTTTAAGGTTTTTTCGATTTTCATAAAATTTGAAATGACTCGACAAAATCCTGCAACGATTACATATATTAAATTTCAAACCATTCAGTTGGTTAAGTTTTGCGTCGTTATATACGGACCGGCGGGCGTACAGACATAAGGTTGGACCAGAAGACGAATATTGGTGCTGCGTATTAACATAATTACGAACGCAACTTAATAAAGGATATACCCCAACTAATTTTACCACAAATCATTGTATAAAAAACGTGACAGGTACCAATCGATTCGCAATAATGTCTGCTAGTGAATGATAAACTTAAAATTTGTTTAACCCCTTAACGCTCGAATTAAATTACGGTTGAAAAATTCAAATTGCTTATTGGCACCACTTTTATAAAAAAGAAATATTCACCTTATTTAATGACAGGAAAAAGCGATACTAAAATATAGCCAATTTCACTATTTTATAAAACTGGTGGGAATCAAACAATTCGAGTAAAAGAGTCGCGGAAATCGCAAAAAACAGCATAGCAGCGCCACCTGGTGAGAGATTTATACCAAAATGCATAAAATGTCAATTCATGTCAAGGACTAACTAATTCTGAAGTTTGATGAAAATTAGTGCATTAGTTCTTGAGATACAGCTATATTGGAAATTCTGATAAATGCATCATAGCAGCGCCACCTGTTGAGAGATTTACACATAAATCTATAAAATGTCAATTCATGTGAAGGACTAACTGATTCTTAAGTTTCATGAAATTCCTGCATTAGTTCTTGAGATACAGCTATAGTGGAAATTCTGAAAAATGTAGCATAGCAGCGCCACCTTTTGAGCGATTTGCACCAAAACAGAAACAGCACTAATTCATATAAAGGTATACCTGAATCTGAAGTTTGTTGAAAATCCAAGCATTAGTTCTTGAGATAGAGCTATTGCGGAAATCGTAAATAATGCAGTATAGCAGCGCCACCTTTTGAGCGATTTACACCAATATGAATAAAACTTCAATTGATGTCAAGGAATAACTGAATCTGAAGTTTGATGAATATCTGTGCATTAGTTCTTGAGATTGAGCTATTGCAGAAATTATAAAAAATGTTACACAGCAGCGCCACCTGTAGAGCGATTTACACCAAAAACTAATCAGATCCAGTTTATATCAAGGTCTAACTGAATCTGAAGTTATGAGAAATTCCGTGCATTAGTTCCTGAGATAGAGCGCCCACAAAATTTTTGTCACATACAGACTGACAGAGTGACAGAGTGACGGAGTGACAGACTCACAGACAGACATTTTCTAAAAACCATCAAATCGTGTTCAGGACATTCTAGAACGTATAAATCCGTCGAAAACCGGAAGTCGAAAATTTTCACGAATCCAATACTTTCTTCTTGTAAAGATAGAATAAAGTAAAAATATTTCTAGTAGAAAGGAATGCAAAGGTTGCGTAGCATATTTTAAAGAACTATTCAGGTTGCAATTTGGCTTTTTTATAATTCAAAAGTTCCAAATCAATAGCGAAAATTCCGAATAATATATATATTTTTTTCTTATTTAGTGGCAAACATTTCATGGTTACATAATTTAAAAATATATACTATTCGGAATTTCTTAATTATAGAAGGCGAAATTGACAATCATGAAAATCACAGTTAATATTAGTAAAGTGCATGCGGGGCCAGATGGTGGCCGGCTGCATTGAAGATACGAAAGCTGGTTATAAGCCAGCTGTTTCTTCCTTGAACCCATGGGAAAACACCACTCTATGAATTGACATACTGCTCAGATTATTAAATTGCATACATCAAGAAATCCTTAATAATTCTGGTAAGAATGGTCTTTGGTGACAAAAAAAAAGTATATTACAAAAATTGCTGTATAAATTCTTTTAAATATTGTGATTTCCAAATATAACAGTTTCCGTCATGAGAAAGTACCGATCGGTTAGCATGGATTATAATTCCATGTATCGTATTTGTAGAAAAATTAAAAACATTCTTCGAATCATATTCATCTTGAAGAAAATAAATCGAGATAAAATCGGAATGAATACGTGTACGTGTATGCGAAAGATGTAAGGAGATTCGCATTCTCTGAGTAGAACATTGATTATTACTATAAAATATTTGCTGTGTTTATTTATAATATTATTATACATTATTTATTTTCCTATCAGTAATTTCAAAATTATAAAGACTATTAAGAATACAAAGTACATAAAATGGTTTAAATTTACGGATTTCTAACAATGCAGTTAAAGCAGAGTGAAACAATTCCACAAATATATAATTTATATAAGTAGCGTCAATTTTTTCACAGGGCGTATCGTTATTTCTAACCGTATATGTCCCAAAAATTAGCTAAAAAGCGTAACCCTTTTAGGGGCGGTGGTTTGTTTATGAAACCACTTAATTTTAATTTCCAAACGCCACATTGGCACCAGAATGTTGGTAAAGTATTTTACATTTAATATGTATGTGAAATATAACCTTTTCCTGTCTTCCAAATAAATTAGTTGTTAAATCCCGGTGCCATTCATATATTTTAACACGTTATCATTAGAAATGATTTGCTCCTGAAAGGGTTAAAGCACTTATACGCGAGTCTAAAGTAAACGCTTAAAATCTTTTATTAAGGAGTTTACACCAGTAATTGCGAAACCGATATTAATATTTTTGTCCTAAATGCGCCAGTTAATCTGATATGTTTATTATTTAATGAAAATTTTAATTGTATATTGGTATGTACTACAAGCGAAAAATTTTGCTTAGTTAAACGTACTCTTGAGTCTGTACAGGTTTAATGAAATAGAAAATGAAATTACAGATGCAGTTTTTTAAGGCATACGTTGTTTGAAAGATTTTGAATATGACATTAAACTTCAGGATGTTTCAGATTTTAAAATACCTCCACCTCGACGAATTCCGTAAGCAAATCGCGATAGAAATTAGAAAGAAAAAGATATTGATCTTATGGTCAAAATGAAAATTTAAAAAACGGGTAACACATCCTAATCCTGTTTTCAACGCCTTAATAATTGTAAAGAAAGGTGATATAATACGTTTGTGTTTAGATTTGTGTTTTCCTCTCAAAACAGTTGAAGAGACAGCAGCTCGGATTGGTTCAGCAAAGCATTTTACAATATTAGATGCTAAGAAATGATTTTGGTAGCTTCATGTGTATCGACGAACATCAGATAATTTAACAGTTAATGCACCTTGAAAAAGGTATTCGTTCCTAAGTGTAACATTTGGGCTTGTTTCAGCTCCAGAAATATTTCAGCAAATAATGCATTCGCTCTTAAGTGAATTTGAAAATACTCAATGTTCTATGGATAACATATTATTATGGGCAGACACAAAACAAGAACTACGAAAATTAACTGTGAAAGTAATTAGACGTCTTTTTGATGCCGGACTTCGTCTGAATAAACAAATGCGTGAATTTGAGAAAACAAAAATCAAATTCATGGGCCACCTATTTACATCAAATGGAGTCTAGATAGATCCTGCAAAAGTGAAAACTATTGAACAACTGAAAACACCAACTTGTTTAGCTGATTTGCAAAGATTTCCTGGAATGGTGACCAAGAGGTTATACATCACTCTTTACGTTTGCCTCGAATGTCATCTACCGTTCCTCTTGAATTAAGTAGAGAAAAGCAACCGCAACTTCGACAACTGATTCACAAACTATATTATGTGTCGAAATTTATTCCTAATTTCTCTGAAATTACAGAACCTTTACTTAAACTATTACACAAAAAATGTATTGTGGAAATGGTCCGAAAATAAAGAAAATCCTTTCTTTAAATTGAAAGAGGTTCTTAAAAATACTCCAAAGTTGGTCTACTTTGATGTCAATAATTTGATAGTTTCAGTTGATGTCAGCTCACACGCTGCTGGTGCAGTGCTTCTTCAAAATGGTAGACCGCTAGCGTATGCGACTAATGTAGCGTATGCGACTAAAGCATTACCAGATTCACAACGACGATATCCTCAAACTGAAAATCAATGCCTTGCTAATCGCTTTGGGTGTAAAAATATCCACGCTAATTTTTGTGGAAAACCAGTTACAGTTGAAAATGATCATAAATCTTTAGAGACTATTGCAAAGAAATCCCTAGGATCACCTCATGCACATCTTCAAAGAATACTTTTTGATGTTCTTCAATACTCTCCCAAGATATTATACAAGAAAGGTAAAGATATACCTATTCCAGATGCTTATCTGCATTATTGATCCTGTAGAAGATGAAGGGATAGAAAATTTTGAAATTGTATGCGATGTTCCTCTTCCGTTGGTGACTTTTTCAGAACTGTTGAATGCGGTTAATGAAGACTCTGAATTAAAAGAGTTAAACTGAGTAATTCTTGAGGTTTGGCCACCAAGTATTAACTCAGGTTCTCCACAACTTCGTAAATACTGGAACTTTAGAGAAGAATTAGAAGTTTATGAGAATTTGTTATTCAAATCAGAGCTTTTAATAATTCCATCTGCATTAAAGTGAAAGTATTTGAGTTTAATTCATCAAGGACAGTTAGAAATTAATTTGTCCTTACATCGTTCTCAATATTTTGGCATGGAATGACCCATGATATTGAGATCTTTATACAAAAATGGTCTATTTGTCAACAGACACCTCATTCGCCAAATACTGAGCCATTGCAAATGAAACCTGTTCCTCAATCCCCGTGGCTGCTGATATGTTTGAATTTTCTGTAATAGAGTATTTGAAAGATCTATTTGCAGCTCATGGAATACCAGACATGTCGGAATCTGGTAACGCCCCGCTATACTCATCAGATGCATTTCGTAAGTTTACTAAAGATTCGAAAATACAGCATATTCCGTCTAGCCCGCGTTATCCTAAATCTAACGGCCTTGTAGAAAGCTACTTTTAAATAGCAAAATTGATTTTAAGAAGATGTGCTATAGATCATACAGATGTCAGATTGGCACTTCTTAATCGGAGAAACAAATCACGTGAAAATTTGCCTTCTCTAGCTCAACGTCTCTTTGGAAGACCTACTCGGAGTTTAATACCTATACATCCCTCTTTAAGTTTGCCTAGAATGTCATCTGCCGTTCCTCTTCAATTAAGTAGAGAAAAGCAACATGCAACTTCGACCTACTTCGACCATGCAATTTCGACCGACTGATTCACGAATTGAATCTCCGGTACTGACTAAAGTGTAATCTGTTCAGTCTCAAATTGATCATCGTACTTGGATTCCTCCTTCTGTGTCAAATGCTGCTGATACTCCCCGTTCTTATTTTGTTACCACTCCTACATGCAAGATTCTTTGTCGAAACAGTGCGCATCTACGTTTAAGAAAGTCTGTGATTGTACTAGACCTCCATGTTACTGTTAACACTTCAGTTTATGTTCGATCGGAGAATGATAATAGCACATCACTTGACCCTCTTGATGTTTCTCGTCTTTCTGCTTCAGATTTTACTCCGCCAAAATCTAAAACAGTGGTTACCCGCTCTGGAAGAGTTATCCGCGCTCCAGAATGTTTGAACTGATAAAAGAACTTTTATTCTTATTTTTGTTATTGTAAGGGAAAATGTCACGAGAACAATTTGTATATTTCTACGTTCACGTAAGAGTTTATGTACTTCTACATTAAATTGCTTTTTGTCTCGTGTGTGTGAAAATAAATTTACTGTTTTCATCATGGTCTTTTTAGTATTTGGTAACTCTCTTATTATCTATAACACCTGAGTTAACAGGATGTTACGGATAGCACTAAGATCGCCGAGTTTAATTACTGCAAATTCTGCCATTTCATAAAACGAATAATATATCTTTAAAATAGCTGTATTGGGATCCCCTGAATACTCAACCTCGCTACAATCAAGAGCAAATGCTAAGAGAATCACGAATGCATTTTTATTCTTAAATCCACAAAACTTCTAACTCCTCTTATTCATATTTCAAGAAATCGAACAACGTATTCATTTCGTATAATCGATTTGCTTCATAATTCCGGGACCTGCAATTAACAAAAACCACTTAAATTTGAAATCTTCGTAGCTCATTCGCGCGTGAAATATCCTAAGATGACAGCCTTACTTAACAAGCCTTACAGCCCGAGAGTTTCTCGGGCAACGTAAAAGCAGCAAAATTTGCGCAACCCGAGATTTCATCGGGATGCATTTTTTCCGTCTAATTAACACTCCTTGACCATTCCCAACAGTAACAATTTATTGTAAATTTTGCCTTATCTAATCGGAGCATTTTCCCGATTAAATCAGGCGAAATGTCTTGTTTTGAAAAACCGTTGACAAAAGAATAAAAATTCTTAAAAGACGCTCGTCGCGAAGGAATTAAATACGCAATTTTCGAAACTATTTTGATAAAACAATTACGCAGCAAGAGGGTTAAATGCATAGTGAAGGATAACTACATCACTTTTTATTTAACTTTTAGCAGCCATTTTATTTATATAGAAATATTAATGCTGTAAAAAATTACAAAAATATAAAGTTCAAAATCTATCTTAAAATTTCTGGTGTATAATTTTTAATATAAGAGAAAAAAACACAATTCTTAACAAATAATTAATGCATTTAAGGGTTAAGTTTTACAAAATATAAAATTATATAAAATAAGGTATTTAGATTCAAAACAAATAATTTACGCATTTAAGGGTTAAGTTTTACAAAATATAAAATTATGCAAAATAGAGTATTTAGATTCATAGTTATTAAAAAATTTACTAATTTGCAATATTTCAGTTTTTATTTGTATTGCAGATGTGCAACATAAGAAAAGGTTGACGTATTATACGAAAAATGTATCTCTGATTTTTTCCCCCTGTGTTATAAACCTTTTAGAGAATCATATAGAATTTTTTCGAAACAAAATAAAAAATCATGCATTTAAGGATTAAGAATACACAAATGAGTCACAGGGACAAAATGACAGGGAAAACAAGTGTTAATATTGTTGTGGGACCATCTATTTAATATTTTAAAAACTATTTCTCTTAGAAAATATTTCAAATGTTACATGCCATTTCTTTTTATAAACTGTCTCGATTGCCAATTTTGTTTTTTCATGAGAAATTCCGAATAATAATTTTTTCTGTATTCAATGACAGATATTCTATGATCATATACAGAAAAAATTACTGTTCGTGACTTCTGAATTACAAAAAACTAAATTAGCAATGACAGCATTTAATTTTACTACAGTGAATGTACGGTCACAAGATATCAACATTTTAGCCCTTAAATGCATGAATTATTTTATTTAGAATTGTATTTTTTATTGTTATATTAAGGATTAGGCACCAGAAATTTTAAGATAGATTATTAACTTTATTTAGTAACATAGTTTAGGTAAATGGTGTTTTCCAAAGCGATATAAGTAAGCGTCCTTTCTTAAATGGGAGGAGTAACCGCAAGATTAAAGGCGAGGTCACATCAGTCAAGGTCGCACGCCACGTAGCGGACGAGGTGAACTACAGAAAGATGCCTAACTGTTTTCTTCTTTATGGATAATCTATTAATTGCTCAACAATGAAATAACTGCGCAAGTGTAAACGTCTTGTTTTCATTTGTTTGTAGCATTTATATTCTGATTGTAATAGAATATTTTATTAATTTTTATTCGTGTTTTTTGACTTATTTTTTTATAGTTAATCATTTAAATAAAAACAGTTCTTTTTAGAACAAATATTACTTGTTAAAATGGCAAAATGTTGGCCATCGAATAGCTGTAGTTTTCGAAATTGTAAGAAAATTATTTTTCTTATAGAATTCATGTCTGTCCTTTTCCAAAGAGTAAAACAAGTTAGTTACGTATTTTAAATTTTATTTATTATAAAAGATAAGCTATTATTTAATATATATTATCAAATGTTGTTGATTTAAACACGCTCAATTTTTATTATTTTCTTTTAATGAAATGAAAAATGATGCATAAAAATTAGTAAGTAGTTAATGTGTAAAGACAGAATTTTGTAATCTTATTTTTTACCCAATTCTTGATGTGCTAAAAATATTAAAAATGATTTACACGGTTGTATTTCTGATGAGAATACAACGTTTATGAATGTTTAGAATGTGTCTAGAATTTAAATATAAATAAAATATTCAGTTTTAAGTCCTTTTGTTCGCTTATCGAGCGCAAACGGTAAATTTTCAATATTCTCTTAATCGCATTGCAATCATCTTATTTAACTAACAAATATTTCGTTCATTTAATTTAAGACTCATTTCATTTTATATTCGGAATCACTTTAATTTCAGATGCTTGCATTAAATGTTGTACTATTAAACAAGCAAGTGTTGTTCATTTATTTGGTTAAATATTTTGCGAATCTAGGCAATAACTTCAATAATTTTCCTAAAATCACGAGATTAGATTTTTTTTTTTTTTTTTTTTTGAAACAGACAAAGCCGTTTAGAGAATCCCTGTTAAAAATTCAATTACAAATTTCAGATTGTCACTTACTCACAGAAGATGAATCTTGTTTGCCAAATTTATTGCAAAATATTTTTGTTGCAGTTTGTTTTGATAAAAATGTGTATTTAAAAAAAATCACAATTTCATTTTAGTTTAAGGGCAAAAGGCAGTAATGCTTTCGTAGTATTAGTGCTTTTTCTCCCGAAATTAAAATGAAATTGCGACTATTTTTATTTAAATATACATAATTTTATCAAAACAAACTGTAATAAAAATATTTTGCAATAAATCTGATAAACAAGATTCATCTTCCATAAGTGAGCTAAGATTCAGAAAAGATGTGCAAAAGATGCGCATATAGTAAAAATCCCGTCATATATTACGTCATACTGAAAACCCGCGTATTTGCATTATTCACCCCGTCCACCAGATGGCGCAGCTGTATCAACATACTCCAGATTCCAGTATTGACATTGTACGCTTAATATGTATGCAGTTTTGCTCTTTTCATCATCATGTAATTTTTACAGGATTAATATTTCTATATAAATATAGTGGTTGCTAAGGACTTTATTTATTTATTAAAAGTTAAATAAAAAGTGATGATACAGATGTGCTATTAGACCGGGAACCGGCAGCACAGACAATCACCTCATCGAGTTCACGGCTGAAATTCCAAAATTAGATAAATCTGGATTCGCATATTAAAACGCAATCGGTCTGCCAAGTCATATCTTGGTGGAAAGCACCTGAACACCAGATTTTAACGGTTGACTCGTAGGTTTACAATTGTGCTTTTCTGCACACAAAACTATGAAAACATTGAGGACTGGGAGCAGGAAAGACAATGGTAAACCTATGAGTCAACCGCTAAAAACGGGTTTTTAGGTGTTTTCCACCAAGATATGACATGGCAGACAGATTGCATTTTAATATGGGAATCGAGTTTTAACTAATTCTGGAATTTCAGCCGTGAACTCGATGAGGTCATTGTCTGTGCTGCCGTCTCTCGGTATACATACATTTAACCCTAGATCTACCGGGAATTTTATTCAACTTTTAATAAAACGTTCTACACCAGAATTTTTATTTAAAACTATTTAACTTATTTATTTACCTTATTTTTGTCTGGTTTATATACTTAGTTTATTTTAAAGAAATTTCTGGTTTGAATGAATATTTTGTATGTACCTGTCGGGTCCAATGGACCCGTCTGGTAGACGGAGGGTTAAGTGTTAAACATCACGAACCAAATAGAGCTTCCTTCCTTTTCTAAAGTTGGCTACTAGCCAACTTTTCTCCTCGATAGGTAAAAACATGTTCAATTATTCAGACGAGTAATTTATAAGATTGTAAAATTATAAATTTCGGAAGATTTTAGTAATTCTGGTTACAATTTTTTTTTTGGTGTGTTAATTTTTATCGAAAAAAATTACAGCATCTCGCACCCAATGTCATATAAGTTTCTATTTTATACCTCATCATTCCGAACATAGCAATTACAATCATGGAAAAGTATTTATCAGTTGGCATTATATTATAATCCGATATATCACATTTGTAAAAAAATATAAAAGATTCTCCGAATCTTGTTCAGTTGATGGGACCTGATTGGGCCACGATTTGTTCTGGACTATCAAATCGTGGATCCACATCCATGATTTGATGTGGATCAAATCAGGATGAAAGCATGATTCCGAATATCAATTAAAGTCGTGAAAAAGTATTGATCACTTGGTATCTATTATACTCCGATTTATCACATTTTGTAATATAAAAGATTCTCCTAGTCTTGTTCAGTTGATGGGACCTGATTGGGCAAGATTTGATCTGGACTATCAAATCGTGGATCCACATCCATGATTTGATGTGGATCAAATCGGGATGAAAGCATGATTCCGAATATCAATTAAAGTCGTGAAAAACTATTGATCACTTGGTATCTATTATAATCCGATTTATCACATTTTGTAATATAAAAGATTCTCCGAATCTTGTTCAGTTGATGGGACCTGATTGGGCCACGATTTGATCTGGACTATCAAATCGTGGATCCACATCCATGATTTGATGAGGATCAAATCGGGATGAAAGCATGATTCCGAATATCAATTAAAGTCGTGAAAAAGTATTGATCACTTGGTATCTATTAGAATCCGATTTATCACATTTTGTAATATAAAAGATTCTCCGAATCTTGTTCAGTTGATGGGACCTGATTGGGCCACGATTTGATCTGGACTATCAAATCGTGGATCCACATCCATGATTTGATGTGGATCAAATCGGGATGAAAGCATGATTCCGAATATCAATTAAAGTCGTGAAAAAGTATTGATCACTTGGTATCTATTATAATCCGATTTATCACATTTTGTAACATAAAAGATTCTCCGAATCTTGTTCAGTTGATGGGACCTGATTGGGCCACGATTTGATCTGGATTATCTAATTGTGTATCCACTTCCATGATTTGATGAGGATAAAATCGGGATGAAAGTGTGTCTGTTGTAAGTGTGAGGAAGTTTGGCATTCAAGTAAATACGTGGACAGGGTGGTTCAGATCTATATGTCAAATATGTTAAGGCATGTAGAGAGGACCTAAATAAGCAGATTTCGTACAGGAATGTATGAGCGGAAATGCAGCGTTAAAGCAGTGGTGCGCGCTGTTGAATTTAGTTTAAAAAAAAGCACTTCGACGGCTTTAATCATCATTCTCCACGCGGATTTCGATCAACTTGCATTTCATGTCGACTTACATTTCGTGTTTGGTTCCTCAAAAGAGAATGGGCGGCTGCTCAAGGGATGTACGTGGAAAGATTACCGAGTAGGAATCTGCCAGATCGCCGAACATTTAAGTGTCTTCATTGAGAGTTGTGTACTAGTGGACCTTTTTTTCACTTCGAAGCGTTATATGAATGAAAGATATCGCAGAGTTCCTGCAGTATTACGCACAGAAAAATATTGTCCTCCGACATGCTCGAGAGCTGTTGGCCGTGCGATGGGTTTGGGGTATTTCCTTGCGCATCGCCATGCATAAAATACATGTAAGCAAGCTCCGCATTTGTAAAACAATGTATGCTGCTCGAAATCCATGTGTGGAATGACGATTCAATTCAGCAAAACGCTTTCATCAACTGAAATTTGCCATGCTTCTACTGCCTCAACTTTGCATTTCCGGACCCTCGTTCCTATACGAAATCTGCTTATTTAGGTCTTCTCTATCTGCCTTTACATTTTTGACATGTAGTTCTGAACCACTCTGTACATAACATAGTTGTAAATTATTTATTTTGCAATGAGTAATTAAAAAATCCCTGCCGGCTCGGGCCTACAGGCGGAGGTAGATTTCGATGTTAAGTACTAAATTCTCCAACAAAACTTAAATCAAGATTAGAGATAAAACCCAGTTTCTTCACAAAGAGCGAGCTGTAGGGAGCTAAACTTTTTGTGAAAATTGTAATATACACGAATACACACACACATATATATAGAATAGGTTTAAAAAATGGCTACAAAAAATTCAGAGAATCTTAAAGTGTTAAAAAATGTTAATATTTCCATAGTCGGGTTTTTATCATGTTTTAATACGTTTCTTCAAACTTACATGGCGTTACATATTCACCTGCTGAGGTCCATTATATTTCCAATATGACGCAATATACATATTTTTTTAATTCGTCAAACTATTTATTTTGAGTTTTCATGCTGAAATCTTGCTCTAGGAAACTTATGACGTAATATTCAATTTGTTTTCAATTTGTCAAACTATTTAATTTTACACGTGAAAATTTTGCAAAAGAAAAGTAATTGTTGTGGTGAGAATTTTATTATTTGTTTTTTTTTTAATTGTTGGCAACTGCTATAACGAAAAACTTTTATTTTTTTCCTGCCATTGTTGTGTAAGAGCTGGTTTTATCAGAATCATGTTAAGACAGTATTCAAAATTTTGACCCCTCCCCATTTCCACCCTCTTGGGCCGATTTCGCCCATTTTCAATCCCCGCCGAGATATTAGCCATCTCAAAGTTGTTGGCGAGGTTGAAGATGATTCGTGCATAATTGCGACTTTTATCGTGCGGACAAAATTTAGTACATACATACATATATATATATATATATATAAACTTTTTAGGTGGGTGTGGTTTTGGGTTCCTGGGGTCCTATAATGAAAAATTATGAAGGAATTTTTCAAAAGTCGCACCATGGTAACGACTGCAATAGGTAGTATTTCTTACGAAATCTACCTAAAAATTATTAGCAATGTAAAGGACACAAAGGTCACAAAATGGTTCAAATTTACGAATTTCCATCTATGCGGTGAATAAGGAAGAAGACTCAGATAATTCCAAAAATGTATATTTTACAGTGGGCTCTACTTTTGAGCCATGAGATACCGTTACTTCGCACTATTTAATCACAGAAAACTTGCGATAAAATCAGACAAAATATACTGTTTGGAAATCGTGGTTAACACTCTATCCGCAATTGACAAAATGGGTTTACAGATTTCCCATTCGATCCAATTTTTCATACCACTTTTTTTATAGAAAAAATTCGATATAGATTGTTTTACGACAATATGCAGAAATTGTAGGTACATTATATTTTCGGATAACAAACTTGAAATCATTCGATCAAGTAGTTTAGGAATTATATAAATTTAAACTTTTAAATTCCTATTGTTAAATTAATTTTTTATCGTTGCAAAACAGATTTCACTGACGATAGTTGTTTAAATATAGCTCAAACATTATTTGCCGAAATGAAATATAATTTTGAATTCGCATGTTTAAAGCTCTAAAATCGATGTCTGTTGAAAACTCTTGCGTAACTCACCAGGAATCGATCTTGGATACTTGGCGTGCCGCGCCAATGCTTTACCCGTTAAGCTATCCGGACGATACCTGGCTGACATAGTTCACATTTATTTGTTGGACATGGCTGAGAACTGCAGCTCTAGTTTCATTCATCCGAGCTATAACTATAGCATTTACATGATGAAAGTGTGTTTTAACAGGGAAACTCCTGTACACTATATAATTAGGTCATAAGGAAGATAACAGATATTTTTTCCAACTAGATTAAATCATATTCAAGGCTGGAGTGGCACAGTTGAAGTTTATTCGCATTGTTAAAGATGGAAAAAAGTGGTTATGATTTAATACAGTTGAAAAAAAATATTCGTTCTCTTCATTATGACTCATATATCATTTTATAACAAGTTGGAAATTCCCCGTCACACGTGGCAAATGAGGTGCATTCGTACTATAACTAGTTTTATAAATATTATTTGCACCGCATATTGTACTGAATGTATATTTTAATGCACTTCATAAGTGCATGTCAATTTCATTTTGTTCAAAAGGTTGTAACATCATTAAAATGCACTTGAATTTTTTCTTCGCATTGGCCGTAATGTGACGAAAAGCTTTTGACTGTGCCTGTAATTAAAGTATACATCCAATTTTTATACAATTTGAAACGACTCTCGACAAAATTTTGCAACAATCATATATTTAAAATTTCTGAGCATTCGGTTGGGTAGTTTTTGCTCTGTTATATGCGGACAGAGAGACAGACAGACGGACCGAACGACGACTATAGGTTCGTATTTATATAATTACGAACGCACCTAAAAACGAACACAAATACAAAATGATAAAATCACTGAAATACATCGGTTTACTGCTGGAGACTGCTGTTTTATTTTAAGGATTTGTGGTATTCTTATGCAGTTAAACGATATATTTCACTGATTTTATTATTTGAATTTGTGTTCGTTTGTAACACTGATAATGAGCAAGTGTTTGTTTGAAAAAGCTCGATTTATATGAAAATGAAGTTTTGAATATAAAGTATCTTTTTTAAACACCTTTGGTAAAGTTTTTATAAATTGATATAGTATATGTTTTTAGAACATTTGTGTAATTTTTAGTTATTTGTTTCATTTTATTTCTTCTTTTTTTTCGGGGGGGGGGGGGTTGGGTTAAAGAATTTTTTTACAATTTTACGTGCTCTTTTTTAAAACCAGTTAAAGCAATGGAATTATGTATAAAAGGTGGAGATATGCAGTGCACTGTTTATGAGTTTCGAGTGAAGTAACTGAGGTAGGTGTCACAAAATGGCGGCTTCTTTTTGTTTCATATAATTTCATGAAAATTGCAGCTAATATTAATTTAGTGTCTTCAGAGCCTGAATACTAACAAAGTCAACGTCCATCAGTAAATTTTAATAAAAATCTGCGTTTTATTGAAACACCATATTCAAGTAAAATTATCTTGAATAAGAGGAAATTTTCTATTATTTTTTTGCTGGTGGTAGTTTGCCCGATGGTAATCCTGGCCTGAGCAAAGCGTTATAAGTAAGCGAACAAACTTAATGTTGGAATCAGGCGTAAATTAGCATAGCTGCGCCACCTTGTGGACGGAGTGATAATTCACATACTCGGGCTTTTAGTGTGGCGCGTATTTTCTAATTTTTAACCCCTTGAGGGGCACCGGTATATGTTATATACCACTTACATTTAATTCCCAAATGCCCCATTTACACCAAAATTTAGAAATAGAATTTTATTTCATATAATGCACGTGAAGAAAAGCTTGCGCTCAGTTTCATATAAAATTGTATATAAATACCGGTGTCAATCAATCATTTTAACGTTTTTGCAACAGAACTGCTTTGCCCCTGAAGGGGCTAATCGCTCATGGAAAGGAACTTTGTTTGCCACATTCATTGCAAACTAACGGCTAAGCGAGAGGAGCATCTAGATGAACTTGACACCACGAAGTTTTCTTCACCTTATCAGAAACACTTCAGTTATTAATCAAGCTGAAAAAAACTTTACAATTTTAGTGGTGTGAGTAAGAAAACTGTTGGGTATCTACCTATAGTTCATACTCCATCCGCTACGTGGTGCATGACCTTGATTGATGTGACCTCTCTTTTAATCTTGCGGTTACTTCTCCCATTTAAGATAGGACGCTTACTTATATCGCTTTGGGCCTGAGTGCCTTAGAAAACTCATGTATTCAATTGTACCACAATTATTTAATACACAATTTAATACACAATTATTTAATACACCCATTCGTATATAACCACCCATACGTATTCAAGGCGAATGTTTCTCTCTGGAAAAATTTCCAAATATTAATATAGATTCCTTCGATGCTGGATTTAATTAAGTGTCTGTGTTTGCCCCATGTTGGTGGATCACGGAAAATATTCCATCTTGTGCTGCGTTTGTAGCCTTGCCAACTTGTAATAGTGAGAAGTTCCAGGCTGGGTATCGTTCCATGTGGTTTAGCGGTAGAACGTCAGTGCGCTATACTGATGGCCCGGGTTCGATTCCCTGCATGGAATCTTTTTCACTAAGTTGGTCTTTGCGCCTTTTAAGCAAAAATAATTTGAAATTTGTTTTTCATTTGAAATATTGTATTCAAGGCGAATGTTTCTCTCTGGAAAAATTTCCAAATATTAATATAGATTCCTTCGATGCTGGATTTAATTAAGTGTCTGTGTTTGCCCCATGTTGGTGGCTCACGGAAAATATTCCATCTTGTGCTGCGTTTGTAGCCTTGCCAACTTGTAATAGTGAGAAGTTCCAGGCTGGGTATCGTTCCATGTGATTTAGCGGTAGAACGTCAGTGCGCTATACTGATGGCCCGGGTTCGATTCCCGGCATGGAATCCTTTTTCACTAAGTTGGTCTTTGCGCTTTTTAAGCAAAAATAATTGGAAATTTGTTTTTCATTTGAAATATACAGGATGTCCTAAAGTGTTTTGAACGCGATTTATCTTCTTATCTCTTGAAGATTAGTACTCAGCGTAAATTTCAAAATTGTTGAAAATAAGATAGTTAATAAGACAACATCAATAAAAATGTCTTCTTTTATTTTTCATAAAATTTAAATTATTGAAGTTTTTTATGACCTTTTTAGATAAAATGAGCTTAATGTTAAAATTGAGTTTTTTTTCCCTTTTCTTGAACGTGATTGTTTTAAAAAATAACATAAAGAATTAATCGATGATTTTTAAGAAATAAGCTTATAATTCATGAGGTTTTTAAAACTTTTGTATCCGAAGCATGCACTTTAGGATTTTTTCGTTAAATTCAGAAATATCGAATTCATACGAGATATTCTGAATAATGAGTTTTGCTTTATTTATTGACAGACGCGATTGATTAAAGTAAAGATTCTTCTTTCGGAATTATGGACATTGATTCGGAATTTCTGAGTAATACAGGACTGCAACTGGTTATAACTTGTTAACCCTTAAAGCGTCTCTTACAGCAATTTTATTCGATCGACACCACTTTTTAAAAAGCAGTTTCCTTCAAGTACATAATTTCAAAAATGCTCTGATTAAATAAGGTGAATTTTATTTTCCTTTATTACTGGTACCATAAACAAATTTTGCAAAGACTAAGAATGTCTCCGCAGCGGAGCAAACGGAGTGAGAAGGGTTAATTCTGTCTCGCACCACTTTCTCAAAACAACGATACAGTAAACTTTGCCTAAGGCGGAATCGGTCGGGACTGAGAAAATTTTCCGTCGTAGACAATATTCCGGCTTATGCAAAAGAGCATGATTTATTGGAATGAAGCATACGTCAATCGAATAGCGTTTTATGTATTCGATAAAAAGATTGGATCTTGAGTTATAATGAGTTGCTCGCAGATGACGATCTTTCATTGATTGTCCTGACTGAAAATCTGTTGAACTGAAATTCTGAAAGATCCTTTGTCTTTATAAATAAATGAGAAACGCTATTCAATTTCTTAGTAAAGCTGTAATACCTACAAATTTGTAGTTTACACACACACAAAAACAACAACAACAACAAAAAAAAAATCGGGAATGAGACAGATGGCTATCACTTTGAATTTGAGTACAACCTTAAATCATAATATACTGCACTTTAGATAATACATATTTTCATAAATGTGCATTATACTAGTAATAATAACTTTTAAATGCATATTTATATAGGAAAAAATGGCATGAGCAAGATTTTCTTAAAATTTAAAGAGTTTCTGTTCTTTTGAAATAACTTTTTTAAAGGAATTTAATTTTTATGCTCGACAATGAGTATTTGACGAATATATATCAGTTTTAAAGTTTCAAAAACGAAATATCTTTCATTTTAAAAATATCCATTTTTCCGCCTTATACAAAATTTTGGTTTTGGTGGGACCTTAAAACCCTTTCCGTTTCCGCGTTAGGATGATTCCGGCTTATGCAGCAAGAGTTAATGTTATTTTCTATGAGTTCGCCGGGACTTGAAAAAAATTCCGCGGTTGACAGCTTTCCGGCTTACACAGAGTCCGCCTTAGACAGAATTTACTGTATCTAGTTCCGCTAGATGTGCAAGAAAAATGTGTACAAAAATTTTGATGGTGCGAATGGAATATAAAAATAGTTGCCAGTGGCAGCCCTGAAATATGCTCTACTGACTAAAATGGATTAAATCCATCTGAATCAGATGTAATTTAGCCCCTTGACGGTCGCATGACATTATGGTTTATAAATTCAAATTGCTTTTTGGTACGAGTTTTTTTTTTTTTTTTTGCAAAAAAAAATATTCATCTTACTTAATGACAATTTAAAATTCATCATAATAAAGCCAATTACACTGTTTTATAAAGTTGTGGTGGGAATCAAACAATCTGAATAAAAGACACAATCCGTGAATAAATATCACGGGAGCGAGAATTAAGGGGTTAAACGAATCCCTGCCGGAATAACTTTAAAAAAATAATGCTAAATCATACGGATACTTTAGAACAAATAGATCTATTGACAAAATTATCAATCATCTATTGACAAAAATGCGAAGAAAATTGTCTTTTGTTCGTATTGGTTTCCGAATTATAAAACTGTTCAACAATGCAAAATCAGCAGAAATTATATACAAATATTAAATTAAATGAAATCCAACCTTGATAAAATAACAAAACAAGATTGAAATCAAACATTGTTTCTTTTTTTAGTGATTTTTATGTCATAAAAAAGGTTTAAAAAGACAGACGTCATCAACATGATAATAGGGGTAGCCTCATATAATTAACACGTTAAGCGCCACGTCAGCCACCGGTGGCTGACAGCAAACTTTCCGTTTAAAACGCGTCATTCACCGATGGCTGACGTCTAAAATATGATACAAAACTGAAAAAATATACATTGTTTTAAATAATTACTGAACAAATATTTAAAATTTACCTACCTTTTATTTATTACAGGATTATCCTTTCTTAACACGTTCAC
Source organism: Maratus speciosus (assembly GCA_963932465.1). NCBI lineage: Eukaryota > Metazoa > Arthropoda > Arachnida > Araneae > Salticidae > Maratus > Maratus speciosus. The sequence continues at coordinate 218,723,005 of OZ010797.1, read as the reverse complement.
GCCGGCGTGCATCACAGGTGGGTCACGCTCGACTGTGCCATCAGGCGGCGTGCATCACCGGTGGGTGACGGCTGACTGTCGCATCAGGCGGCGTGCATCATCAGTGGGTCACACTCAACTCTTCTATTGAAGGCGTGGTTTCTACCTTACAGAAAATACATTTATATCATGTTGACCATATTTCTTTAGATTGTAAGACATTTTATATTAAATTCGTACATTGAAAGATATTTGCCGATGCATAAACTTGGGAAACCAATCTAGAACACCAATTTACAAAAGCCTTTCAGAACAGGGAGGAGCTTCTACACTTTTGCCAGTAATGCGGCGTGCATCGCCGGTGGGCCACGGCTGACTGCCACATCAGGCGGCGTGCATAACAGGTGGGTCACACTCAACTTTTCCATTGAAGGTGTGGTTTCTACCAAACAGAAAATACATTTATATCATGTTGACCATATTTCTTTAGATTGTAAGACATTTTATATTAAATTCGTACATTGAAAGATATTTGCCAATGCATAAACTTGGGAAACCAATCGAGAATACCAATTTACAAAAGCCTTTCAGAGCAGGGAGGAGCTTCTACACTTTTGCCGGTGATGTGGCGTGCATCACCGGTGGGCCACGGCTGACTGTCGCATCAGGCGGCGTGCATCACCGGTGGGTCACACTCAACTTTTCCATTGAAGGCGTGGTCTCTACTAAACAGAAAATACATTTATATCATGTTGTCTATATTTCTTTAGATTGTAAGACATTTTATATTAAATTCGTACATTGAAAGATATTTACCGATGCATAAACTTAGGAAATCACTCTAGAACACCAATTTATAAATGTTTTTCAGAACAGAGTTTCTACTGTTTTAAAATTCAAATTTGATAAAAATTGGCCCTCGGCAATGTCTTAATATACTATTTGTTTATTTATTTCGATGCAATTTTTAAAGCATTCTAAACAGAGTGCTGGATTTAAAAAATATTAATTATGTTTATTAGCCCGCTATTTATACTAACTTTGATAATAGACCGCGAGCGGCAGAATAGACGCATGGTTCGTACGGATACCGTTATTTCTCCAGGAAGGTTACCAGTATATTTTTATAGATAAAGAAATCTAGGTTATAGGCGCAAAATTTCGCCTTCTTTTAAGAAGAGATTTTCTATAAGATAATACTAGTGCCGAAAAAATTCTCTGGTCTCCAAAATTCAAGGAGGCGTACGAACCATGAGACAACCACCTAATCGAGTTGGAGGCTGAAATTCCAGAATTAGCTAAAACTCGATTCCCATATTAAAACGCAAACGGTCTGTCAAGTCATATCTTGGTGGAAAACACCTAAAAACCCGATTTTACCGGTTGACTCGTAGGTTTACCATTGTGTTTTCCTGCTTCCAGTCCGCATCGTTTTCATACCTTTTTGAAGCAATTGTTGATACTTTTAAAAATGCTATTAAACCTAGCAAAAACATTGTAATCGACGAAAGTATGGATCCATGGAGAGGACGACTCGGTTTCCGCCAATATATTCCAGGTAAGCGGCATAAGCATGGCATAAAAGTACATAAACTATGTCTTCCGGAAGGTTACATCTATAATATTGATATTTATGCCGGAAAACGTGCAACGCAAATTGTAAAAACACATTCGCATGATATCGTAATAAGATTAATAAATGGATCATTATTTGAAGGCCGCATACTATTTACAGACAGCTACTATACGAATGTCCCTTTGGCTGAAGAACTTTTGCAGAAAAAAAAATATTTATTTGTGGTACTATAAAAATGAACAAAAAATTTCTACCGCCACAGGCAAAACAAAAACAGCAACGAGGTAGCTGAATGAATTCAACTTATTATATTCGAGTTCAATTTAATAAATATGAGAGGGGCGTGTCATTACATTGGGAGGGCGTGTCATTACAACCAGTGTCTAAAAAAGTGCCGCGCCGCCAGATGAAGCAAAATATGAATTCGAGCGCCGCCTCACAGAGAAACACATTAATATCGGCGCCGGCGTGAACGTGTTAAAAATTACTTTAAACATTGTAAATTTTCAGCGCTTCAGTGTCAGTCATCGTGGCACTCAACGTGTTAACATTCTAAGACAGAAATTGAATCTGTGGGCAAGAAAAAAGTACAGCGGCTTCTAGCATCATTTCTCTAAATCAGTGTTTCTCAACGCATGTTTATCTCTTTTGTTCCGGAATATAAATGTACGTCTGGCCTTGCGATTACGTTTGTACCACAACTTCTAGCGGATTTCGTTTGTGTTACAATTCCTTTATAATACTTGGAAAGAAAGTTTTTTTTTTCTTTATGAAAAGTGCTTTGAATCGAATAATAAAACAGGTTTTAGAGGCAAAATGTTTCAATTTTTGATTTTTTTTCAATCTCGCTTTTGCTAGAGAGTCTCTTACTCGGGACGTGGCTGGGAACCTATGAAACTTGCTTCCGCAAAAGAGTCGGAATAAGTGGAAGAATAAAGGTCTGCGGACGAAGATGGGCCGCTCGCCGAATAAGATGGGCCGCTCGCCGCGGCGAGCGTTCCATCTTCGTCCGCAGACCTTTATTCTTCCACTTATTCCGACTCTTTTGGCGAGCGGCCCATCTTCGTCCGCAGACCTTTATTCTTCCACTTATTCCGACTCTTTTGGCGAGCGGCCCATCTTCGTCCGCAGACCTTTATTCTTCCACTTATTCCGACTCTTTTGGCGAGTGGCCCATCTTCGTCCGTAGACCTTTATTCTTCCACTTATTCCGACTATTTTGCGGAAGCAAGATACGTAGGTCCCCAGCCACGTCCCGAGTGAAAGACTCTCTAGCGAAAGCCAGAATTGAAAATAAAAAATCAAAAATTGAAACCGGACAAATTTAAAAGAAAAATTATACAAATAAGGGTTGATTTTTTATTTTACTTCCATTTTTATTTCGAAATTTCAAATCTATACCGGATTCTTTAGATAATTACAAACGTCATTGAGTAAATATAAAACCAATACTTAAAATTTCTGTCACGAATTCGGATTTTCTGAACAAAATTGGAGACCAAACTGGTAACCCTCCTGCTGGTATATATGCGTACGGGTCAATATCTGAAAACTGGACAATTTCACTCCAGAATTTTTATTTTTTTTTATTAATGTACCAACATCCAGAAACAATTATATACTATGATACATGTTTTGTCATTTGAATGCTGTAGTGTTTTGAGATCAAGCATGTATATTTTATGCGTAGGATAAACTTTTATGGAAGAAAGTGTCATTTAACATCATAATCAGTGTCTAATAAGTGGGACTGAGGTGATGTTTTTGTCTTAAAAGCTGCACAGCTATTTTATTGAATCATTTTGAACACATGTAAATAATTAAATATTCCATGTGACATCTGTATGTTATATAAATAAAGTTGTAATAAGCTTTTTTTATAGATAAAAATTTTAATATGGGGACAAAAATGATGCTATAAAAAAATACTCATCCCTTTTCAGAACAAAAACTAAATATTTCTAAAAATGAAATAATGAGAAGAACAACTCACATTCATCCATGGTGGATAGTTGAACTATACTTGCTGTTGCAATGGAAATAATTCTGCCAGCGCCACATAGTATCTGTTAACCTAAATGTGTGTTTAGAGGGACTGAGATGATTGTCAACCTCCGGGACAAATATATTTACTACAGTATTTTACTATACAATCTATACGAGTAAAAGAGCATTATATTTTCCCATACTGTATATATATATATATATATAGGAATAAATGTATAATAGCAAAAGTTAAAAATATTTATAAAAATATTTACAGCACACATTTAACATTGGATATTTGTACCTAGGGACAGGGGCTGAAATGATGGTTTCGTTTCTTTAAAACTTAAAATTATTTATTCATACATCATCATATGTCCATTTATCATTGGTAATTGTTATAACAAGTGTTACAATATATTTCATTTTTCAGTTTTCGGTTTTAGTATAATTAATGGAATATTATTGGCAGTGGACACAAATTGTCCAATTTTCAGATATTAACTCGTACCGTTCGAAGCAAAAAGATTGAACTTCTGTAGTCGACGAAATTTACAATATTTGAAAACCTATGTACACAGTACTGAATCAGAAATATTTTTTAACCCATTAACCGCCAAAACTATAAGGTTGAGGTTTTGAAATTTTAAGCTGAACGTCGTTTGCCAGCACAAACTCTGAGAGATAATTTTCGCTTTATTAGATCTTAGAATTTCGTATCTTCAAACAAGGCCAATTTTTTATGAAAAATAGTAGTGGGTATGTAAATAATGTAAATATGAACAAATATTTTGACTGTTGCGTCAACGCAACACGAACGGGTAATGGATTGACATTGCAAGTTAAACAAGAACCGCAGAATACATTTCGTTGAATATTTTTCATGTTCAATTTGTGTTTATTGAAATGAGAAAAAAAAAAAAAAAAACTGGAATATTGTCTGTGTGAAATATGAATGAAGATCCTTTTGTAGTCGTAGCATTCAATTTATCCATTTTTTAGACTTTTACGCATTGTAACATTTAATCAGCATCCCATAAAATATAACATATTAAGAAAATATGAACCAATTCCCCCAGGGTCTAATTTTCATGTAACTGGTGCATGGTCCTTTAAACATCTCAACTGAGAGCTCACTAATTCCATCCTAGTATAGTTACTGTACTTGACTGAAATACGCCTAAATGTTTTGTATGTTTTAATGATGTTTAGTTTCCACTTCAACAAGAAATGCAAATGTCTTGAAGCCTGAGTTGAATCAACACAGTATTATGTTATTACTCTTAATCCATAAGACGCGTCGTCAATTTTCTTGCATTGTAGAACTACCAATAAAAATATCTGAGAAAAAATGGCGAGGATAACGGGACTTAATCGATTCTGGCTCATTTGTTCAATAATTTTAAAAGTATTTTTATTATAAAAGAATTGAAAGGTTTCATGACATATTTTAATGAACTATTTAGATTGCCAATTTGGCTTTTTATTATCTAAAAGTTCCGAATTAATAGCAAAAATTTTGAATAATGTTTTTTTTTTCTTTTTTTACTATAATAGCAAACGTTCTATGATTACATAATTAAAAAATATATATTATTCGGAATTTCTTAATTGTAAAAGGCGAAATTCAATACCCTGGCTACCACAGTTAATATTAGTAAAGCGTATGCTCGGCTCGTCAGTAATACGATTGCGGTCGCTCAGATGTAACTCGCATGTTTTACCAAAGCTAGCTGTTAGGCAGCTCGTTTCCTTAAATACTTGAAACAGGTAAAATTGGGTACAGGTATTGTAACACTGTGTAGATTGTTAAATTGCATTATTCAGGAAAGCCTTAACAAGCTGGTGAGAATGGTTTTTGGTGACTAAATTTTTATGCATAAATTTAAACAAAGCGGTATCTTGCAAAAAATACTGTCAAATTCTTCTTTGAAATCTCCTGATTCCGAATACAACAGTTACAGCCATGAAAAAGTACTGATCATTTGGCATCGACTATAATTCAGTATATCGGATTTACAGAAAAATTAAAAAGATTCTTTGAATCTTGACCTTTTTGAAGAGACTTCTGGCTGTTTTTCGTGGAGCGTGGGGCCAAATGCCCCACATCCAGTGGCGTGGCGTGAAAATTTTCGGTGGTCATCGCAATTATTTAAGTTTGTGGTGAAAAATTATTAACTCTAAAATTCAATGGTTGAATGTTCAAAAAAGAAACTTTAAATCTTACCTTCACTTATACATGAACTCCAAATGTTCTGCTAAAACTGGATCGTAGAATTTTAAAAGCTTATTAAGAGTTTTAAAATATTGCTTGGTCATCGCCGCATCCAGCGATGACCGGACGCCACGCCACTGCCCACATCCCCGCAATAGTAGAATAGAAGCACTAACAGGAATTCAAAACATGGGAAAGAAAACTTTAAATTAATGCGGGCGGGAACAAAAACAATATTCTTGAGCTCATAAAGAAAAACAAAAAATAAAAATGAAAACAATAAGTAATTTAAAATTTAAAATAAGAATTTAAATAGTTAAATGGATATAACCAGCCGTTGCTAGCACGTCCTGCGCCTAGTCCAATGCGGTGCTGACAGCACCAACGGGGAACCTGAATACCGTGGTTCTACCCGATATGCGTAGAAACTGGATTTGAAAAAAGCCCTTTGCATACCAGAGTTTACCACGGCTTAGGAAATGTGCTCACAACGACAGAAGGGCGAGGAATGTGCACCGCTGAACAGATACTGAACAGGTGATCAGCTTGAGGGGTTTACTAGCTGATAACAGCTTAACACCCAGACTAGCAATTTGAAATGTCTTATGTTTTAATGAGCCATTGGGATAAAGTTAAACTGTAGCTAAGCTACTAGAAGAGTAAAAGAAGTTAACAAGAGAAAATAAGGAAGTTTAAGAAGGAATAATAATGAAATTTAAAGTATAAACTTAAGATGAAAGAAAAATAACTATTAAACTTAAAAAGTACAAGAATCTTAAAATATGTAAAGTCAAACTGTAGTTGTATAACTACTATAAGGAATTTAGAAAGTTAAAGGTAGTACTGTTCAGAGAAACTCTCACCAAGCATGGGCAAGAAAAGCTAGGGTGGCAAAGACCACATTAATCTACCAAAAAAGGGACTAATCAGGGCCATATATTATATTTTAAAAGTTTTACTTTTTTTTTTTTTTTTGGTCTCTATAGTATATAGAGAGGGTTTTTTTTGTTTTTTTTTTATAAGAAAAAATATAAATATTAAAAATAAGAAGAGGCAAAATATAGCGTGGAGAACTCAGATGTTACTGGGTGTCCATTATTATGGAAAACCTGGGCCGTTTCCGATGGTGGGGTTCAAAAGCGTCATAATCCGGTAGCTCCGCTACGATTTCATTAGGGAGGTCGAAAACTTTTTCATAAAATTTTTTGGCTAAGTCGTTTATGCGCTTACGTAAGGTAGTAGTTTTTAGGTCTCTTCGGACCGTGGAGTTGCGAAGATAACGAGATGCGTTACGGACAGTACGCAGGTTGGAATTGTGCAAGCGACTAAGGGTGTCCATAGTGGTCTTACATGTGAAGCCCCAGACCGGACTGGCATAGGTTATGATGGGAAAGATGCATGAATTATAGAGAATTAATTTATTGTGGACAGACAAGGTTTTACTGTTAAGGAGAGGTTTTATAGAGTTAAAGACTCCAGCGACTTTACCTCTAATGGATAGAATGTGCTTTTTCCAAGTTAAGCGGCGGTCCAGAATGACCCCAAGATACTTAGCTTGGTCTGACCAAGGGATAACAGTGTTATTAATAATGATTCTGCTAGGGAATATTAGTTTGCAAGAGAAGTATACTGCAGTAGTTTTAGTTTCATTTATGACAACGCGCCAAAGCATACACCAGTTCATGAAGTCATCAATATGAGTCTGTAGGTACCTGTATAGAGTATACGGGTGGTGTGCCGAAGCATAAATACAGGTGTCGTCCGCATAAACAGCGAGGTGAGTGCGCATGGAGCGTGGGATATCATTAAAGAAAATGTTAAGTAAAAATGGGCCCAACACGCTCTCCTGGAGGATGCCCGCTAGGATAAGGAGAATAATAGAAAGAATGTTGTTTATGCGGACTTGAAAGGAGCGGTCGCAAAGGTACGAATATATTAAATGTATAAGTCTGGGATGAAAACCGAGCTGAATTAGTTTGTAGATAAGGCCCATATGCCAGACCTTGTCAAATGCCTTTGCGACATCAAGAAAGATGGCAGCTGCGGGAATTTTTGCATTGAGTTTCTCGCTGAGAAACTCAACAACCCTAAGAAGCTGGTGTTGTGTCGAGTGTTTTGGGCGAAAGCCAAACTGCTCGGGCATGAGAATGTTGTGTTGTTGAATGAAATCCTGCAACTGGGTACGAATGACACGTTCCACAACTTTACTGATAGAAGGTAGCAAGGAGATAGGTCTGTAATTAGTGGGGTCTGAAAGGTTAGTTCCAGGTTTTGGAATAGGAGAGATTATAGAAAGTTTCCAAGGTTTAGGGAAGTAGTTATATTTTAAGATAGCATTAGTGAGGTCAGTAATATAGATTATGCAATTAGGAGGAAGGGCTCTAAGAGCAGAATTAGTAATTTTATCGTATCCTGGGGTTTTACGCTTTTTGAGTTTTTTGATAATATTGTGGATAACAATAGGTTGAATTTTAGGGGGGGGGGATCTTGAGGGCGGGTAGCCAAAAAGTTCCAAACTGTCTCGTTAACATGATCAAGGTCAGCTTGGTTTGCAAGGGTAGGATTAGGAGAAAATTGGGTGGCATAAGAATTAGCAAGCATGTTAGCTTTTTCTTGGTCAGTGTAAGCAGTAACATTATTAGTTGTGAGGGGCGAATGGGAGTGTAATGTTTATTCAGTTTGCGTTTAAGAATCCAAAGAGAGTTGTCCTCGCAAGATAATGTTTTGAGAAAGTTGTTCCAATTTTTCTGTTTTTCTTTGTAAAGACTGTTTTTAATTTTATTGTTTAACCTATTGAGAAGGGGTTTAATGGAGGGGTCTCTTGAATTTTGAAATTGTCGCCGGAGCCGATTACGCTGTTTGATAAAGTTGTAAATATAACGGGGTGGGACGAAGGCAAAATTATTTTTGAAGGTATTAAATGTAGAAAAATTTTGAGCATTAGTGATGTGAGAGTTGAGATGTTCAACAGCCGCATCAATGTCGTCGGTATTGTTAATATCAGGGAAGGTGATGTCCTGGGAATTAAGGTAATTAGTAAATTTATTCCAGTCAATAGCCACGGAAGGGGGAGGGGGAGAAAGAGGATTAATAATATCTATTTTAAAGCAGACAGGCAGGTGATCAGAGGAGAGATCATTAATAACTGTAGAGTAGATAGGGTAAGGAAGATTTTTGGAAAGAGCAAGATCAATGATAGAGTCCCGGGCACCAGGCACGTTGGTAATGTGTGTTGGTCTGGGTGGTGCATGAAGATTTAATTTTAAGTTTTGGACTAAATTGTGAAGAGAGGCACCCCGCCGAGAATTGTCATGGCAATTCCAGCGTCTGCTTCTGGCATTGTAATCGCCAACGAAAAAGCAGTGGTGATGTTGAGAAAAAAGCTGTGTAAGACTATTAACAGGTAAGTTACCAGTGGGTTGAGCATAAATAGAAGCTAATTTAATATTGATATGAGGAAGTTGAAGATTTATACTGGTATATTCAAGATCATTAAAGGTGTAGTTGTGCGATTGGTAGTGTGGAAGATGGTTTTTGATGTAAATAGCGGTGCCTCCTCTGTGCGTACCATCCGCACGAGGTGTATGGAATAGCCTGTACCCAGGGATGTTAATATTGAAAGTGGGGCTGAAAGTCTCTTGTAAGAAAATAACATCAATTTGGGGATGTTCGTGAATAAAGAGTTTAAGTTCGTTAAGTTTATTCTGCAAGGATTTACAGTTCCAGGAAAGAAAAATTAGTGAGGAAAAGGTAGAAGAGGAATTACTCATCATTAATTGTGTTAAATTCCGTGGCTAAAGTTTCTATAGCACTCATAAGGATGAGTATTTTTTCTATTGGATCTTGTATATTTTTAGTTTGGTTAGCAATATTTTTGAAGCATTGGATGAATTTGTTAAATTTCAGGAGCTCTTTCATCTCCTTGAAGGTCTTGAATATTTCTTTTAAGTCATTAGCATAATTAGAACTAGTGGGTTGTTCTGGTGTTGCATTTTGAGTGTCATTTGTCTTATTTGGTGTAATGTTTTCGGAGTTTGGGTCTTGGGTGGGAGAAGGGAGCGGAGCCGGGGCTTCAGTAGGTTTTTCTTCTGGTTTTTTTTGCCTCTGGCTTACGGACCTAGTTATAAGTAGATAAAAGTTCCGCCATTGCATTCGGAATGATTTTAGGATTATCTTTACGGACGGTTTTGGGGTCCTGCTGTTTTTTGTGAAACTGGGGGGTTTTGGGGCAACCGCGGTAAGTAGCCACGTGCTCACCATAACAATTTGAACATTTGGGGATGATCTTTCCAATTTTATTGCACTGGGGAGCTAGATACTCTTCTGAACATTTGGCGCATTTTGGCGCATTTTGGCGGCAGGCGGCAAATCTCGCTGGAATGTCCAAATTTCTGGCAACGGTAGCATTGCTTTACGATGTTAGTGCCTTTAAAACGCTCAATATCTACATTAATGTAGCAAATTTCGTGAATTTGGTAGATTTCTTTGAATTTTTCTCGTGGGAGAACATTGACGACGTAGAGGGGCATTGGTCGACCGGTCTTTCTACTTTTCATCATCGAGGCTCTATTGGCCACGAAATTATGTTCTTTTAAAGCTTCAATTATGACCTGGGGGTCCGTATATGGGGGAATTCCCCTAATGACTACTTTCCTAGGGCGCTGTTCCGCGGGGCTCAGGGTTGTATAAGGAAATGTTTTAGAATCAAGATAGTCTTGTGTTTTATGGAAATCTGAATCAGTTTTACAGTGGATTTTGAGTAATTCTCCGTCTAGTTTAATCAAGGGATTGCTGTCATTAAGTTTTTTGATCTCACTTGCAAGTTCCATCCACTTGCCTTGGAACTCAATATAGAAGGGGTGAATTTTTAGTTTTTTAGGGACTACTTCAGTAGTGGAGCTACCGGCTGACTCTCCTTGAGGGGGCTCAGAAGAATCCATGTTATTTTCATCTAAATATTTTTCTGAAATATTGGCATATTTATTCTTTAAGGGAATAGTAGATGTAAGATTATTTCTCCTACGTTTTAGTGTATTAGCAGGGGTGAAGCCGTCATCTGAGTTCACCGCAATTGCCTTGAGTTTTGTTAAGATGTCAATTAGATCATAGTCATGATCATAGATAAAAGTTTTAAACTGTCTTAGTTGACTTAATTTTAGGTGGTCAAATGGCTCATTGAACAAAAACATAAGATTATTGAGAAGATTACTCACGCTAGTCTTGTGTTGAGGATTCGTCAGGTAGTCATCTTTACTTAAAAGTCTCATTATGAAGTTATCACAATCTTGCAGGAATTGCTGTACAATCAATCTTTGTACTTCATCCGCTACTCCGGGAAATTCCATCCACGCAGCAGCTAAATCAGATTTCTCCTCTCCATTCAGGATGCGAAGTGCATTGTCGGAAAATTTAAATGGGTCCTTAGTACCCATTATTGTCGTCGGTGAACCCTCTATATATTACTACTATGATGCATCAAGTTCAAGAAACAGTCACTTATTCGTACGAACTAGCTACTATTAAGTGTCACTATCAGCACCACAACTCATTAGATAATACTTGCAAAAGATCCCGCACGTTCTTAAAACATTGAACTGCGTCTACGATCTCTTGAGAATAAAACAATCAGCACTGAGAAAACGCGTCTCAATATGTATTATACATATATATAGCTATATGAATGTGCACCGCGCGGCAAAAACTGGGGTAAATATAAATGCTGGGAGATAGAGGCGGAGCATAGGATGTATTCTGAAATTTGGTAGGCTAAGAGAAGTTTGCAGTTAGGTCTTTAGGAGAAAATCAAAATTTAAAGTACAAAATTACGGTTAAGATAATAATTAAGAGAATTTAAAAAATATGCAAAGTATCTAATAGCATACCTAATTTAGGTCTTTTTCTATTATGGGTGTCAAAAATATCACATGCTGGAAGTGTGTTTATTGCACTGTTTTCAGAATTTTTCAAAGAGATGTGAAAGTTAATGTTTAAGTCTTAAATGTGAGTATTTTATCTAGTATATTTAATTTCTTTATAAAGGTGAAAATTTCGAACATAGTAGGGCACATCAATAATAAGTCGAATTGTAGAATTGTGAGATTGTATTAATAATTTGATGTGGCAGTAAGTAGCATAACTCCAAATTTGGCTTCCATAAATTCAGATAAGTCGTAAAGAAGCAATTTATTTTTAATTGACATATCATTGTTTCGAGCTAATAAGGGGAAGATTAACTTTTTAGCAGCTCGAAATTTATCACGCGTGTTGTGGATGGGTTGTCTAAAGGTGAGTCTTTGATCAAGAATAATTCCTAAATATTTACATATGTTGGACCATGGCAAATCAATTTATTTGAAGTTAATTTTATATTTGTTAAGATTATTTTCAAGTAAATTACAGAAGAGGATGGCTTGTGTTTTATTGACGTTAATTTTATCCGCCACTTTTGGAACCATTTGGAAATAATTTTAAAGTGACGAGTGATAGAGAGAATTTCAAATTTAAGGTTTCTATGGATTGAAAAAACACAAGTGTCATCCGCATATTTTGCCAATTGAGTAAAGGGGTGGTGGGGCATATCGTTAATAAAAAGATTAAAAAGAATTCCGGAAATTCTGGAACCTTGGGGAATTTCGAAGGTGGCAAAGAGGTTCCTGGAGAGATTACCGTTAACACGAGCATAAAAATTTCTATCGAGAAAGTAGTGATAAATGAGTTTAATTAAGTAGGGGTGGGGAGAGTTGTAGTTTATCATTTTAAAGATAAGTCCTAGAATCTAAACTCTGTCAAACGCTTTTTCAATGTCAAGGAAGACTGCGGCTGCGTAACTTTTGGTGATTTTAACAGTGGTGACTGTTCTACCAGTCTATAAACTTGGTGGGGAACAGACAGCGACTCTCTGAAACCGAACTGTACGGTGACATTATATTATAATTTTTTGATATGGATATTAATTTGCCGGACGATAAAGGCTTCAGAAAGTTTATTTAAATAGTTGAGCAGGGAAATGGGGTGATAGCCGGTAGAGTTTTCAGGCGGTTTGGAGCTTTTAAGAAAAGGAACAATTAAAGCAGTCTTCCAGTAGAGAGGGAAATAAGAAAATTTAACCCCTTGGGGACGAGCGACACGTATACGTGCCGCATGAAGCGCTCAGAATCCTTGTTTTTCCTCACCAGTAAAATTTGACTGTAAAATTTGACTTATTTAATCAGCGCATTTTCTCGATTCAAGAAGACACAAATTTCTGTTTTTAAAAAACGGGGACAAAAGATTAAAAATTTCGAAAAAGGCTTCTGTCCCAAAAGGGTTAAATAAGCTGTTAATTAGTAGGGTTATTTTTGGAATATAAGAATAAGGGAGCCTCTCAAGCATTTCGTTTAGAAATCTTGTTGACGCCTGGGGATTTTTTATTTTTCGGTTTATTAATTTCAACCACTTCAACGTTTGTCCTGAGATATCTCGGGGGTAAAAGCACTGTTTCCTTATACCCTTCGCCGTTGAAGTGGTTAATGATGACAGCATGGGTGACCGAAAAAGTTGGCGGAGGTACAGGTGGGGGATTGCCTAAGATGTTTCTGACGCTCTATCAGTTTCAGTTCATGATGCTCTCTCAGTATGTTCTCTCCCAGTTTCATAATCAACAATTGGGTTTAATGCATAGCTGCCAACTTTTACGCTTTTTTCCTACCACTAAAATTTTATAGTAAATATTGTCTTATTTAATCATCGAAATCTCAAGATTAAACAAAGCGAAAATCTTTATTAAATTTTAGTGGTAGCAAAGAAGGGTAAACGTTGCAGTTATGGTTTAATGCGAACTGCAATTCCAAACTGCTAGCAATAGCGTCTGCTATTTCTTCATAAGTGTACGCGCAGTCTTTAGAATTTGGAATATTAATGGAGGGCATTTTGGTAACAGTACTCTTAAATCTTTTGGCTGCCTTCCATATCTCCTGGCGTCCTCTGGTGATAGGGATTGGAGGTACAGACTCCAGCTATCCTGGCGTTTTCTGTGAAGGCAATTTTTAAGTTCTTGTTGAGCTCTATTCATAATTATTTTGTCCGAAATCCTACGCGTACGTTGCCAAATTTTCCTAGATCTGTTTTTATTAGTGGTTAAACTGTGGGCATAGGAATCTGATCTGAAATTTTAGAGGGTATACAGATTTCTGTAACTTTACATCTGTAGAATTACATCTTTATTTTACAGTGTATGAGAGAATGTGAATGTAATGTAGTGATCTCATCTCACTTGATCAGTACAAAAAGCGAGTTACTAGCTTAGAGTAACTAGCTCGGCCTTTTGCTTGAGGCTAACGTTCTCGCCTCCTGATCATGAGTTCCCTGTTTCAAAGTCTGAGCCAATTCACTCTCTCTAAAAATGAATGTGTTTGCGAAACATGTGAGGGAGATTCGCACTCCTGAGTAAAGCATTGATTATTTTTTACTATTAAATATTTTTTTGTTTATTTATAATATTTTTTGTATTATTTAATTTCTATCAGTAATTACAAAATTATAAACACTATTAAACGAATACAAAGAACATATTTACGAATTTCTAAGTGTTAAAAACAAAGCAGACTGAAACAATTCAACAAATACATAATTTATATCAGTAGCGGCAATTTCTTCGGAGGGTGTATCGTTGATTCCGAAAAGTACCTTCGTATTATTTAATCACAGAAATGGTGTGATAAAATAACGCGAAGCATGCTTTTTGGAAATAGTTGTTAAACTACTGGCCACAGCTGGAGCAAACTGGTTTACACGCCTCCCATTTGGTCTTTTTTTTTCAGTACCTATCTTTTTTTTAGAAAATCTTCTATTTAGATTTTTCTTCAAAGTTTTGTAGAAATCTACCCGGAAGTCAAGTCTTTTTACAGATGTTGTAAAAATACAACAGGAAATATTTTCTTCGGAAATATTGGTCTTTTTTTTCAGTACCTATCTTTTTTTTAGAAAATCTTCTATTTAGATTTTTCTTCAAAGTTTTGTAGAAATCTACCCGGAAGTCAAGTCTTTTTACAGATGTTGTAAAAATACAACAGGAAATATTTTCTTCGGAAATATTGGTATTCAAAAAGTGGTCCAATGGAAGGCCTGGATTTAAATAGTCCTGCACTACACACAGTCATAAAACAGAGGTTTTATGCTCTAAACAGAGAGGAAGACGCATGTGTGTGTAATTGTTTCATGCATTTCTCCATTTACAATGCATTTTTATTTTTAATTTTAGGAACACTTTTATAAAAACTGTTATAGTTAAAATGCTGAAAATTCATTTGACTGTTTAAATAATATTTTTCTTTTAATCTAGAATTATCAATGTAATACTATTGTTATAATTTCTATACTGGAATATGTTTTTCTGCGATTTTTTGAATTTGTTAATAATATTCGTCGAGGTTACGCAACTTAAACTCAGCCCAGAACAGAACAATATGCAGTGGAAAATGTTAGAACTGGCTGATAAAAAGTTCAAGACACGTTAAGCTTTTCTTAGTTTTAATTTAAAATCACAAAACAGACATCAGATCTTCAATGTCGAAACTAAAAAGTTGTTGAATATTAAAAGCAGATAACGAACATAATTATAATCTTAAATATTAACAACATGTTACGTTAGACGGTGAAAAACACAGATTAAATAAGCAAGTTGTAAATTGTGCGTCAAACGTGGCAAATGATACTATAATATTATAATACTGTAATACTATAATCGTACTATAATATTTTTTGCACCGCATATTGTACTGAATGTATATTTTAGTGCACTTTATAAGTTCATATCAATTTAATTCTGTTAGAAAGACTATAACATCATTAAAATGCACTTGAAATCATTTTTTCCCATTGGCCGTAATGTAACGGAAAACTTTTGACTGTCCCTGTAATTAAACTATATGTCCGATTTTCATACAATTTGAAATGACCCGACAAAATTTTGCAACAATTATATATTTAAAATTTTAAACCATTCGGTTGGGTAGTTTTTTCTCTTTTATATGCGGACGGACAAACGGCCGGACTGAACAACGACTATAGGTGCTACGTATTTATATAATTAGGAACGCACCTAAAAACAGAGCTATTTCACATATTACCATAACCGCTGTCAAAATATTCCAGTTACACAATACTTATTACTTTAATCTATTAATTCGCGTTCCACAGTTGTCGAAATAATTTGAAAAAAAAAAGATGCTGAAATTCACAATGGCGGGGATCCTGGTAGATTTTGCGATGTTAGCGGTACGAGATTGACCAATCAGAAAAGTTGATTACTTAAAACAGCGAAAAGTTCTCAAAAATTAGCAATTATATTTTATTTGTTGAATATATATCATCTTATAAAACAATAATAACTATTTAACCCCTTAAGGGATAAGCAAAACGTCTCTAAATATTGAATTCTCACCGGAATAATAGAAAAATTTTATTTTTAAATATGGAAAAGCAATTTTTAAACGGTTTTCCCCCAATGTTAAAAATATAAAACTTAGTTAAAGTTTTCTGATGAGAATTTTGTTTAAATTAGGTGGGATATATTTTATCCCACCGCCCCTCAAGGGGTTAAACTTACTGGTGAGAATTTGGAATCCCTAAATAAAAATTCGGCCAGATGAGGAATGTCACAGGGTTTCCGCATCTGACTGATTTTTTATTGGATGATTCCAAATTCTCACCAGTAAGTTTAAATAATTATTATCTTTTTATAAGATAATAGATATTCCACAAATAAAATAAAAGAACATTGTTATTCAAAATTTTCCGGTGTTAATTCCAATACTAATGAGATGTCGGTCGATTAGTGATGACGTCATAACTCTTGTCCTATGGCCTCGAATATTTTGATGGCAACGATCAATCCCGTATCGCTAGCAGTGCAAAATCTATCTGGATCCCGCCAATATCGATAGAAAAACTCTTCGTATGCGACCGTTCGCGAAAACTGCTTAGAATACGAAGTGACATACTAAATGAGTGTGTGCGTGTGTGTGTGTGGGGGGGGGGTAATGTGTGGACGCAAAGAATTTTGCTCGTAGCTAAAGGGGAAGATATTGGCAAGGCAACGCTAAATACCGGTCTTGCTGATTCATTAGCATGACGTCGCAAATGGTGGCTGGTCGCTATCAACGACATACAGCGATTGGTACAAAGCGGCGCACCAATCATTTTGTACCAATAACTGTATGTCGTTGATAGAAGCCATCCAACATTTATGACGTCATGATAATCAATGAGCAAGTCTGGTATCTATTGTTGCCCTTGTATTGGCAGGATGGTAAAAACTACAAAAAGACATTTTAACTTGCGAAAAACTCTTATACTTGCCCGTCAGTAAGTAATTATTTTTTTCGGGGTATACAGGTTGTATACAGGGTGATTCTAAATTCATGGTACATACTTCAAGGTTTGGTACAGGACACTATAGCAAACATTTATTGTATAGGAACGTATGGGCGCAATTGAAGTATTGAGGTACAAGCACAAGGGGTCCAATTTGACCATTTTTTATTTCTCAATTTTCTTATATTTATTTCCAAAATTTCTCATTCATACAAGAAAACTCCTATACTATTATTTTCTTCATTGAAGACAGACATTTCATGATTACATTAAGAAAAAATTCTTCTTTGAAAATTTCCGGTATGAAATGGAAATATTTTAATTAAAAATAAATTCCATTTCTCTTTCTTTTCGTCCATTTTGTGTGTTTAACAGATTTGCATATTTTACTGTTTTTTTTAATTGAAAAATTTCGATTTCATACCGGACATTTTTTAAAGAATGTTTTCGTTAAGTAATCATGAAACGTCTGTCTTAAATAAACAAAAGAATAGTATAGAAATTTTCTGCTATGTATGAGAAATTTTGAACTAAAAAAGTTGCCAAAATGACCTCATGGAACGAGGGGGAGTCGGAAAATAAGTTTCCCCTGTCGACTGTCGTCAGAGTTGTGTATGAAAGTCAAAAAATAGAATGAGACATTAAAGATAAGACATATCTTTATTTTTCTACATAATTACCAAGTACATTGATACATTTGTCATACCGCTTGATAAGCTTCAAAAAGCCCTCCAGGAAAAATCAGGGCTTTTCATACGGAAGAAGCGTTGAACGGCTTGTTTGACTTCAGCATTGCTTTCAAAGCGCCTTCCGCCGAGATTCTTCTTCAAAGCTGGAAACAGATGGAAGTCACTTGTGCGAGATCAGGACTGCATTACGGATGGTGTAGGCGCTTCGAACCAAGAGTTGCAATATGGTTTTGCGTTGCCGTCGCCGAGTGTGGTCTCGCATTGTCATCCAACAGCAGAATGCCAGATCTGAGAAGGCCAAGCCGCTTTTTTCGAATCAACTCTTTCAATTTCGACAGAGTGTCCAGTACCGCGCAGCTTTGATGGTTCCATCCTCCAAAAAGTCCAGCAATAAAACTCTTTGAGCGTCCCAGAAAACGGTGAGGAGCACTTTACCTGCAGACGGAATTCTTTTGAACTTCTTTCGGACAGGTGATGACAGATGTTTCCACTCCATGGATGCGGCCTTCGATTCGGACGTGAAATGGTGGACCCACGTTTCATCCCCCGTCACAATCCGGTCGACCTCCAACCAATGGTGTATCGGTGTCTTGCACATTCGCGTTCTCTTGCTGTATCGTCTGTCGCCCATAGCCGTTCAACGCTTCATCCGTATGCAAAGGGCCTGATTTTTTCCTCGAGGGCTTTTTGAAGCTGATAAAGCGGTATGACAAATGCCTCAATGTACTTGGTACTTATGTGGAAAAATAAAGTTATGTTTTATCTTTAATGTCTCATTACATTTTTTGTCTTTCATACACACCTCTGTCCACAGTCGCCAGGGGAAACTTATTTTCCGACTTATCCTCGTATTTGTATCTCAACGCATCATTTTCGCCATACATTCCTATACAATAAATGACTGTTAAAGTGTCCTGTACCAACCCTTGAAGTTTGTACCATGAATTTAGAATCACCATATATACATTTTTTTTTTCAAAAAATAATTACAAAATTATGGGCAATCTTAAATACAAAAAGAACGTGAATTGGTTAAAATTTAACAATTACTTACTAAAAAAAGATTTGATTTAGAAAATTCCAAAAATATATATTTAATATGTGTAGGGTTCAATTTTGGTACTAAGGGAACTATTATTTCTGAATAGTTGGTTTCACTTAACTTAATCAGAGAAATTTTGCTATAAAATAAGGTGAATTGTGGTATTTGGAAACAGTGATATCCTGCAGTGTTTGATTAACCCCTTCACGGTCGCTTAATATTTAGAAAAACCATAAAAAAGTACCTATTTCTTTTATTACAAAATTGAATAATTATAAGGTTTCTAAATAAAATATGCAATTGGTTTTTTTAAGGCGGAAAAGAAAGATGTTGTAGAACAAATTCACATTTGTTGAAAAGCCATCATGTGAGAATTCTGCGTCTTAATGTTTGTTTTACACCATACACATTAATGCGAATAAGACCTTTATTTTTCAAATCTTAGATCTTTATTTATCATTATCACACAAATTTTTACAAATAATATTTGAAATATTACATATACTAAATTTTGATTATTAATTTTTTTTGCGTTATATATTTCGAAACATGCAACACAAATCGCAGCATTACAATCAGCGCCAAAAGCCAAACCAAGACGCGAATATTCCAAGGCTTCAAATGGAAATGCCAGTTAAATTTTTCTGGTTTCAGAAGTTTTTTACAGCAATTAAATCTCCAGCCCGGAAATATGATGGGCACAAGAAATAACGAACGACACACCAGCCCGTGATATTGACGGAAGCGAGAATTAAGGGGTTAAACAGATTTAACGCGTCTCATGCTATATAAACTCCTATAACAGATACATAAAATTTTAAACAAGCTAAACCGTACATGTGTTGTAATCTCATTTCAATTATTGTAAAAATTCATTTTTACCAATTAGGTACAATTTTATAAAACATGTCGAAACTAGAAATTTGAAACTTAACCATTTATGCTCCGACGATATTTTAACCCTTCCGCCGCGGCCGACTTTTTCACTGAGTTTCTTTTTTAAAATTAAGATTGTTTGATTCTCACCACTTTTTTGAAGTCGAAATAGACACTTGTTTAATTATAGCTTAAATAATCCGAGGATAAGCCGAATTATACGCTTTTTAAAAAGTGCTGGTAAAAAAATAATCAGAATTTTTAAAAAAGTAGTCCACTGGAACGCGAAAATAGCGTTTGCAGCGGATGGAAGGGTAACCTCTTCGTTCCCAAAGCTAAAATAATACTAGAAATACTCATTCATTGGTTTAAACAAATAAAATGACAACACAGATGACAGAAAAAAGAACTTTTCGGAAATTGATACTTTAGGGGACTAGTAATTTAGGTTTACAAATTGGGATCTAAAATTACAAATTCCGTTAAAATATCAATTTAATTATTTAATTATGTGACATATGTATTTAAACTTTAATCGTAATCGTTTTCTATTATTTTGTTATGTGTAAGTGGCAACGACAGTTGTGTGTTGAATTCAGATAGATAATGTAGCCCGCGATGTTGCTTGTAAGATGTAGCTTTGATCTAGTAATTACTATGTATATATATTGCCTTAATTTCTTATATGTTTAATAAATAACTTTAATAATAATGAACTATAAGTGTTCTAGAAGAATATTAATTGAAACATGGTGTCAGGTAATTTAAAATCGCGCCGATGGATAAGGATTGCCGGTAACGACCTGAAATAGAACTTTAGTGTTCCCTACAGCGTGGAACTTTTAGTGTTCACATATCAGCAAAAATCATGGAGATATTTAGGCCTCCAGGAGAAATGAATTTCTCTAGTGGTAATGTAGCAGACAACTGGAATAAATGGTACCAGAAATTCATGAACTTTTTGATTGCTTCCGAAAAATCCAGTAAAGACGATCCGACGAAAATCGCCATTCTGCTCAATCTTCTAGGAGATGAGGGTGTATCTATTTTTAACACCTTCAAATTTGATGATGAAGCTGATAAAAAGAAATTTGATCCAGTGGTAAAGAAATTTGAGGATCACTGTATACCAAGAAAAAACGTGGTTTTCGAACGCTACAAATTTTTTAGTTGCACCCAATTAGAGGGTCAAACTTTGGATGTCTACTTGACTCAACTAAAGACATTGGCTTCATCTTGTGAGTTTGGAGATCAAGAAGATTCTCTCATCCGTGACAGAATTGTTCTGGGAATACAAGACAAATCCCTCCAGGAAAGACTTCTCAGAGAGCCTCAACTTTCCCTTAAACGAGCTACTGAGTTTGTTCGCGCGTCAGAAGCCAGCAAGGAGCAAATTAAATCTATTGTGGATAAAAATTCTGATGTAGATGCAGTAAAAGTTAAAAGAAATGGTTTCCAGAGTGCTGCTCGAGGTTTTCAATCTACAAAGAGTGGTGTGTTTGATTGTTCAAATTGTGGAAGATCTCATAAAAAACGTGAATGTCCAGCTTATAACAAGTTATGCAATCTTTGCAAAGGAAAGCATCATTTTGCTGCAATGTGCAGCAAAACTAAAAAAAAGTTTCCCAATAACAATAAACACAGAAAAGTTTATCAAATTCAGCATAATGTTACAGAGTGTGCCCAAGAACTGTCGAGTTTATATATAGACTCTGTGTCAACAAAGAAAGAAAACTCTAATGAGACTGTATGGTGTAAAAACATTTCCATTCACAACACACTAATTAACTTTAAATTAGATACTGGAGCAGAAGCCAACATATTACCTTTATCTGTATTTAATAATTTTAAGTTGTTTGAATATTCTAATTTAAGTGAAACTAAAATTGTTCTAGTATCATATGGTAACTACAAACTTAAGCCGGAAGGCGAGGTAAGTTTATTATGTTCAACAGACAAGTGTAAAAATGTTAAGTTAAAATTTATTATTATTGATGTTGATTCTAGACCTATTTTAGGATTAAATGCTTGTAAATTGTTAAATCTAATTCAGAAAATTGATAGTATTGAAATTTCTAGTAAAGATGAAATTTTGTCTAAATATGATGAAGTGTTTAAAGGTCTTGGCAGGTTTCCAGGTGACCCTTATCATATAGAGTTAAAAGAAAATGTTGTGCTTGTTATTGACCCTCCTAGACGAGTTCCCCTAGCTATAATTAACGAGTTAAAAGATACGTTAGCTGATTTAGAGAAATGAGGTATTATATCACGGGTAAACAAACCTACTGATTGGGTAAATAGCTTACCGTAATTTCGGGTGTATAGCCCGCAGATCAAACAAGTCAGTTTGGACCCAGAAATTTTATTCAGTATTTGAAGACCAATATTTACCGTGATCGAAAAAGTTACATTTTATTTTTAAAAATTTCTGGGTCGAAACACGATTGTTTGATCCGCGGGCTATACACCCGAAATTACGGTAATTGTTGTAGAAAAACCTAATGGGAAATTACGTATTTGCTTAAATCCGAGAAATTTAAACAAGGCTATTAAAGAGAGCATCATATAATCCCATCAAGTGAGGAAATCATTAGTCGATTGAAAGGAAATGAGTATTTTACTGTTCTGGATTTAAAAGAGGGGTTTTGGCAGGTTCCTTTGGATGAAGAGAGTTCTTATTTATGCACATTCAACTCTCCATTTGGGCGTTTCAAATTTAATGTGCTACCTTTTGGTGTTTCATCAGCTCCTGAGGTGTTTCAAAAACGGAGTCAAAAATTATTTAGTGACATTCAGGGAGTAGAAATTTATTTTGACGATTTCATAATAAGAGGTAAAACTAAGTCCGAACATGATAGAAGACTAATTGAGGTCCTAGAGAGAGCTAAAGTCAATAACGTTAAGTTTAATCCTGATAAACTTCAGTTTCGAGTACAGGAAGGGAAATATATAGGCTTAATTATTTCAGTAAAGGGTGTTATGGTTGATAAATCTCATGTTAGGGCAATTAATGAACTAGATCAACCTCAAAATAAAAAAGATGTAAGGAGATTTTTAGGCATGATCAATTTTTTATCAAAATTTATTCCAAAAGTATCCCAAATTACAGCTCCTTTGAGGGTATTGCTTAAAAATAATGTTGATTTTTATTGGTCTTATGAACAAGAGCAGGCATTTGAGAACATTAAAAAGTTGATTAGTTCATCTCCTGTTCTAAAAGTTTTTGATAGCTCGAAAAAATAACAATACAGTGTGATAGTTCTAAAGATGGGATGGGTGTCTGTTTATTACAAGAAGGTCAACCTGTATCTTTTGCTTCTAGAAGCCTTACAGATACTGAAAAGAACTATGCACAAATTGAGAAAGAGCTTTTAGCTATAGTTTTTGCCTTTGAAAAATACCACAATTTTGTGTACGGTCATAAAGTTATAGTCCAAACTGATCACAAACCTTTGACAGCAATTGTTGAAAAGCCAATTAGCAAAATTTCTAATCGTCTCCAGAAAATGCTTCTTAAATTGCTAAAGTATACCTTTGAGGTTAAATACTTACCAGGTAAAGATATGTAGGGGAGATGGGGGCACATGTGAACAGTTCGCATAAATATAGCTTTTTCTCATAATTGGATTAATTCTTATAAATAAAAACTAGTCAGTATAGTAAACAGAACTTTCTTTTACACATGGTATTTTTTAAAAAATCACCTGTATAGTTTTTCTTACATTTTTTAATAGTTTTCTAAATTCAAATAATTGTTCACATGTGCCCCATGAGCGGGGTAGTTGTGAACACTCGTGGGGCACATGTGAACACAAGGAAAAAATATCCTTTGACATGGTTTTTCTCTTGTTATTAATTTGTTATCATAACCATCATTTATATTATCAGTTAAATTCCCCATAAATAAAATAAAAAATATTTTTTTTCTAGTTTCTGAGTGACATGTTTAAACAAAAGATTTTAAAATGAAACTAAATATATATAAAGCTGTTCTGACACCATACCCAAGAATTATATTAGTTATCAATTTGAAAATTTTACATTTTAAGAATGTTACTGATATCCATCCCAATTCAAATTATCCTATTCATAGCTGTTGTTTGAGAGATGGAAGTAAGCCATCACAGCAAGTTTGAGACAAATGAAAAGAAAAAAATACAAAGTTGTTTGTCATAATATTCTTTGTATTAACAATGCATAAAAAATATTGTTTTAAACCGTTTACTAAAATAGTACATAACACTTATTGCATTTTAGGAAACATTGAATTTATTTAAATTATAATTGAACTCAAATGAGCTTCTTGCTCTTTGTGTACTTCCTGACAAATGTGGAAGTGGAAGTTTCAATACAATATCACTTTTTTGTATGACAGAAATGTCTACTATTTCAGGGAAATTATATGAATTGGATCTGAGATTCTTTCTCAGGAATTTAACATACATTTTATCATTATCAATTCTTTCTATTCGCACAACAGAGAAAGATTTTGATTTTTGTGAACTGTTCATATCTGCCCCAACTAGTCTGTTCACAAGTGCCCCGCATGGCTGCTAGAGTTAAATTGATAAATAATTAACATTTATCAATTTTAGGGAACAAAACAACTTTATCCAAAATATTCAATAGTAGTCATAGTATATGTTAAAACATTGAAATTCGAATAACTAACTAAATAAATAAACTTTATCACTTACCAAAGTTGAAACCGACATTTTACATTTGACATCTACAAACAGTGTTTTGACTACTAAAGACAAACAAAATGTCAAAAAGCTTCAAAAATTTTTATCATACGTCCACAGGTGCTGCCATCTTTGGTAATTTTTTTCAAATAAAAAAACTTATAATAACTATTCAAAAACTGCGATGTTCACATCTGCCCCCTGTTCACATGTGCCCCCATCTCCCCTATATTGCAGATACATTATCTCGAGCTTTTATCAAAGATGCTGTTAAAGATGACCCCGAAATGTTTCAAACAGTACATTCAATTGCAAAGTATCTTCCAATGAGTATTCACAGAGTAGAACAATTTAAAAAGGCACTTGAGGAGGATGAGGAACTTAAAGAAATCATGAGTTATTGTAAGGAGGGATGGCCTCATAAAAAGAAAATTGCAAGTAATTTAAAGAAATATCATAAATTACAAAATGATTTGCGCCTTATTGAAGGTTTGTTATTTGTGAATGACAAAATAATTGTCCCTAAAACACTAAGACCTGAAATGCTGTCCTTAATTCATGAATCTCATTTAGGTATTGAAAAATGCAAAAATAGAGCCCGTGAAATTATGTTTTGGCCTGGTCTCTCACAAGACGTTGAAAATGTTGTACAAAAATGTGAGATATGCATGAAATTTCGCAAAACTTTATCTAATGAACCATTGCTTCCTCATAGTATTCCTGATAGGCCATTTCATAAAATAGGAGTGGATTTAATGTTTTTCAATGGAATAAATTATCTCATTATAGTTGATTATTTTTCAAAGTGGATTGAGGTGGAAAAGATTAATAGCAAAAATGTGAGTGATATCATTGTAATTCTGGAGAATGTTATTTCCAGATTTGGAATTCCAGAAACAATTGTTTGTGATAACAATCCCTTTAATAGTTTTGAGTTTAAGAATTTTGCTAAACAATGGGACATAGAACCATCTTTCAGTAGTCCTTATCATTCTCAAAGTAACGGTATGGCAGAGAAAGCTGTGGGCATTGCTAAAACTTTACTCAAAAAGGCATATGAGGATAACAAAAAACCAACAGTAGCTTTGCTTGAATATAGAAATAGTCCTATAACAGGCTTAGGTTTATCACCAGCTCAACTACTATTTAACCGCAGATTAAGAACTAAGTTGCCCATTAGTAAAAAATTACTAAATCCTAAAATTGAAAAATACGTTGTCCCTAGACTTAAACAACGACAAAACAAGCAAAAGTATTATTTTGATAGAAATGCTAAAGAACTTAAACCATTAAAAAAAGGAGATAGAGTATTTGTACAAGATATCAAAAACAAAAACTTGAAACCTGCCATAGTCCTGTCAAAAGCTAACAATCCTAGATCTTACAAAATCAAAACAGATTCAGGTAGTATTTATTACAGAAATAGAAAATATTTAACTCTTTCAACAGTAGATGAACCTCTAAATAAAACTGTAAATTTCGATTTTGATTTAGATGATAATTATAAACAGGATAATTTTCCAAGTGACTGTTCATCTTATGATAAATGTAATGATAATAATAATCAGGTTTTACCTAGTACTTCTTGTGTTACTGAAAATATTTATAAAACTAAATCTGGTCGTATAAGTAAGCCTACTGCTTATTTAAGTGAATATGTTGAATAAAAGGGAGGATGTGACATATGTATTTAAACTTTAATCGTAATCGTTTTCTATTATTTTGTTATGTGTAAGTGGCAACGACAGTTGTGTGTTGAATTCAGATAGATAATGTAGCCCGCGATGTTGCTTGTAAGATGTAGCTTTGATCTAGTAATTACTATGTATATATATTGCCTTAATTTCTTATATGTTTAATAAATAATTATTAATAATAATGAACTATAAGTGTTCTAGAAGAATATTAATTGAAACACTAACCCAAATTCGCACAATCACAAATTTAAGGTCTTTAATTAAACGAATGATATACAAATCCTCAAAACATTTTATTGTAAAAGATTTAAGCTAAATAAGTATGAAAATTTCTCAATTTCTTGGCCACACCCTCTTGAAGGCGTTTTTCAAACTCACATGAAAATAACATCTATTTTATGAGGAAATCAGCATAGATTTTGCCATTTATTGGTTTACTTTTAAAACAAAAATCATTCAGCTATTAAGAAATTAAGTCAAAATGTAAAAAAGACATACAGTTTAGTTTTTATGGGGAAAAGAATAGAGGTCCATATATGTGGGCCCATGTAGCGAAGAGTTTAAAGTACCATTAAAATAACTTGTTATAAAATTAATTTAATTTAATATTCTATCAATAGTACTAGAGTTTAGAATGAGTAATAGATACTTTATTTTATCTTATTCGAAGAGCATTATTGGTTGCAGGATGTTTACATTTTCATTTGCATCTTTTCACCTTTCTTGACGTTGAAAGATTGTGGGGAAATGTTTCAGTTTATAAATATTTCTATATTTCTATTGTAAGACCATTATATTTGTACATTTCCTATTTCTATAAAATACAAAAAAAAAAAAAAAAGATTTTAAATAAAAGATTTAACTGGAGTTATAAATAATGCATAAAAGCCCTATAAATTCAAATTTAATTAATTAATTTTAATTACCAAAATCCTTCTAAAATTTATTAAATAATTGTGTGCATCTGCTAATGCAATTTAAACTAGTTGAATGTGCCAGTCCCAAAACTTTCTTCTATCTCATGTATATTAATATTTCAGAATGTTGTTACAAATACCAATAATTCATTTTTGTTACTTTTATTAGTATTTTTATTAGAATCATGCATAACTTCATACACTTTTCGATGGTACAATATTGAAATTTGCACAAAAAATCGATATTACAGCGCCCCCTACGGGCGGAATTTTACTAAATTTAGGGAGGACTTTCTTGCTATGGCCAAAAACATACACAAGAAATTTGGTTCAATTCTATGCATAACTTCATACACTTTTCGGTGGTACAATATTCAAAATACACAAAAATTGCTATTACAGCGTCCCCTACCGGCGGCATTTTTCCAAATTCAGGGAGGACCTTCTTGCTATGGCCAAAATCATACACAAAAAATTTGGCTCAATTTTATGCATAACTTCATACACTTTCCAATAGTACAATTAAAAATGCGCAAAAATCGCTATTACAGCGCCTCCTACCGGCTAATTTTTTCCAAATTAATGCAGAACCTGCTTACCATAGCCAAAAACTTTTAAAAAATTGGTTCATTTCTGTGCATAACTTCATACAATTTTCGATGGTACAATGGCGACACACGGACATACGGACACACGGACAGACAGACATTTTCTATAAACATGTTTTTTATGATCTCTGACCTCTAAAACATGTAAATCTGTCGAAAACCAGAAGTTGAAAAAAAATTTGATTACATTACTTTCTTCTATTAAAGATAGAATAAAGTAAAAATTCGATAAAAATATTTTAAAAGATGAAATTTTCATGAATTCATAATTTGGGATACAGAGAGAGTAACATGTTAGTATAACCAATCTTTTTATTTTAACTCTAGAAGCGTGGTGACGGGTCATTTTCCCCCGTACCAAATGAAAAAAATGTCGATTCGAATTAGAAAACTCTTTATAAAATAAGTTTAATATAAGCTACAAAAAAATTGAAATAAATAAGTAGTTCAAAATAAAAATGCTGATGCGACATATTTTTGTAAAAATTCACCAAAATTTAACTGCGGTTCTAGTGTTAATCTATCTAAAATAATGAATGCAACTGTAATGTTACAGAAGCAATACTGACATTTTTTTCTATGATTTTCTGAATTTCGCATTTGTTATTTTTTTTAACTTATTATTCATTTTTAACAACATTGAATTACGATTCTTCTTAATTTTAAATTTTTTACATGTTTTCAAGCAGTTTTTAAATTAATTTCTTAGTAAAATGTTCAGTTCACGTAAAAAAAAAAAAAAAAAGTTTACTCTCCTATTAATCCTTTATCGAGTAATGGGTATATACTTCTCACTTAATTTTATTGAAAACTGATCTATTCGCACCTGAATTTTTGGCAAAAAAAAAAATATATATATATATATATATATATTATAATGAAGAAGAAGAAGAAAAAAAAAAGTTGTTTTCTATTTTTAAATCAATTTGTGTGTAGATTCTGGTGACAGTGAACCTTTTCAACATTTCAGCCATATAATTGACTTGCCCGATAAAGGGTTAACTCTGCTGCAAATTTTCACATAAAATGTCACCAGCATTAATATTTAATAATGTCACCTGCTGATGAATGTTACGCTGAAAATTTGCCGAGGTGGTCATCTACATACAAAAATTGTAGAAAAATAATTTGAATACTTAGGTAAATTTCATATTCGGATGCAAAACGATGTGTCATTCGGTCAAGTAGTTTAGGCATCATATAAGCTCAGAATTTGGAATTACTAAATATAAATTCACTTTGAATCGTTACAAAGTAGATGCGTGTTTTTCAATGTTCATAGTTTTTTAAACATAACTGAAAAATTATTTAGCGGAGTGAGCTCTAATTTTGTATTTGCGTATTTAAAGCTTATTTAAATCAATATCTGTTAAAATATTAATAGGAAACAATTCCTTTTTTTTATGAAAATTTATTTCAAAATAGATAATATGTCGTGAAATTTTTAATAACGTGAAAACTTTCTGAAAAATTCACGACCTAATTTTTGCATATAAATGCATGAAATTTGCAGATATTATTGTTTTAGTATCTTGAAATAGGCTTACAGTTTTACCAAATTCTTTCAATAGAATTTTTTTTTACTTATTTAATCACAAAAAAATGAGACGTATTCTAAGGTTAGACGCGAATTCCACAATACAGATATTAAATTTAAGTATTCTAATCTAAAATAGTGGTGGGAGACTCCTTAGAATCTACGGGAAGTTTACACACGCTGATTAAAAATGAATTGCTTTTTCTTTCGACTTCTCGAGGGTGGGATACGTGGCTATAAATGTCAAACTCTGGCATTTTTTTTTAAATTAAGAAAATCTTTGAACAAGAAAATTATCTCACAGGTGAATTTAAGAAGATTTCAAATGTTTATCACATTCAGGGCTGCAACAAGCGATTATTTTTTAAATCTATTTCGCAACATTTTTTTTAAGAATAATTTTTCACGTACACTTTGACAACATGTTCAAGAGAAATCTACTATAAAATTTATTTCTAATGGTGTTAATAGTGGTGCAACCAGAATATAAAAATTGTCGCCAATGGCAGCACAGTATATAGATCAAAGACACATTTATATAAATAACGTTTGTGCGTCGAAGTATGTTTTTTTTATTAACACCTTAATTCTCGCTCCTGTGGTATCCACGTGCTGTGTCTTTTATTCAGACTGTTTGATCCCCACCAGTTTTATAAAATAGTGTAATTGGCTTTGTTATGGCATCATTTTACCCGTCATTAAATAAGGGGAATATTTCTGTTTCAAAAAAGTGGTGTCAATAAGCAATTTGAATTTTTGAACAGTAATTTTATGCAACCGTTAAGTGAAGTTCTTCCCACTTAATTTTAATTTCCTAATGTCACATTGGCACCGGAATATGCAACCAAATTTATTTGAAAATAGATTAATGCATTTTTCCGTGTATGTTATAAGCCGAATCGTTTGTTGACAAAATACTGGTGCCAATGTGATATTTGGGCATTTTGAAGAAATTCACCGCCAGAGCTCAAAGGTTTAAGATGAAATAAACCCTAAAAATGACAATCAATATTTTCTGAAGTTTATAGTCTTTTCTACCAGTAAAATCTTGTAGTAATTATTATACAGTAAACATGGTGGATAGCCACAGACAGTTTGTGACTCTCTTCAAGAGATTAATCTAGGTACAAGGCTGTATTACGCATCGCCTTGGTACTTGAGCTTTGTGAAACTCTGAATATATGGCTGTGGGAACGGTGACGATTTAGAGGATTTTCTTTTTAACCCCTTCGAGACGGGAGCCTTTTACGAAATGTTTATTACTTTGCTACCGGTTTTAAAAAACAGAAGTTTGTGCTTATTCAAATCGGGAAAATGCTCGGATTAAATAAGGCAAATTTTACAGTAAAATTTTACTGGTGAGAATAAACGAGGATCATTAGGCCTATTTCCGGCACGTATACGTGTCGCTCGTCCCCAAGGGGTTAAAGGATCTACGAAGTTAGAATAAAATCGATGTAACTTCTAGTTAACCCTTCGGACTCTGGGGATGAATTTCTACAAAATGCCCAAATGTCACATTGGCACCAGTATTTTGCAAACAAAAGATTCGGCTTATACGATGCACGAAAAAATGCATTTATCGATTTTCAAATAAATTTGGTTGAATATTCCGGTGCCAATGTGACATTTGGAGATAAAAATGAAGTGGGTCAAAATTCACCCATCAGAGCTCAAAGGGTTATGGGATTAAAGAAAATCCGAAAGCTGACAAGTATTGTACATTTGATATTTTTCTTAGATGAAGACATATCACGGACAGTTGCAACCCAAAAACTGACTTAAAGTACGAACTTTGCAATCAAAAAGAATTATTCACATTTACAGTAAAAAGAGAAACTCTGTCCAATTTTTTGGTATTAACGTTAGAAGACTACTTACTTCAGGTTGGCGAGAGGTCAGGGGAAAACACATTCAAATAAGGTGTTAAATACCAGCGTTATGTTAAAAAGACATTCGTCTTCTTTAATCCCTTTATTACTTTATCCTTTAACTTCTTTACACCTTAATATTATTTGAAGTATTTTCTATAAGAAAATACTGGCAGTTTCCACTTCTTTTTACTATGTTTTTCCCTAAACCCCTCGCCACCGTATTACTTGCATACGTTAAGGAACAGAAAATATTTGGAGTACGTGTCATATGGATAATTTGTATTTGAGAACAAAACGAGACAATCTCCGAACAAAATTTTTTTTCACCAATTGCTTGTCATATCGTAATAACAAAAACAATCAGCACAGGAATAGTTTGCTGGACAAAGTATGTGAAAACATTTTTAAGGGCTTCCCTTTTAAGAGATCAGCAATTCGGATATAACTCTGTCATTATAAAAAATTTTCCTGGTCGCATTCGCACACCTGCTAGTCTAGTGGTTAATGGCACGACCTACAACCAGAAGGGTGCCGTGTTCTAATTCTGACTAAATCAAAGAATTTTGTAGCGAGTTAGATTCCACTTTAAACGGAGGTCTCAGTTTATTTAGCTTTTCATGCAAAATATGACCGTAGTGAGTCAATAAAGGAAACAAATCCTGTACCTCATTACCAACGGGTCAAATTTCGACAAGTAAAAAATAACAGAAATACTTTCCTTTTTCATCTCAGAAGGTTTGCATGTATTCGGCATATATATAAAATAAAAATACCAATGGTGGAAGTTTGCATCATTGGTTATGAGGCCCTGAACAAAACAATCCACCGCCCCCTGAATACTAACCTGATAGGTAGCCCAAAAATGGAGGCTGTCGTAGTATGACATATTAAATCTCATGCAAATAAGATGGCGAAAACTTATTATTGGCATTCAATTTGAAGGGACTGTACAAATGCTAAAAAAAATCCGACTACGACAGTCGTCATGTTTGTGTTAGCTACCGCCCCCTGAATACTAGGCCTGAGAGCTGGCACAAAAATGGCGGCTGCCCAAGGCGGATTTTTTTCAGCGTGTGTACGGTCCCTTAAATATTCGTACCAATAAAACTGTTAAAAGTGTTTTCCGCTTTATTTTTCTGAGATTAAGCGAGTCAGAAAAATCTTTTATAAAATACTGTTGTCAACATTTAAGGGACCGTACCTATGTAAAAAAAAAAAAAATCCGCCTTCGGCAGCCGCCATTTTTATGTCAGCGCTCAGGCCTTGTATTCAGGGGGCGGTGGTTTAGCATTCAGCCCTAGTATTCAAGGGTCGGTGACCAAACCCTGGAGGCAACTCTCCTACCGCAATTTAAAAAAAAAACTATCCTATATATACTCAATCATTTTAATATGCAATAGTCAACATCATTTTTTTGAGTAATGTGTTTAATTTTAATTGTTTGCTTTTAATCTGTACTTATTGCAGAACTGTAGAAGTGAAAGAAAATAACATACATACCAGAAACTCTGTAACGTAAACATCGTAACTAAAAATATGCTAGTTGTCATAGTATGCATATATATTTATAGTCTTAACCTTCCGTCTACCAGACGGGTCCATTGGACCCGACATGTACATTCAAAATATTTATTCAAACCAGAAATTTCTTCAAAACAAACTAAATGTATAAGTCAGACAATAATAAGTTAAATAAACAAATTAAATAGTTTTAAGTAAAAATTCTGGTGTAGAATGTTTTTATAAAACTTGAGTAAAATTTCCGGTAGTTCTAGGGTTAAGAATCAAAATAGTAAGCTATTGTTAAAAGCAGCTTATAGCGCTAACAGAATGACTGCCAACTTGTACGGATTTTTCTTACCACTAAAATTTAATAGTAAATTTTAGCTAAATGATTCACCGATATTCTAGAAATTTTAACGTTTAAATAAGTCAAAAATTTCTATTAAATTTTATTGGTATGAAAAATCCATACAACTTGGCAGCTATGTAACAATGTTATAAGATGTGGCTATGGACCAGTATCAGAGGCGGGAAACACGCCTGCAGGAGGTCGCGCACACTTCATCGTGGGAACTTTGTGCTCTTTTATTTTTTAACCAAAGAATAATTTTTACTTTATGTAACAATTCTAATAAGACGTGGTCATGGACCAATATCAGAGGCGTAAAATACGCCTGCAGAGGGTGCGTACATTTCATTGCGGGAACTGTGCCCTCTTTTATTTTTAACCAAAAAATAATTTTTGCTTTATGTAATCAGGGAATGTCTGTAATTAAAATAAGAAAAAATTACTATTTTGGTATGGATTCCCAATTTGTGAATAAACAGGAAAGGAAAACCATCCGTCAAGCATAGGTTTTGAAACACTTTCCAACACTTCCATAATTCTTTATTTGAACTTCGCTTTTGTAAGAGGTAAAAAAAAAAAAAAATCTAAATAAACATTTTATAAAACTCATAACACGTTTGAAAACGTGTTTCACAGCAATCACTGTCCATAGCCCAGAAAATAGTTCAATTATTTTGTTCAGCCCTGTATTTAATCTACAATTTGTACATTTTATACATTTTATGCTAAAACTTAGTTTTATTAGAAAAGGCTTAATAGTTAGAAATTCACCTTCAGTAATTTTTATCAGTATACGGAAACGTACTTTAATTCTTTTGTAAAATCCTGTATACAATAGATTTTTTTATGCACCATATATTAAGCTCAAATTTAATACAGGCTAAAACATGTTTAAAAATACTCAAATCACTCTCCCAGACGTTATCATCCTTAGAAAATCATGTATCCAGTTCTTTGCGTGGACCTGTATATGATTTTATTTATATTATATAAACAACTCTTAGTATACTAAATAATTAAAATAATAAAACTTTGTAAAAAATCACCATAAAATTAAAACAAAACACAGGACGCGTTTCGAGCTAAAAACATAACAGCTCGTCATCAGCTACAGCATACACGTGTCCGTAAACGAACAAGTTCCAACTTGTTCGTTTACGGACATCTTTACATAAAAGTACGACATTGATGGTCAATATTAATACATGGAAATTATTCCAGATAGGGAAACATTCGCCTTGGATACAATATTTCAAATGAAAATCAAATTTCAAAGTAACTGCTTAACCCCTTCGCGACGGGAGCCTTTTACGAAATGTTTATTACTTTGCTACCGGTTTTAAAAAACAGAAGTTTGTGCCTATTCAAATCGGGAAAATGCTCGGATTAAATAAGGCAAATTTTACAGTAAAATTTTACTGGTGAGGGTAAACGAGGATCCTT
The DNA here is from genome assembly GCA_963932465.1 of Maratus speciosus. Classification (NCBI taxonomy): domain Eukaryota; kingdom Metazoa; phylum Arthropoda; class Arachnida; order Araneae; family Salticidae; genus Maratus; species Maratus speciosus. The sequence continues at coordinate 218,688,677 of OZ010797.1, read as the reverse complement.
AGGCCTATTTCCGGCTCGTATACGTGTCGCTCGTCCCCAAGGGGTTAAAAGGCGCAAAGGCCAACATAGTGAAAAAGATTCCAAGCCGGGACTCGAACCCGGGCCATCAGTATAGCGCCGGGTTCGAGTCCCGGCTTGGAATCTTTTTCACTATGTTGGCCTTTGCGCCTTTTAAGCAATTACTTTGAAATTTGATTTTTATTTGAAATATTGATGGTCAAATTTGTCTTTTTGACCGCAATTGTAAAAAGCGTTTCAAGGCTGCCGCAGGCGAGTATTTTTAAATTCAATTCGCACCAATATTTAACCCTAGAACTACCGGAAATTTTACTCAAGTTTTATAAAAACATTCTACACCAGAATTTTTACTTAAAACTATTTAATTTGTTTATTTAACTTATTATTGTCTGATTTATACATTTAGTTTGTTTTGAAGAAATTTCTGGTTTGAATAAATATTTTGAATGTACATGTCGGGTCCATTGGACCCTTCTGGTAGACAGAGGGTTAAAGAAAGTAATTTTTTTATGATATTTCTTTTGCATATCATTTCAAAGAGTATGTAAAAAAGTTTGTTTTTTTTTAAACGGTGCGAGATAGAATTTAAAAATAGTCGCCTGTACAGGGTTCGTACGCTTCAAGGACTTTCAAGCATCTTTACCAGAATTTTCGTAAAGTAACATTAACCTTACTTAATGAAAAAAAAAACTATTTTCACATATAGCGATCAGTACTTTACGAAATTTCCGGTACTAAAACTCCTAAAATCCCCGAATCCCTTCATGCGTACGAACCCTTCTGTGACAGCCCTGATGTTTCTAAATCAGGTTTTTTCCGTATGTAAAATTCTTCTTCTTATCAATCAACTCACAGAAAAAAAAGTTTCCTTAATAGAGCTAATTATTAAGGATAGTCCATTCATTTGAGATATAAGAAACGTTCATCAGATTGACGCCTGTCTTTGTCATTTATTTTTTATCTTTAACTAAACCAACTTTGTATTGCAATGTGTTAAGTGGTTTATCTTTTTATGTCTTTACATAATAATTATAGGGTAACAGATTTTTTGCCTCATGTTGATATGAGATTTCTCCATGTGCGTGAGGAAAAACGTGTTTCATTAGACTCGGCTGTATTCACTTATTTTTTTCCGTCTTTTATTTTGATAAGCACATGCGGTTTTTTATGCACCTATTTTAAAGGACTTCAGAGACAGTAATTGACTTGTGTTTAAAATAAACAACGTTGACAAGTCACTTCCATTTTGACAAAAGACCCATTGTAAACTTATGTTTCTAAGCTTAAATAAAAATAATTGTAGAAAATAATAAATATTGAAGCATAAAAAAAAAAAAAAATTACAGCACAAGGAAAATCTTTTCTTATTAATAATTAACTTGTAAGGAAATCTGAAATATAAGAAAATAAAAAAAGATTTTGGCGATTAACACCTGTCATCAAAAAATATCACCTTTATTTCCTTGAAAGGTAATTGATGTTAGCTTGCTTCTTTATTATTTAATAATTTACACTTGTTATTATTTCTTTTGATATTATCTAAAGCCTTTTCACTAAGATATAATATTTACCGATTTAATAAAAACAAGGAAGAAAAAATCATGCGTCAAGCATAGATTATGTAACACTTTCCAACACATTCAGAATAATGTAACAAAACTGCATCGTTTAATAAGTTAAAATATTATGTCTAATTCAACCATATAAAAACGCATAACACATGTGAAAACCTAATTTCAACTGTTCTCATCTACAAACGGAAAATTATCCGAATTCTTTGAGCAGCCCTGTATAGGATACATAGGTTCACTGTAAAAAAAAAAAAAAAAAAAACGGACTAAAAAACGGAAATACTACTGGAAATATAGACTCCAGTACTATTTCCGTTTTTTTTACGGGAATTTTTACCCATAAATTACAGGAAAATTTCTGTTTTTAATCAGAAAAACGGAAAATTTTCCGTAATTTATGGGTAAAAATTCCCGTAAAAAACGGAAATAGTACTGGCGTCTAGATTGCCAGTAGTATTTTCGTTTTTTAGTACTTTTTTTACAGTGTTTGTATCTATTAACTGCATGCGGGCCAGACTTTAGTTCACTTAAGAAATACATATACTTCAGTTGAAAATTCCCCTTCAGCAATTTCCGCTAATAAGGAGAATGGTACGTGAATACTTTTGTGTAGCCCAGTATACGAGGTATAGAATTTATATACAACGAGTAACGTGCAACAAAATTGTTAAATTTAAAAGCGCATACCGAAATTGAAAACGCACTTCCAGCACTTATTGCTCAAAGACAGTACTGTATCCGATTTCTTTTGTGTGTCCCTGTAAATGAACGACAAATGTCTTGAATGCCCAATTCTATCGTAATCATTTTCTATAGTAATCATCTTGTAGTGAAATTCAGTAATTTATATCAGTTTCAATACATTTGAAATAGCGTAATGTCATTAAAATACTTTGCAAACAATATTTTCATATACTATTATGTAATGGAACGCTTTTGAGTACCGCTGTAAATGAACTAGTAATGCTAGGCACTTCATATACAATTCCGAACATGCCATGGTAAGCATCATTAACATAGTTCAATTGCATGAAAATCCGAGTATATTTATGTGATTTAGAGCGTGGACAGACAGACAGACAAACCGAATCCATAAACACTTTTCAACTTTGTTGCAAAGCGTTAATAAAAATGCATCTGGTGTATAATATATGTGAGAAACACTTTCTGCCTAATATTGTTTTTAACAAATGTTACTGAATATGGCGAAATCAGAAATGTTTATTTTTTAAGATTCTTTGAAATATTACTATAAAGTAAGTTGCTTTTTTTCTTATATTCATTTTCACCGATAAAGTGACACATGGAACTCTAAAGATGCTTTTAAGAGTTTAATCAAATTTCATTAATTAATGATGCTTCTAGAATAAAAACAGTGTAAAAGTTTAAAAAAAAGAGAGAGAATCAACATTTCTTGCTCAGGAAGCTTATTAACCCTTTAATAGGTTAACCTGTGCACCGTGCAAGCAATAAGAGTTTATTTGCATCGCTACTAAAAGTTTTTCGACACTACTAATTTTAAACTGCAATATTAGCTTTATTTAATGGCAGACATATATCTAGTATAGCATAAGGCGAATATTTTAGTACGATAAATGTAGTGTCTTATATGGTCCCTACTTTTACGTTTATTGTGTCAAAAAAATTAACTTTTAAAGTTTTTTATAAGCTTTTTTATATAGGAGATATTTTAATATTCTTACCACATTTTTCGAAACAATCATCTACTTGAAATATTTCTATTGAATATGTTAAAGATATTTCCACGAAGTTTATTATTTGGAGATTCCGGTGGCACCATGCAATATCTCTTTTTTGATTAAAACGCTGTTAATAGGAATGAAGTTATGAATAAAGAGAAGGAAACATATAATCAGGGCTGCCACAACTGACTATTTTTTAATTCTATTGCTCACCATTTTTTAAAAACAAAAATTTTTCACGTACACTGTGACAACATCTACAGGAGAAACGCACTACAAAATTTTTGTTCTTAAGGGGTCTCAGGACTCTTAAAATTGGAAAAAATGAAAAAAAAAATACCATTTTCAACATTTAATATCTTAAAATGTATTTGATTTTAAGACACAATTTTAATTGGAATAAAATATATAAGTACGTTCTGTCATTTCATGTATTTAAAAAATTATAAGATGCAGAATTAGCATTTACAGGGGTCTCCAAACTGTTAGACATTTGACGAGCAAAAAATCGGCATAACAGCTTACGCGCACGATTACAAAAGAAGTATTGCAACTAGAATGAAAATTTTGGAGCCTACTTATACTTTAGATTGTAATAATTACCCTGAACCTAAATAAATTTATATTAAAAGCTTTTTTATATTTTTAATACAAAGTTGTATTTAGCTAACGCAAAATTAAGAAAATTTCTACAGTATAATCACCTAGAAAAATATTGTTTTGAACAATAAAAAGGAAATTTTAGGTTCAGTTTATACAGACTAACATGAAACATACGTTTTGAAAATTTCATGAAAAAATATTCATAAGTTTTTGAGATATCGTGCGCGTTATTCCCAAAAACGTCATTTGGAGAAAAATGGCTTCTAAGTTTCCGAAACGCTTCAGCTATTGGGAGTGTATAACTGTAAAAGCCATAACTTCAGTTCTAATAGGAATTTCGAGGAAACAATTATATCAAGATGTTCAGAAAAGATAGGAGTTTAACATCTAAAAAAATTTAAATTTCGAAAATTTTAAAGCTTTAAGAGTCATGAGACCCCTTAAATTAGATGTTCGTAAAGAATATATAATCGCCCGTGGCGGACCTATATAGTGTAGTCTCTACCAGTTGCGAGTGAAGTAACTGAGGAAGTTGTCAAAAAATTGTGACAGATTTTCTGTATTTTCCTTTTTTATACTGAAGTATGCAATTAAATTCATTTCTTAAAACCATACGGATTTTTATTAAAGTGTTTTTCTCCTTTCTAAAACATCTTTAACCCTCTGTCTACCAGAAGGGTCCAATGGACCCGACAGGTACATTCAAAATATTTATTCAAACCAGAAATTTCTTCAAAACAAACTAAATGTATAAATCAGACAATAATAAGTTAAATAAACAAATTAAATAGTTTTAAGTAAAAATTCTGGTGTAGAATGTTTTTATAAAACTTGAGTAAAATTTCCGGTAGTTCTAGGGTTAATTCAGTGCGCTCAAGTATTTAGTTACTTTTTTTCCCTTTCTCAGTGAATCATTTATCTGTCCGTTACTAATTCCAGTGCAAAAAGTAAATAAAAATATTATACAGACAGCTGCTGGTAAAAATATGTCTTCATTGAATCATTTATCTGCCCGTTACTAATTCCAGTGCAAAAAGTAAATAAAAATATTATACAGACAGCTGCTGATAAAAATATGTCTTCATTTAATTGCATCGGCTTTTGCCCACCGCATTGATAAGCAATTCTTAATCTCTGCTAATATTTGACCGTTGAAAATGTAATAACAACAAAAGTAAAAGTAAGTATTTTATGGAAATCATGTACATTATCGTGAATAATGGTCGAGCAATAAACCAGATGTCCTTGACTCTCGGCATTTTCCCCATGCAGCAGTCTGCATTGTGCAATTTAAGTAACAGTTTTATTAAGCGAATGCCGCTCTGTAATATAAACATCTCCAGATTTTCTGTCACTTTTCTCATCGTAATTAGAAGCGGTTATTGCAACCTAGGCGTCACCCATCTGGTAGGGACATCAGATAATTTGCTGTAATGTATATCGACAGAAAAACCTTTGTCTACCTATGTACATTCACCAAAAGTTTGTAAATTGGCGATACTGTGCAACGCCAAGATTTCTAGACTTGTAGCGAAAACTCTCTCTTCTCCTCTGGCCTTCGAGATGTAAAGTTGGTCAATGAAGGGCGCTTTGGCGTCCCATGTGTCATCGGGGTCTCTCTCCCATTTTACTAGCTGAACCACCCCCTCTAAAATGCTTTAAATAAAATCATTGTTCCAGCAAATTAATAGTTGGAGTTTTTTTTGGTTTTTTGTGCATTTAAGAACCCGGTTTTCAATCTCCATTACAAAGATGGCGGTTAAATTTTACATCGGATTAACAGTTTCTGGTTAGTGCAGAAGAAAATTTCCAACAGAAAGATTTTTAATAGAAAATTTAGCCTTATTTTATCAGCTAATTCCCGCAAAATTTATCTCACAACTATGGTAAAAATTTCTATTCGTTTTTACTGGTGGAAGATATCCCAGGGTATTATAATCTTTTTCACTGACACTGACAGGAGGTTTTCTCGGTTGTCATAATATGACGGAAACGCAGGGTCTGACTACCGCCGAAGTAAACTTCCACCAGTAAAAATGAATATCTGTTTTTGCCATTATTTATGACTGAAATTTTACAAATCCAAAATAGAAAAAAAGTTAATATTTTAATCGTATGGCTCAAAGGGCTCAGAGGATTTAGGTGGTTAGTACCAGAAATTTCGTAAAGTACAGGTCGCTATGTCTGAAGTTTTTTTTTTTTTTTTTTTTTTTTTTTTTTCATTAAATAAGTCAAATATTATTTTACAAAAATTCTGGTAACAATTCTTGAAACTACTTGAAGCGTACGAACCCTGAATAATTATGAAAAAGTAGTCTAAAATTATATTTTTAATATCAAAAGATATAAAAATAAAAGAATATGCATTCATTTATTCAAATATATGCATTTTTCATTAAAAATAGCATTCAGGAGTTTTTTAGAAATGTCGGGTCAATCGGGACCTGATTTGAAGTAATTAAAACTCCATCCGAAGTCGACTGTATCCCGAAACGCATAAAGTCAATCCGACCCGTACCGAAAAAAAATATCGACAATAAGACACAACACGATGCACGACGTTACTCTTTACAAGAATATTGATTATTTTTCTTCCATTTCTTGTAAGTCATCATAGCAACATGCATTTATTCAAATATAAAGTATGAGAATAAATTTCGGTAAATAAGTTAATAAAAAAGAATCTTAAGATACGAAAACTTTTTATATTCCCAGGGTGTAACATCTGTGGTTTACAATACACTGTAGAAAATAACTGAACAGTTCTACAAAACTGCTGTCAAAGTTCTCTTTTAATATTGCAAGGATAACCCACCCTTATCATATGACTCCGAATGTCTGGATCCGGAAATCACTCGTCTTTAAGGCTCGTTGTCAAGAGTAGGTGAATTTAATTGATGAGCAAAGCTATTTCTCTACTGTAATCCATAAACAAGGGACAAGCGTGGCTATACAAATTCAAAGCCATGTGACGATAGTCCTGTATGAGATAAGAAAGAGAACTTAATTCGCGAATGTCCTAAACTCGGTAGGCATTGTCAAAATTGCATTACAAATGACATACAGTAATTCAATAAAGCTTAAAGTATTATTCATAATTAAAACAAAAAATCTGTTGTTTATGAACACAATTCAAAGTTTGAAGATTGGAAAAGTTTTTTTTTTTTTAATTCAAAATCTGAGCCACATTTTTCGAGTAGCAAACTTCGTTTTACTTAATCTACCATTATGCGAATATTACTATACCGTTCTCTATATATTTCTGATTGTACATAAACTTTTGTTTAGAATATTGCTATACCTATTCTTAAATTGCTGTCTTAAAATTCTCCTCATACCATTATTTACCAGTTCATTTATGTGTTATTCTTTCCTGTTAGAAACTACACAAAGCTATTTACAGTCGGTTATTTTGATTGCTACGTAATTTACAACAAATCGAAAGCTAATTGGCAGATAATGATGCGAAGTTTCTCATTCCCTCTTAACTGATGTCTTAAGTGGAAGTGATTATATATACATCCCAGTAAATTCCAGACAAAATAAATAAACAATTTTTATAAGAAAATATGAGATATTTTACACAGATCCTCTACAATAGTGGTTTATCGAAGGTGGGTATATTATTTTTTTACTTAGTTTGCAATGTGAAATGCTTTGTGGGAAGTAACTTATCTTAATTTACTTATATGTGTGAATTTTTGTCATTTTAGTTCATTGTATGTATGTTACGCAAATGTCGTTTTTATTTTAATTACTTACAATCCCTATGCCACAGGTTACACTTACATCATACTCTTTCTTCTCTTGCGACGTCAGAAGTTTAACAAATAATATTTACGGCTTATTTGGATAAAAAATATACTGGGTGTTGTCATAAAAGATGGGCAAAACTAAAGTTTTGCTAGTTTTAAAGTTTTCTGATAGTACACATCCAAACAAACAACTTTCATCAAAGAATGCATGTTCGGAAATAAAAATCATATGTGCTCGAGGGCACCAATGATGATGTTGTTATACGACAGGGTTAACAGCTTGGTCTCCATTTTTATTCAGAAAATGCAAATTCGTGCCAGAAATTAAAAATAGTATTTTTTACTTTATTTAATGACGGAAAGTTTGTGATTACGTACAGTGCAGATTCTTTTATTTTTTTAATTTTTTTGTATGAATATGAAATTTTGATATAAAAATGGAGACCAAACTGGCAACCTTGTTATACGAGATAAAAACACAGAAAGAATGATCAAGTGGTAAAAGCAATGTTCGAAACCGCTCTCCGTACAATCATCGAGCCTCTGAGACATTTTCATTTGTAGTCGGAAATAAAACGCAACTGTTCTTGTGCATTTGGAAATTTGGTCGATGCAGACGTAAAAGCTCCATTCCTGTTGCAAGTTATTGGGAGAAGAACGACACTAATAGCATGCAAATGGATGGAGAAGAATATGGAGAATATGGAGAAGAACGCGTATGAAAAAATTCGCCTCGATTAATGTATAAAAGCCGCTGGTCCGACTGTGCAACCGTCAATCGCTGTAGGAACGGGTAGAAAGATGTTGCCCTTCACTAATAGGAAAAAATGTTATTTGCATTTTATCAACAAAAGAAAACGGCTGAGTGGCTCAACGATTGTACATAGAGCGGTTTCGCACCTTGTTTTTGCCGCATAATCGTTCTTTTTGTGTTTATGTCTTGTATAAGAGGGTTGCCAGTTTGGTCTCAATTTTTATTTCGAAATTTCGCAATCTTACCTTAAAATTAATAAAAAAGAATCTGTACTATATGTAATCACAAAATTTCTGTCACTAAATAAAGCAAAAAATACTATTTTTAACTTCTGGCACGAATTCCGATTTTCTGAATAAAATGGAGGTATAAACAAACATCAACTTTGGTGCCCTCTAGCACATTTGCATTTTATTTTCGACCATGCATTCTTTGACGAAAGTTCTTTGTTTGGATGGGTACTCTCATCTTTTAAACTTTTTCCTATCTTTTATGAAACACCCTGTATATAAATATATTTATTTATAAGCAATCTATCATCTAGTTAAATAAATATTATATAACAATCAAAACCTTGTTAGCCTTAATTTCAAATTATCGTAATTGTCAAATATTTCCAGGTAGAAATGCATATTTTTTTATCATCTTAAATTGTGCTACTATAAAACGATGACTAACCGATTGACCTCCTAAATCTATATATATGTAAGCCGTTCTCTGAGTGTATGATGTCCTTTATACAAATCTTCAATGTTTTACCGATTTGCACGAAACTTGATGTACATGCATTTTAGAACATGCAAAAGATCGCTGTCTACTTTAAAAAAATCATCAGACCACCATTTATTCCTTTTTTCTACCACCTTCCATAATTTAACATTATAGAAATATCTCTTTTTAAATTTTCTAATTAAATTATTTTTTTCCTGTTGCTACACCCTAAAAACGGTACAATATATTTTTTAAAATGATAACGCGTGATCTTTCTTTTTATAAGCTAATAAAAATTCAGACTCAGTCGCTATATTTTTGTATTTTCGAAACTGATGTCATTCTAATCAGAAAATGCAATGCACATTTTTCATATATAAAATGAAAACTTTAACCAAAGGTGTGTTTAAATGACGTAATATCTTCATTTGAATGTTTTTGAAGTTAAAAAATCTATTTTGATACAGGCGTTTCAATTTCAAGAAATCAATTTACGAGAAAGTTAATAATAATAAAAATCGTTTGCTACATATGACGTCAATTTCTTTTTAACTGACATCGCTTTTTAATGATGTTTTATTCTGAATAGAAACTCTTGATCTTCTGAAATTAATCCTTATCATCCATAAAGTGAAAGATTTATTTTTAAACGAAGCGAAATAAAATTTCATTTGGATTTATTTATTGCTTTTTTTCCGCGAATTGCCAGGGAAATCGTATACTTATTTTACACTTGCTGGAAAATACATGCATTCTGATTTTAAAAGCCGAAACACTTTACTATAACTACGTCAGATTGACGTGTTTTTTTCCTGAAATTCAATTTCGTGAGTTTTAAAATTAAGTTAAAAAAATTGAGGCCTTTCACAAACGTCAGGTTAAGAATTATTGCATGTTAATATTCTGTAATCGAGTCACATGTCAAGAATTCACTAAAAACATGAATGATGCTATACTTTTGTAAGCAATAGGTTCCAGAAAATGTATAAGTCACAATTGTTAAAGTACCCCAAATAGCGTAAGGCCTGATTATCGAAGATTAACCTATTTGCACTTAAAATGATAAAAATAGTTCAGCCTTTTTGTTGTTGTTGTTGTTATTTATTATTCAATAGGAAATCAGAAGTTCGCCAAAAGACAAGAAAAAGACCCTCAAGATTAATAGGTATTTAATTGAAATACTGAATTTTCATATTTAAAATAAAACTTGAACGATAAGCGCTTTGAAAAGATATAAAAACTTCATTGAAATGTATTTTTAAGTTCAAACGTTTAGTATAACATAGGCATTTCTATTTAATGAAAAAATATCAGAAAACAATTCAGTAAATATGGCGTTACGTTCTATAAATAGGTTATCAATTTCAATAAATATGACGTCAAAATGATTTTAAAAAACGGTTGCTACGTTTTATGTCCTATTTTGTTGGCATACTATATCTTTAATTATGCCATTTAGCTAAGTGTTTTAGCCCCTTAAATGCAATGATAACTTTCTGCTATTTAAATTAAATACGATTGCATAAAATATAATTTTTCTAAGATTTATATGAAATAGAAAATGAAAAATAGCAAATATTTTCGAAGAGTTAGGTTTTTTAAGAAGCATCAGGACTGAAAGCTACTGGAATTCGATGTCATTTTTAGGTTATTCACTGTAGATTTAGTTTTTATGAATGAAAGTCTCCGCTTAAAAATAATCAGGCAATCCAACCTGGAATACCCGTGGTTAAATATGATCCATATAACGGCCGTTCACAGAATAGAGAAAAATATATCGTTTTTAATTTAAAAAACTAAAAGATTTTTTACATTTAATATATTTTTAGAATCCGCAACAGCTACACCAAAAAGCATCTTTGGGACTTTCGTTTTAACAAGCACTCTATCTTGATTTTTTTTTTTTACTATCTATATAGCAACATTCATTAATCTGAAATTTTGAATTCTTGGAATTTTGACTATTTCGATTTCAAATCTGTTAAATTCGAATTTTATTTTTTTGCGGGGTTTCTTTTCGTTTGCCGATTTAGTTATGGAATACTGAACGAAAAATTTCCCAAATGATGAATCATTTACATTGTTTAAGAGCGATTGGGTTGCACGAATATTTAAAAAATATTCTTGCTTAAAAATTACTATAAAAAAATTAGAAATAGCTAATCACTTTTCAAACAAATAGCATTGAAAGTACTTTTTGTTCTCCATTAGACACTGAAAAAACTGAATGTGCGATGTCATAAGTTAAACAAATTGCAGTAAAAGCAAAATTTATGGGTTAGGTCATTGTCACCAAAATATGATGCCAGTGTTACTCATGGACATGTCTTTTCCATATAATATTGCATTCAGAACATATGGATTCATCATTCGTAATTTTGAGTTGCAAATTAAAAAAAATCCAGGCTTGAAAATTAATTTAAAATCATTAAATGCAGAAAACTGTATCTCAGTTTTATGATTTTTAATGATTAGTATTAAAATCAGAACCAATTAAAAACTGGAAACTGAGATATAATATTTAAATAAATTTCTTTTGAAAATGCTTTTATCTATTCAGTGTAAAAAAAATGAAATTGTGAATGTTTAGAAGTTAAGAAAAATTACAGTAAACGCTCAATTTACGGGTTAGGTCGTCGCCGCTATCAGTATGATGTCAGCGTTGCTTACCAACATATTTTTACTTTATGATGTATATATATTCTATACCATCGAGAATTTTGCTAAATACTACGTCAATTGGTTGATTTTTTTTTTCGTATTATAAGAAATCATGAATGTTTCTGCTGCACCAGCCAAGAAAACATATATTCTGACATTTCAAGCTGAGGGATTTAAAGATGGTTGCGATGCAATAACGTCTTGTTTTCTGATTGTTTTTATAATGATTTGCGGACGGCAATGCACAAATCTCACTTATTATTGCCGTATTATTTCATTTTAATTTATTTTACCCGGAAGGTCCCTCATAATTGACACGGGCGACGCCGCGTAGTTCAGCTAGTTTCTTATGTTTTACGAGGCTGATGAAAAAGACAGTGCTAACAGGATAAAATTGGTGTAAGAAAACTGGTCCAGAAGTCACTTGGGAAGTGACATACAACCGATAAGGGTTAAACAATAACTCATTTATTACGTGAAAGTAAAATTTATCCAAGTGTTCATATATACTTTAGTTCATGCGCTTGATAAAATTGAGCAAGAACTTCACACAAGTTAGAATTGTCTAAGTTTTTTGTCTCTCCTGAAAAATCGTACTTTTCAGCTAAAAATCCCAATATCTCATAAAGTACTAGAGTAATTTTGATTTTTTTTTTGAGGGGTGCGGGTTTATTGAGCAGAAATATAAGATCCTATATGGTCTTAACCCTAAAACTCGCGATTTTTCATTTTGTTTCGAAAAAATTATATATGATTGTCTGAAAGGTTTATCACACAGGAAAAATAATGAAAAAAAAATCAGACATACATTTTACATATAATACGTAAATCTTTTCTTCTGTTCCACATTCAATATAAGTAAAAACTACTGTCGTGTGGCTGTTTAAAGCTAAAATATTGCAAATTAATAAATATTTTAATAAGTAAGTCTCCAAATATCTTATTTTATAAAATTTTATATTTTATAAAACTTAACATTTAAACCTCTAACACTAGAACAGCCGGAAATTATACCCAAGTGTTATAAAAATATCTTACATCAAATTTTTTATTAAAAATTATCAAATTTCTTTAATTAACTTATTTCTCCATGGTACATATTTAACTTACTTTAGAAAGAAATTTCTGGTTCGAATCGAAGTATTTTTTTTTTTGGTAGCGGTCAAAATGACCGTTATGGCGGTTCTAGTGTTAATTCCCATAAGAGAAATACATCCTACAAATTGCGTAGTTCAGAGAATCTGACTTAATACCAGAAAGTTTCAATGGTTAATTTCCCTTTATTTAAATACGGAATATCTATTATTAATTAAAGTAAATATTGTTATTTTAATTCTCTGGTGTGAATTTGGTATACACGAATAAAAAGGATCTATTAAACACTGTTGTTATATATGCAAAGCTGCCCACTAAAGGGTTAAAGCTAGCATGTATTCCACAGGATTGCACCCAGTCTTGTCTTCTCTTAATTCTTTTTTCAAGTGAAAACTCAAACGAATGGATAAAGTTTTCATGCTTCTTTTAGACAGAATACTTACAGTTTTTTCGAGCTATTCAAACATAAAATAGCTTCTGAAATCTGTTTAACACATTAACCGCTGGTGTTGCGTTCACGCAACAGTCAAAATAAATGCGTATAAAAAATTAGCTATCAAATGAATTTTATATTAATAGTAATTTTTGAGTAGGGTATTATTAGGGTTACTAATTCAATAGAAAAATATTTTCTTTCAACATTTTTTTTTCTATTTAATAACAAGTTCGAAACGTAAAGCATTTTTAAACGAAAACTTGCACGTTGTCTTTTTCGCAGAAGAAATATAGTTAGACAAACGTAAGCTTTAGAGTAAATCTATTTTTAGACAAGGTCAAAGTACATCAGAACATTCAACGAATCAGTTGCTTTCGTTTTAATGGGGGAGGAAGAGACAATAGGTGTTGCGTTTACGCAACGTCAGCGGAAAAGAGGTAGTTCCAGTACTCACTCGTATCGTTCGACTCTGTGGATTTTTTTTCTTATTCTGTGCTCACAGAAATGCTTCAAATACATATCTTACGTTCTTCGAAGGTCATTAAAGAATTTTTAATAAAGATTCATACAATTATGACGGGAACGAAACAAATATTATCGTTATTTCATCAGAAATAGCAGAAATTATTGATGAAGAAGGTAATAATAATATATCAAAACGTGATAATGATATTTTACCTTTCGATACTGCTGGCGAAATTGAAACGTGTGTGAAAAAGAAGTTTGTACCCTCTAAAAGTAGTGCAAATCACACATACAAATTAAAAAAAAAACTTTGAGATTTGGAGAGGATAAAGGTAGAAAAATTGATTATGACTCACAAAAAAAAGGAAGAAAAAATAAAATTTGACCAATGCGAGAAGGTATAAAGATTTTGTTCGAAAATAAATACTGTCACACAGATTTCAGACATGAAGTTGCATTGTACCTTTTGCAAACACCCTTTGAAAGTAAAGAGTTAGCCATAAAGAAATCAGCCAAAAGAAGGCATAGTAAGTTCTCCATGCAAAAACCATTACAGACAGAACGCGGAAATTTAACCCTTTCCGGGGCAATGCAATTAAAATTTCTAAAATGTTGAAATGAATGAATGACACCGGTATTTACGAACAATTACATAATAAAGGACAATTACTTTATCACAATTCTGGTGCCATTGTGGCATTTCGGAAATAAAATTAATTGGCTTCATAAACATACTACTGCCCCTGAAAGGGTTAATTGTCAAGTCCGATGACAGCGGAAGACTGCATTGTAAACAATGCCATAGCCAGAATATTTATCGCTTCAGTACATTTGTGATGTTGATTTACATCATAAGTGTAGCTAATATTTTGATATTTGAAACTGTTTTCTGAATAAGATCAGTAATTTAAAAAAATTAAAAAAAAATTAATTTTAATAATAAATTAATTACATTAAAGTGATTGCTTGCTGTCTAAATTGTAACAAAGGTAAAAAAAAAACATCTTACAGTGCCCATATATGCAAGAAAATCCTGCTGATGCTCAATTGAGAGCTCAATAAACATCAGTACTCTTATTCCGCTGACGTTGCGTGAACGCAACACTCCATTTTTCGTAAGCTAACACAAATTTTGTTATTTCCACTATAAATTAATGTTATATATGTTCAAATGAATAACCAATATCATTTGTATAAAAAAAATTTAACCCCTTATAGTTTTGGCGGTTAATGGGTTAAATAATTATCTAAACTATTCTAAACGTTCATAGAATGTTTCCATGTTTCTTTCATATTTTACATGTCGTTCTCGATGTCTAATTAAGGTATGTACTACATTATTTAATCAAACAGAGATATGTTTAAATGTCTACGGAAGTGAATGAAGAATGGAATATAAATTTTATAATAATATGTAACTCAAATAAAAGGTATATGAAGGCATCGCAAAATTGTATTTTTTGAAATGAAAATTAAATAACAATCTATTCGTTCGTGTGATATAGTTATCGCGGAAATCATACAGCGACACCTGTTGGGTGATTTACACCAAATGTAATACATCAATGTCTAACAGAACATGAGAAGTTTGATGGAATTCCGTAAATTAGTTTTTGAATTATACCTATGGCTGATGTCGGGGAAAATGCAAAACAGTAGAGCCACCTATTGGGAGAGTTACATAAAAAATAATAAACGCGAATATATGTCAAGGTTTAACTTAACCGGTTTGTTTAATTTTCGCATATAAGCTGTTGCGATAATTTGTCCACAAAGCATGTGCCACATACAGACAGAGAGACATACAGACCGGAAGGTAGACACAGAGGCTTAAGGACAGTTAAATTGCTTGCAGGACATTCGTAAAAGGAATTAATCCGTTGTAAAACGAAAATCGAAAACTTTTCAGTAACCCAATTCTTTCTTCTTATAAAGATAGAAGACTATATAAATATTATTTAATAATTCTATAAATGCCTTCACAAAATCTTAAAAATATAAATGCAATAACAATCAGCACATAAACAGGAATTACAGAAAACGAAGAAAGTGGGATTTTTTTTTTTGTCGTTGATAATGTAATGATTGTAAAATAAATTGGGATAATTACAAATATTACTTCAACATTTTTAAAAAGAATGAATACAAAGCCGTTTGGAACAAGAAACCAAACTATACGTCTTTATATAGGTCATTGCAACATTGTATTCTGAAGTCGTTACATAATTTAGATGAAAAAAATCTCATGGCGATAGATGGTTATCAAATAACGATTTCCCTTTATTAACTACGCGAAGAAAAGCGTTTACTTATTTGCAAATATATGTTTTTTTTTAATTCTGGTGTCACTCCATCAATTCAGCAGTTTTCGAATATAAGTACTTTGCCCCTGGAAGGATTAAGTGCTGACACAACCCTGCTGAAGGCGTTGAAAGACTGAAGCTCCACAACTGAACAATATTTGACACGGAAGACTTACCAAATTACAAGAGCACCATAGCGTATAGTTTTATTCAGATATATACTAGTATTTCTGAATAGTATGTCCGCATTATTTAATCTGTCGTTACGTAAGAAGACTATTAGAATTTAAAAATTCTGGCAGATATTTGAATAAAAGATACTATAAATAAAAAAGAACAGGTATATCAGTTCGACCTGAAGTTTTTAATCAGAAATTCTGAAATCATACCGGAAATTCCACAGAAGGATTTTTTATTTTATATAATCACGAAATATCAGCTTTGAAAGGGATATACGTTCTCTAATCCCTTGAGGAGTGAGGAATATATTTCATTCCCCTTAAAATACCCGTTTTTGACATACTTTTTTTATATATATAAAATTTGATTAAAAGCTTTATCAAAAAATTATAAAATATTATTTCCTTGTTTAAAAATAAAAATTTTCGAAAATTGTGTTATGAATTTAATGTTATAGATAGAAACGTAACTTCTTATTAAAAAACTCTAGAAAAGGGTTAAATGTTCGAAAATTCTATTTTTCGGGGATCATGAGTATAAAAGGCAGGATGAGAATTCTCCGTCCCAAATGGTTGACTTTCACAACTAACTTTTAATAGTATTCTTTTCTTTATTAAATCTCAGAAATTCTATCATTAAATAAGATGAGAAATACCATTAAAATTCAGTGGTAGCAAGTTGCGACGGAAATTCTCATCACTGGAAAGGGCAACAAATCCTGAGCATTTTAAACACTTTCTATTATTAGAAAATATCAACTAAACCAGATGCAATCAAACACTTAAAAAATACATAAATTTTGTTTATTTTAAAACTGATTTTTTTTCGCGCAAGAACCATTTAATATTTTTGCACCCAATCTTCACAAAATTCTAGATCAAATCTCTAACTTAAGGCAAAACGCAAGGAACTGTATATATTTAAAAAAATATATGTTTTAAAAATTAAGTATAAAGTATTGCATATTATTTTTATGGGGTTTATTTATGAATAATTTTATTTTGTATGTTAAACAATAAACATATTCAGAGCTACTTTTAAAATAAGGATAGAAATTATAAAATTTAAAACTAACAAGCATTTCTAGAGTTATCTTTCGCGCTCTTCTGGAAAAAACCATTTTGAGATAAATCTGTTTAAAATACCTTTTGTAGCATGTTCACTTAAATGAATTAAAAATTACTATTCGGAATATAGCAATAAAAAATAGGCTAAACTGAAAACTCTATTTACATTGCGTTGACAAGGGGCTATACATATATGATGTTATCTCATTTTGCTAATTTTGAACCCCCTCCCCTTCGATGTCGTACGTTATCATTCGTTGGCACCCCCCCCCCCTCCCCCCTCCACATGATGATATCGTTATCAATGTCTAAAAATAATTTTATTTTTAGATTCTTTTTCTTTCTTTATGCGCTTTCAAGGGATTGCTTATATATATGATTATATCTTTATTAGTTGCATACTTTACAGATTCAAGAAGTCAATAAAATATCAATAAATGAAATGAATTTATATCAAATAACATCTAAAAGAGATAGTTACTACTTAAAAGTATGTAATAGTAGCTTATTGTTACATAATACCTTCAAAACTAACATTATTTTCTTGCACTTGCCCCTTGCAGGTTAAAAGACAAACTTATCAACAAAACCATTCGACGATATTCTTGTCTTTCTGTCCTGATAAATGCAAGTATCATTTCCCCAATATTATGCTCCTAATTTCTTTAGCAACAAACTTTATGCGCATGTGGCAGAAGAACAGGGATTCTAAACGTTTGGGTATACTAAATTGTGGATTGAAATGATTTTATAAACTTTTAATAGTTTTAATAGTAGCTTTTGTATTTTCATAAAAACACCCCTTAATATTAACCCCTTAACCTACGATTTATTTCAACAGCTCCACGGTTTGGCAAATCCATAGCTACCACTAAAATTAAATAGAGATTTTATACTTGTTTAATCATGAAATTTCGACGATTAAATTAAATTATATTTACTGTGAAATTTTAGTGGTAGGGTGAATTTACATTTGGATCGATCATCGTACGTGGGCTGTGCCCGTCATTGTAGGTTAACGGGTGAATAATAATTATAATAATAAAGGTAACATAGTATTTGGATGTAAAGAAACACTTTCTGAAAAAAAAAGAAAAGTTTGAATGGATAAAAAGTGATAACGATATCAAAAAGCAAACATCCCTCCCCCAGAGATATCGTACGATATCAAGTGCTAGATCCCCTCACACCAAAAGTGACAACGTTATATGTACACAGTCACCACTAAATATTGCGAATCTAACTTCGTTGACAGCATGACTATAAAAGCTGTCCGTAAAACAGCCTTATGCTTAGAACTTATTGAAAGAAGAATTAACATCCGTGAGCTAACATTCCTGTGTTTACTGCACAAAATTTACGGCAAAGTTTTACTGGTAGGAAAGAACATAATTTTTAGAACATATTGAATGTCACATTTTATCAGTATTTTCTATTTCCCAGCTTAATACATTTTTATTTATTATCAAGTATAAGACGTTTATGGTAAAATATCTTTTACATTTTTTTTTTTTTTTTTTTTTTTTTTTTTTTTTTTTGCATGTAACAATAACAAAATTCGTCCCTGGAATTTATGGATACTAAAGTTAAGAAGAATATTATATAAAAAAAATTCAGTCGTGATACATTTTATTGACAATAATTTAACAACCAGTTATACTAAAATACTCTGGCAGGAAAGCCGAGAAGAAATAAAAATTTTGGAAAAAAATGGGATATACAGAACAATTTAAAAATAAACAATGTTAACATAAAAGGAAAATGAGCAGTAAAGTAAAACATTCAAGTAATTAATATTGCTTATTTTGCTTAGCAGAACTCTCTTTTTAGGAGCGTTTTTAATTATATAAATGCGTAGCACCTAATATCTTCGTTTGTTCCGTCCGTCTGTCTTTACAGAACAGAGCAAAAATTACCCAACCGAATGATTTGAAATTTAATATATATAATAGTTGCAGAATTTTGCCAAGTTATTTAAAATGTTGCGTAAATTGAATCAAAATTTAAAAAGATATAAGCAAAAGTTTTCTTCATTCTATTAAATCCTATCATACGTAATAAATTCAATGATATCCCATGATAGTTAAATATTCTAAGTTGGCATAGTGATTACCTCATATTTTAGACAGAGTCATATTTTTGTCATATAATTAATTTTTATAAATAATAGTAAAAAAAAAATGTATTCATGCATATTTGCATACGACAGCTATTGTAACAAGATATTTATAAAACTAGTTAAAGTACAAACGCACCTCACTTGTCATGTGTCCCGTATAATTTCAGACTTGTTACTATCGAACTTACTTTCTGGACACATATAAAATATATATGTGTCCAGAATATACATATAACACATATAAAAGGACGGTGTATCAAGTGGAGAAAAGTAATTAGACAGCAGCTATTGTGTTAAAAATAAGTCCAGCGGTGTAGTGGTCAGCACGTCACGATGCCAAGCTTAAAGGGCCCTAGTTTGACTCTGTTTCAGATTATGTTTATTTGACTTTAACCCTTTATCTACTGCACTATGATCTACTGCGATTTTTTTTCAAGTAATATTTTTTTCAGTTTCTACAATGAAAATTAAAGGATAAACATAAAAAAATTACTCACCCGTGAGAAATTTAATTCCTTAGAGGTAATTAATTAAAGTGGTACTTTAACCCATAAGCCACTGATGTTGCTTTCACGCAACGGTAAAGAAAAAAAATGCACATATTTAAGTTATTTACATGCCCACCACTATTTTTCAATTTAAAAATTGACTTTACTTAAAGACACAAAATTTCAAGATCTTATGAAGCGAAAAGTATCTTTCAGAGTTTGTGGTAGCAAACGACGTTCCGCTAAAAATATGAAAACTTCAACCTTATAGTTTTAGCCGTTAATGGGTTAAAGTAACGTCAGTATACTAAAATATCGTAACTGAAAACCCGCAATATATTTCAAATGCACCAGAATTGTGGTAAAATATTTTCAATTTATTAAGTATATGAAATATAGGCTTTTTCAAATTTATAAATAAATTTTTCTGCAAATTCCGGTGCAAATCATTTACTTCAAAACTTTAGCACTGAATATGCTTTGCCCCTAAAAAGGGTTTAAATTTTTTTTTTTTTTAGGTATCCATCTTGCTAGCAGTCCTTTAGTTATGTGACAAATCCCACTTATTATTGCTGTATTATTTCATTTTTATTTATATTACGCGGAAGGTCCCTCATTATTGAGACGGGCGACGCCGGGTAGTTCAGCTAGTTTATGTTTTACGAGGCTGATGAAAAAGACAGAGCTAACAGAATAAAATTCGTGTAGGTGATGCTGGTCCCGAAGTCACGTGGGAAGTGGCATATAATCGATAAGGATTAAAACAATACCTCATCTATACTCCTATTATAAAGAGGAAAAAATTGTTTATTTGTAGGAGGTAAGCTCTGGATCTACCGAACCGATTCCAAAAGTAATGGTATCAAAATGATGGTGTTAGTCCAACTTAGAACATAGGCTATATCTTATGTCGGAGCCATTACCCCAAAGGGGGTGTAAGAGCAAAAAACTTTCTAAAAATGCGATTTTAGCGTTACTGAAGGGCCTAGAAATATGAAATTTTGTATATTAGTTACTTATAAGATATAAATGATGTCTAAGAACAGTTCTGAAACAATTCGAAATTTAAAAGGTGTGAAAATGCACAAAAAGCGTCCAAAAAACGTTCTAAATGGTAGTTTCTACACAATCTCAGGAAATACAAAACCGATTTAAAAAATATTGGTGTCAAAATGAAGGTGACAACGCTTGCTCAAGATAGGTTATGCTTTATGTCGGTGTCACTACCCCAAAGGGGGGTGCAGGAGCAAAAAACGTTCTAAAAATGCGATTTACGTGTTACTGAAGGGCCTAGAAATATGAAAATTGAAATATTAGCTACTTATTAGATATAAAGGATTTCTAAGAACAGTTCTTAAACAATTCGAAATTTGAAAGGGGTGAAAATGCGCGAAAATCGTTCTAAAAAACGTTCTAAATGGTGGTTTCTACACAATCTCAGGAAATACCAAACCGATTTAAAAAATAATGGTGTCAAAATAAGGGTGTCAAAATGACGGTGACAACCCTTGCTCCAACATAGGCTATGTTTTATGTCGGTGCCACTACCCGAAAGGGGATGCAGGAGAAAAAAAAAAACGTTCTAAAAATGCGATTTTTGCGTTATCGAAGGGCCTAGAAATATGGAATTTGAAATATTAGCTACTTTTTAGATATAAAGGATTTCTAAGAACAGTTCTTAAACAATTCGAATTTTAAAAGAGGTGAAAATGCGCGAAAAGCGTTTTAAAAAACGTTCTTATGGTGATTTCTACACAACCTCAGGAAATACCAAACCGATCTAAAAAATAATGGCGTCAAAATGATGGTGACAACCCCTGCTCCAACATAGGCGATGTTTTATGTCGGTGCCACTACCCCAAAGGGGGTGCAGGAGAAAAACGTTCTAAATTGCGGCTTTTGCGTTACGGAAGGACCTAGAATCGTGAAATTTGGAATGGTAGTTAGTTATAAGATATCAATGATCTCTAAGGACATTTCCTAAAAAAATCGAAATTTAAAAGCTGGTCAAAATGCTCAAAAAGCGTTGTAAAAAATTCTAAATTGCGATTTCTATGCAATCTCAGGAAGTACTGAACCGATTTCAAATATAAGGGTGTAAAAATGATGGTGACAGATCTTTCTCCGAGATAGGCTATATTTTATATCTGTTTCCACTACCCCAGAGGAGATGCAGGAGTAAAATGCGCGAAAAGCGTTCTAAAAACGTTCTAAATACCGATTTGTCGGCAATATCTCAGGAAGAATGAATCTGATTTCAAACGTAATGGTAGGAAATTGATGCTGAACACCTCTGCTGTAGCATAGACGCTACACTATCACCAAGACGTTGCAGGAGCAAAAAACAGTTCTAAATTTCGATTTTTGTGATCGGTAGGTGCTAGCAACTTAAAATTAGGCAAGGTGCATATTTATTAGATATAAATGATGTTTAAGAACAGTTTCGAAAAAAATTGGAAATTAAAAAAGGGGTGAAAATGCGCGAAAGGTGTCCTAAAAACGTTCTAAATTGCGATTTCTACTCAATCTAAGGAAATACCAAAGCTATTTCAAAAGTAATGGTTGCAAATTGATGATGACAGTGCCTGCTATAACATAGGTTATATTTTATGTTGCTGTCACTACCATCTGAGGGTTGCAAAAACAAAACATGTTCTAATTTGCGTTTTTTACACAACTGAGGGGTATAACACTTTGAAGTATGGCATGGTATTTACTTACAAGATGCAACTGCCTTCTAAGAACAGTCGAAAGAAAATTCCAAATTTAAAAAAATGAAGCGAGTGAAAAGCGTTATAAATTACAATTTTTAAGCAAACTTATAAATTACCAGACCGATTAAAAAAATAATGATGACAAATTTTGATGATAGAACCTGCTCAAACATAAGCTATATTTTATGTCTGTTCCACTAACACCAGAGGATTGCAGGAGATAAAAACTTTCTAAATTGCGAATTCTGTGATACTGAAAAGGCTAAAAACTTTAAATATGACATGGTAGTTACTTATAAGATATAAATGCCCTCGAAGGAACGTCGAAAATAAATTCGAATTAAAAAGGGGTGAAGCGAAGGGGAGGTGCGAAAAGCATTCTAAAAAAGTTCTAAATTACGATTCTATGCAATTTCAGGGAATATAAACCAATTATAAAAGTAATAGTTGCGAATCAATGGTAACAGTCTCTGATCCTACACAGGCTATATTTTATGCCGGTGATTCTACCACCTGGGGTTCACAGGAACAACAAACGTTCTAAAAAATGGCTTTGAAAGCTTTTTAAATTACGTTTCTGTAGAATATTAGGAAATAACAAACCGATTTCAAAATTAATGTTGGCAAATTAATGGTGACAGTTCCTGTTTCAACATAGCCCTTTATGTTGAGAGAGGTGGTAGTACTTGGAATTTGACATGATGGTTAATTTTAAGATGTAAGAAGATGGTTTCTAAAAAATTCAAAACTTCAAATGAATACTGAAATGAACGTATTAATTGAGCATAAAAGTTTCAAAATATGTTCTAAATTATCATTTATTTAGTTTTATTTCATTTTATTAATTTAAGTATCATTTCTGCCTAATGCAGAGTAATAATGATGTTTAATCAAACTGTGTTTTAAATAGTAATTTTTGAATTATTCCTAAAAGTAATAAGTTCCTTTTAATAGAAAAAACTTTTAATAAAATAAAATATTACCTTTTAATAAAATAAAAATTTAGTTAGTACCTTTTAATAAAAATTAGACATATAAATATCACTTGGCATATTTCAAATATTACGCGAGCAAAGCCGCGTGGTTTGCTAGTTTATTATATGAAAGTAAAATTTATCCGAGTGTTCATATATGCTTTAGTTCATGCGTTTGATAAAATTGTGCAAGACCTTCACATAAGTTAGTATGTCTAAGTTTTTTTTTCTCTCCAGAAAAATCGTACTTTTCAGCTAAAAAACACATTCTCTCTTAAAGTACTCGAGTGATTTTGATAATTTTTTGGGTGTGGTTGAGCATAAATATAAGATCATATATGGCAGATTGTTTTAAAAATAATTAATTAGTTTCAGAAATTTATTTCTGAAAAATGGAATATTTCTGAAAAATTGACATCACTCTAAAATAAAAAGTTTTAGTCGCAGAAACACGGCACACACAGCTGCCATACATCTTGACCATAATCCAGTGAAGATGGATTTCAAATTTCAACAAAATCGGTCGTGTAGTTTCCGAGGAAACGGGTCTTAACTCTTAAATGTGTGATTTTTTATTTTGTTTCGAAAAAAAATATATGTAATTCTCTGAAAGGTTTTTTACCCAGAAAAAATAATGAAAAAAAATCAGAGATGCATTTATGGTACAGTACGTCAAACTTTTCGTATGTTGCACACCTGCAGTACAAGTAAAATTACTGTCGTGTGGCTGTTTTAAGCTAAAATATTGCAAATTACTAAATATTTTAATACGTATGTTTCCAAATACCTTATTTTGTATATTTATTTTATAAAACTTAACATTTAACCCTTTAATTCCCGTGATAGAATTCATTCTAGAATTTACGTAGTTCAGAGAATCTGACTTAATACCTGAAAGTTTCAATGGTTAATTTCCCTTTATTTAAATACGAAATATCTCTTATTAATTAAAGAAAATCCTGCTTTAATACTCTGATGTGAATTTGGTATATACGAATGGAATTGATCAATTAAATTCAAAACACTGTTGCTTGCATATATGCAAAGCTGCGAACTAAAGGGTCAAAATTGGCATATATTTCTTAGGACTGCACCCAGTCTTGTCTTCTCTTAATTCATTTTTCAAGTGAAAACTCAAACGAATGCATAAACTTTTCATGCTTCTTTTAGACAGAATACTTGCTTTGAGATATTCAAACATAAAATAGCTTCTAAAATCTGTCTAAGTGATTATCTAAATAATTCTCAACGTTCATACAATGTTTCCCTGTTTCTTTCATATTTTACATGTTTTTTTCGAAGTCTAGTTAAGGTATGTACTACATTATTTAACCAAACCGAGATATGTTTAAATGTCTACGGAAGTGAATGAAGAATGGAATATAAATTTTATAATAATATGTAACTCAAATAAAAGGTATGTGAAGGCATCGCAAAATTGTATTTTTTGAAATGAAAATTAAATAACAATCTATTCGTTCGTGTGATATAGTTATCGCGGAAATCATACAGCGACACCTGTTGGGAGATTTACACCAAATGTAATACATCAATGTCTAACAGAACATGAGAAGTTTGATGGAATTCCGTAAATTAGTTTTTGAATTATACCTATGGCTGATGTCGGGAAAAATGCAAAACAGTAGAGCCACCTATTGGGAGAGTTACATAAAAAATAATAAACGCGAATATATGTCAAGGTTTAACTTAACCGGTTTGTTTAATTTCCGCACATAAGCTGTTGCGATAATTTGTCCACAAAACATGTGTCACATACAGACAGAGAGACATACAGACCGGAAGGTAGACACAGGGGTTCAAGGACAGTTAAATTGCTTGCAGGACATTCGTAAAAGGAATTAATCCGCTGTAAAACGAAAATCGAAAAATTTTCAGTACCCCAATTCTTTCTTCTTATAAAGATAGAAGACTATATAAATATTATTTAATAATTCTATAAATGCCTTCACAAAATCTTAAAAATATAAATGCAATAACAATCAGCACATAAACAGGAATTACAGAAAACGAAGAAAGTGGGATTTTTTTTTTGTTGTTGTTGATAATGTAATGATTGTAAAATAAATTGGGATAATTACAAATATTACTTTAACATTTTTAAAAAGAATGAATACAAAGCCGTTTGGAACAAGAAACCAAACTATATGTCTTTATATAGGTCATTGCAACATTGTATTCTGAAGTCGTTACATAATTTAGATGAAAAAAATCACATGGCGATAGATGGTTATCAAATAACGATTTCCCTTTATTAACTACGGGAAGAAAAGCGTTTACTTATTTGCAAATATATGTTTTTTTTTAATTCTGGTGTCACTCCATCAATTCAGCAGTTTTCGAATATAAGTACTTTCCCCTGGAAGGGTTAAGTGCTGACACAACCATGCTAAGGGCGTTGAAAGACTGACGCTCCACAATTGAACAGTATTTGACTCGGAATACTTACCAAATTACAGCAGCAACATAGCGTATAGTTTTATTCAGATATATACTAGAATTTCTGAATAGTATGTCCGCATTATTTAATCTGTCGTTACGTAAGAAGACTATTAGAATTTAAAAATTCTGGCAGATATTTGAATAAAAGATACTCTAAATAAAAAAGAACAGGTATATCAGTTCGACCTGAAGTTTTTAATCAGAAATTCTGAAATCATACCGGAAATTCCACAGAAGGATTTTTTATTTTATATAATCACGAAATATCAGCTTTGAAAGGGATATACGTTCTCTAATCCCTTGAGGAGTGAGGAATATATTTTATTCCCCTTAAAATACCCGTTTTTGACATACTTTTTTATATATATAAAATTTGATTAAAAGCTTTATCAAAAAATTATAAAATAGTATTTCCTTGTTTAAAAATAAAAATTTTCGAAAATTGTGTTATGAATTTAATGTTATAGATTGAAACGTAACTTCTTATTAAAAAACTCTAGAAAAGGGTTAAATGTTCGAAAATTCTATTTTTCGGGGAACATGAGTATGAAAGGCAGGATGAGAATTCTCCGTCCCAAATGGTTGACTTTCACAACTAACTTTTAATAGTATTCTTTTCTTTATTAAATCTCAGAAATTCTATCATTAAGTAAGATGAGAAATACCATTAAAATTCAGTGGTACCAAGTTGCGAGTTCCGACGGAAATTCTCATCACTGGAAAGGGCAACAAATCCTGAGCATTTTAAACACTTGCTATTATTAGAAAATATCAACTAAACCGGATGCAATCAAACACTTAAAAAATACATAAATTTTGTTTATTTCAAAACTGATTTTTTTTTGCGCAAGAACCATTTAATATTTTTGCACCCAATCTTCACAAAATTCTAGATCAAATCTCTAACTTAAGGCAAAACCCAAGGAACTGTATATATTTAAAAAATATATATGTTTTAAAAATTAAGTATAAAGTATTGCATAATATTTTTATGGGGTTTATTTATGAATAATTTTATTTTGTATGTTAAACAATAAACATATTCAGAGCTACTTTTAAAATAAGGATACAAATTATAAAATTTAAAACTAACAAGCATTTCTAGAGTTATCTTGCGCGCTCTTCTGGAAAAATCCATTTTGAGATAAATCTCTTTAAAATACCTTTTGTAGCATGTTCACTTAAATGAATTAAAAATTACTATTCGGAATATAGCAATAAAAAATAGGCTAAACTGAAAACTCTATTTACATTGCGTTGACAAGGGGCTATACATATATGATGTTATCTCATTTTGCTAATTTTGAACCCCCTCCCCTTCGATGTCATACGTTATCATTCGTTGGCACCCCCCCCCCCTCCACATGATGATATCGTTATCAATGTCTAAAAATAATTTTATTTTTAGATTCTTTTTCTTTCTTTATGCGCTTTCAAGGGATTGCTTATACATATGATTATATCTTTATTAGTTGCATACTTTACAGATTCAAGAAGTCAATAAAATATCAATAAATGAAATGAATTTATATCAAATAACATCTAAAAGAGATAGTTACTACTTAAAAGTATGTAATAGTAGCTTATTGTTACACAATACCTTCAAAACTAACATTATTTTCTTGCACTTGCCCCTTGCAGGTTAAAAGACAAACTTATCAACAAAACCATTCGACGATATTCTTGTCTTTCTGTCCTGATAAATGCAAGTATCATTTCCCCAATATTATGCTCCTAATTTCTTTAGCAACAAATTTTTTGCGCATATGGCAGAAGAACAGAGATTCTAAACGTTTGGGTATACTAAATTGTGGAATGAAATGATTTTATAAACTTTTAATAGTTTTAATAGTAGCTTTTGTATTTTCATAACAACATATAATAATATTAACCCCTTAACCTACGATTTACTTTCAACAGCTCCACGGTTTGGCAAATCCATAGCTACCACTAAAATTAAATAGAGATTTTATACTTGTTTAATCATGAAATTTTGGCGATTAAATTAAATTATATTTACTGTGAAATTCTAGTGGTAGAGAGAATTTACATTTGGATCGATCATCGTACGTGGGCTGTGCCCGTCATTGTAGGTTAACGGGTGAATAATAATTATAATAATAAAGGTAACATAGTATTTGGATGTAAAGAAACACTTTCTGAAAAAAAAAGAAAAGTTTGAATGGATAAAAAGTGATAACGATATCAAAAAGCAAACACCCCTCCCCCAGAGATATCGTACGATATCAAGTGCTAGATCCCCTCACACCAAAAGTGACAACGTTATATGTAGACAGTCACCACTAAATATTGCGAATCTAACTTCGTTGACAGCATGATTATAAAAGCTGTCCGTAAAACAGCCTTATGCCTAGAACTTATTGAAAGAAGAATTAACATCCCTGATCTAACATTCCTGTGTTTACTGCACAAAATTTACTGCAAAGTTTTACTGGTAGGAAAGAACATAATTTTTAGAACATATTGAATGTCACATTTTATCAGTATTTTCTATTTCCCAGCTTAATACATTTTTATTTATTATCAAGTATAAGACGTTTATGGTAAAATATCTTTTACATTTTTTTTTTTTTTTTTTTTTTTTTTTTTTTTTTTGCATGTAACAATAACAAAATTCGTCCCTGGAATTTATGGATACTAAAGTTAAGAAGAATATTATATAAAAAGAATTCAGTCGTGATACATTTTATTGACAATAATTTAACAACCAGTTATACTAAAATACTCTGGCAGGAAAGCCGAGAAGAAATAAAAATTTTGGAAAAAAATGGGATATACAGAACAATTTAAAAATAAACAATGTTAACATAAAAGGAAAATGAGCTGTAAAGTAAAACATTCAAGTAATTAATATTGCTTATTTTGCTTAGCAGAACTCTCTTTTTAGGAGCGTTTTTAATTATATAAACCTAATATCTTCGTTTGTTCCGTCCGTCTGTCTTTACAGAACAGAGCAAAAATTACCCAACCGAATGATTTGAAATTTAATATATATAATAGTTGCAGAATTTTGCCAAGTTATTTAAAATGTTGCGAAAATTGAATCAAAATTTAAAAAGATATAAGCAAAAGTTTTCTTCATTCTATTAAATCCTATCATACGTAATAAATTCAATGATATCCCATGATAGTTAAATATTCTAAGTTGCCATAGTGATTACCTCATATTTTAGACAGAGTCATATTTTTGTCATATAATTAATTTTTATAAATAATAGTAAAAAAAAATGTATTCATGCATATTTGCATACGACAGCTATTGTAACAAGATATTTATAAAACTAGTTAAAGTACAAACGCTCCTCACTTGTCATGTGTCCCGTATAATTTCAGACTTGTTACTATCGAACTTACTTTCTGGACACATATAAAATATATATGTGTCCAGAATATACATATAACACATATAAAAGGACGGTGTATCAAGTGGAGAAAAGTAATTAGACAGCAGCTGTTGTGTTAAAAATAAGTCCAGCGGTGTAGTGGTCAGCACGTCACGATGCCAAGCTTAAAGGGCCCTAGTTTGACTCTGTTTCAGATTATGTTTATTTGACTTTAACCCTTTATCTACTGCACTATGATCTACTGCGATTTTTTTTCAAGTAATATTTTTTTCAGTTTCTACAATGAAAATTAAAGGATAAACATAAAAAAATTACTCACCCGTGAGAAATTTAATTCCTTAGAGGTAATTAATTAAAGTGGTACTTTAACCCATTAGCCACTGATGTTGCTTTCACGCAACGGTAAAGAAAAAAAATGCACATATTTAAGTTATTTACATGCCCACCACTATTTTTCAATTTAAAGATTGACTTTACTTAAAGACACAAAATTTCAAGATCTTATGAAGCGAAAAGTATCTTTCAGAGTTTGTGGTAGCAAACGACGTTCCGCTAAAAATATGAAAACTTCAACCTTATAGTTTTAGCCGTTAATGGGTTAAAATAACGTCAGTACACTAAAATATCGTAACTGAAAACCCGCAATATATTTCATATGCACCAGAATTGTGGTAAAATATTTTCAATTTAATAAGTATATGAAATATAGGCTTTTTCAAATTTATAAATGAATTTTTCTGCAAATTCCGGTGCAAATCATTTACTTCAAAACTTTAGCATTGAATATGCTTTGCCCCTAAAAAGGGTTTCATTTTTTTTTTTAGGTATCCATCTTGCTAGCAGTCCTTTAGTTATGTGACAAATCCCACTTATTATTGCTGTATTATTTCATTTTAATTTATATTACGCGGAAGGTCCCTCATTATTGAGACGGGCGACGCCGGGTAGTTCAGCTAGTTTATGTTTTACGAGGCTGATGAAAAAGACAGAGCTAACAGAATAAAATTCGTGTAGGTGATGCTGGTCCCGAAGTCACGTGGGAAGTGGCATATAATCGATAAGGGTTAAAATAATACCTCATTTATTATATGAAAGTAAAATTTATCCGAGTGTTCATATATGCTTTAGTTCATGCGTTTGATAAAATTGTGCAAGACCTTCACATAAGTTAGAAATGTCTAAGTTTTTTTTTTTTCTCTCCAGAAAAATCGTACTTTTCAGCTAAAAAACACATTCTCTCTTAAAGTACTCGAGTGATTTTGATAATGTTTTGGGTGTGGTTGAGCATAAATATAAGATCATATATGGCAGATTGTTTTAAAAATAATTAATTAGTTTCAGAAATTTATTTCTGAAAAATGGAATATTTCTGAAAAATTGACATTACTCTAAAATAAAAAGTTTTAGTCGCAGAAACACGGCACACACAGCTGCCATGCATCTTGACTATAATCCAGTGAAGATGGATTTCAAATTTCAACAAAATCGGTCGTGTAGTTTCCGAGGAAACGGGTCTTAACTCTTAAATGTGTGATTTTTTATTCTGTTTCGAAAAAAAAAATATGTTATTCTCTGAAAGGTTTTTTGCCCAGAAAAAATAATGAAAAAAAATCAGAGATGCATTTATGGTACAGTACGTCAAACTTTTCGTATGTTGCACACCTGCAGTACAAGTAAAATTACTGTCGTGTGGCTGTTTTAAGCTAAAATATTGCAAATTACTAAATATTTTAATACGTATGTTTCCAAATACCTTATTTTGTATATTTATTTTATAAAACTTAACATTTAACCCTTTAATTCCCGTGATAGAATTCATTCTAGAATTTACGTAGTTCAGAGAATCTGACTTAATACCTGAAAGTTTCAATGGTTAATTTCCCTTTATTTAAATACGAAATATCTCTTATTAATTAAAGAAAATCCTGCTTTAATACTCTGATGTGAATTTGGTATATACGAATGGAATTGATCAATTAAATTCAAAACACTGTTGCTTGCATATATGCAAAGCTGCGAACTAAAGGGTCAAAATTGGCATATATTTCTTAGGACTGCACCCAGTCTTGTCTTCTCTTAATTCATTTTTCAAGTGAAAACTCAAACGAATGCATAAACTTTTCATGCTTCTTTTAGACAGAATACTTGCTTTGAGATATTCAAACATAAAATAGCTTCTAAAATCTGTCTAAGTGATTATCTAAATAATTCTCAACGTTCATACAATGTTTCCCTGTTTCTTTCATATTTTACATGTTTTTTTCGAAGTCTAGTTAAGGTATGTACTACATTATTTAACCAAACCGAGATATGTTTAAATGTCTACGGAAGTGAATGAAGAATGGAATATAAATTTTATAATAATATGTAACTCAAATAAAAATTATGTGAAGGCATCGCAAAATTGTCTTTTTTGTAAATAAAATCATCTGACATGAAAATTAAATAACAATCGATTCGTTCGTGTGATATAGTTATCGCGGCGCGGAAATCGTACAGCGACACCTGTTGGGTGATTTACACCAAACGTAATACATCAATGTCTAACAGAACAGGGGATGTCTGATGGAATTCCATACATTAATTTTTGAATTGTAGCTATGGCTGAAGTCGATAAAAATGCAAAAAATAGAGCCACCTGTTGGGAGATTTACATAAAATATTAATAAACACCAATCTATGTCAAGGTTTAACTTAACCGGTTTGTTTAAATTCCGCATATAAGCTGTTGCGATAATTTGTCCACAAAATTTGTGTCACATACAGACAGAAATACATACCGGCAGGCAGATACGGAGGCTGAAGGACAGTTAAATCGAGTGCAGGACATTCTTAAAAGGAATTAATCTGTTGTAAAACGAAAATCGAAAAATTTTCAGTAACCCAATACTTTCTTCTCATAAAGATAGAAGAATATATAAATATTATTTAATAATTCTATAAATGCCTTCACAAAATCTTAAAAAATATAAATGCAGTAACAATCAGCACATAAACAGGGATTACAGAAAAAGAAGAAAACAAGATTTTTTTTTTTTTTTTTTTTTTTTTGATAGTGTAATGATTCTAAAATAAATTGGGATAATTACAAATATTACTTCAATATTTTAAAAAAGAATGAATACAAAGCGTTTGGAGAAAGAAACCAAACTATATGCTTTTATATAGATCATTGCAGCATTGTATTCTGAAGTCATTATATAGTTTAGATGAAAAAAATCACATGCCGATAGATGATTATCAAATAACGTTCTCCTTTTAATAAGTATGCGAAGAAAAGCATTTACTTATTTACAAATATTTTTTTTTCTTAATTCTGGTGTCACTCCATCAATTCAGCAGTTTTCGAATATAAGTACTTTGCCCCTGGAAGGGTTAAGTGCTGACACAACCCTGCTGAAGGTGTTGAAAGACTGAAGCTCCACAACTGAACAGTGTTTGACACGGAATGCTTACCAAATTACAACAGCACCATAGCGTATAGTTTTATTCAGATATATACTAGAATTTCTGAATAGTATATCCACATTATTTAATCTGTTGTTATGTAAGAAGACTATTAGAATTTTAAAATTCTTTCAGATATTTGAATAAAATATACCCTAAATAAAAAAGAACAGGTATATCAGTACGACCTGAAGTTTTTAAGCAGAAATCCTGAAATCATACCGGAAATTCCACAGAAGGAATTTTCATTTTATATAATCACGAAATATCTGCTTTGAATGGGGCATACGTTCTCTAATCCCTTGAGGAGTGAGGAATATATTTTATTCCCCTTAAATTTGTCCCGTTTTTTGGCAAACTTTTTTTTAAATATAAAATTTGATTAAAAGCTTTATAAAAAATCATAAAATTTTATTTCTTTGTTTAAAAATAAAAATATTCGAAAAGTCTTTTATGAATTTAATGTTTTAGAAACATAAATTTTTAGTAAATTACTCTAGAAATGGGTTAAATGTTCAAAAATTCGATTTTTCGTGGAACATGGGTATAAAAGGCAGGATGAGAATTCTCCATCCCAAATGGTTGACAATCATCACTAAATTTTAATAGTATTCTTTTCTTTATTAAATCTCAGAAATTCTGTCATTAAATAAGATGAGAAATACCATTAAAATTTAGAAGTAGCGAGTTGCGACAGAAATTCTCATCCCTGGAAAGGGCAACAAATCCTAAGCATTTTAAACACTTGTTATTATTAGAAAATATCAACTGAACCGGATGCAATCAAACACTTAAAAAATACATAAATTTTGTTTATTTTAAAACTGATTTTTTTTTTTCGCGCAAGAACCATTTAATATTTTTACATCCAATCTTAACAGATTTATAGATCTAATCTAAATTAAGATTAAATAACAAAGATCTATATATTTTTGAAAAAAAAAAGTATACTTTAAAAATTAAGTGTAAAGTATTGCATATTGCTTTTATGGGGTTTTATTTATGAGTCATTTTATTTTGTATGTTGAACAATATACATATTCAGAGCTACTTTTAAAATAAGGATGTAAATTATAAAATTTAAAACTAACAATTATTTCCAGAGTTATCTCGCGCGCTCTTCCGGTAAAATCCATTTTGAGATAAATATCTTTAACATACCTTTTGTAGCATGTTCACATAAGTAAATAAAAAATTACTATTCGGAATATCACAATAAAAAATAGGCTAAATTGGAAACTATATTTACATTGCGTTGACAAGGGGCTATATATATATAACGTTATCTCATTTTGAAAACACTCCCCTTGCTGATTTTGAAAACACTCCCCTTTACAATATCATACGTTATCATTCGTTGACACCCCCTCCACCGGATGATATCGTTATCAATGTCTAAAAATAATTTTATTTTTAGATTCTTTTTCTTTCTTTATACACTTGGAAGGTATTGCTTATACATATTATTATACCATTATTAGTTGCATACTTTACGGATTCAACAAGTCAATGAAATATCAATAAATGAAATAAGTTTATATCAAATAACATCTAAAAGAGATAGTTACTATTTAAAAGTATGTAATAATAGCTTATTTTTACATAATACCTTCAAAACTAATATTATCTTCTTGCACTTGCCCCCTGCATATTAAAAACAGAACTTATCATCTAATCAATTGGATGACATTATTCGTCTTTCTTTACTGGTAAAAGCAAGTATCATTTCCTACATATTATGCTCCTAATTTCTTTAGGGGCAAGCACAAATGGTCTCGTAATATTGAATTTTCACCGGAATAATCGAAAAAATTTGTTTGTAAATAAGGAAAAGCAATTTTTCATCGATTTTCCCCAAAAGTTAAAAATATAACATTTTCTGGTGAGAATGGTGTTTAAATTAGGTGGGATATATCTTATCCCAACGACCCTCAAGGGGTTAAAAACGAATTTTATGCGCATATGGCGGTAAAATAGGAATAACAAACGTATGGGTATTTTAAAATTTGGAATGAAATAATTTTATAAACTTTTAATAGTTTTAATAATAGTTTTGTATTTTCATAAAAACATAATAATAATAATAATAATAATAATAATAATAAAGGTAACAGTCTATTTAGATGTAAAGAAACAGTTTCTGAAAGAAAGATAAGTTTTAATGGATAAAAAGTGATAACGATATCAAAAAGCATACACCCCTCCCCCACAGAGATATCGTACGATATCAAGTGCTAGACCACCTCGCACCGAAAGGGACAACGTTATATGTAGACAGTCACCACTAAATATTGCGAATCTAACTTCGTTGACAGCATGATTATAAAAGCTGTCCGTAAAACAGCCTTATATCTAGAACAAATCAAAAGGCCAAGACAACATCGACAGAATAATATTCCAGTGTTTACTGCACAAAAATTACTGCAAGATTTTACTGGTAGGAAAGAATATAATTTTTAGCATATTTTGACTATCATTTTTTATCAGTATTTTCTATTTCCAGTAGTGGAAAACTGGCGCAGAGGCGGAGCCTATTGACACCACAAATATTTTATAGTATTCTTCACCTTAAGAAAAACTCAGAAATCCTGTCTTTAGATAAGCCGGAAAATACTACTAAAATTTCGTGGTGTCAATAGGCTCCACCTCTGCGCCAATTTTCCACCACTGTATTTCCCAGCTTACTACATTTTTACTTATTATCAAGTATAGGACGTTTTTGGTAAAATAACTTTAAACTTTTTTTCCATGTAAAAATAAAAATATTCGTAACTGGAATGTGCGGATACTAAAGTTAAAAAGAAGATTATATATATACAAAAAAAATTCTATCATGATACAGTTTAGTGACAATAATTTAACAACCAGTTATAGTAAAATACTCTGGCAAGAATGCCGAGAAGAAATAAAAATTTTGCATAAAAATGGGATATACAGAACAATTTAAAATGAACAACGTTAACATAAAAGGAAAATGAGCTGTAATGTAAAACATTCCACAAATTAAAATTACTTATTTTGTTTAACAGGACTCTTTTTTTAGGTGCGTTTTTAATTATATAAATAAGTAGCACCTAACATCTTCGTCTGTTCCGTCCGCATAGAACAGCGCAAAAACTACCCAACCGACTGATTTGAAATTTAATTTGTATAATAGTTGCAGAGTTTTGCCGAGTTATTTAAAATGTTGCGAAAATTTAAACAAAATTTAAAAAGATATAAACAAAAGTTTTCTTCATTCTATTAAATCCTATCATACGTAATTAATCCAATGATATCCCATGATAGTTAATGATTCCAAGTTGCCATAGTGATTACCTCATATTTAAGACGGAGTCATATTATTGCCATATCACTAATTTTGATAAATAATAGTAAAAAAAAAATTGTATTCATACGTATTTGCATACTATAGCTATTGTAACAAGATATTTA
The DNA here is from genome assembly GCA_963932465.1 of Maratus speciosus. NCBI lineage: Eukaryota > Metazoa > Arthropoda > Arachnida > Araneae > Salticidae > Maratus > Maratus speciosus. The sequence goes on along the minus strand of OZ010797.1, from coordinate 218,652,353 downwards.
TAAAACTAGTTAAAGTACAAACGCCCCTCACTTGTCATGTTTCCCGTATAATTTAAGGCTTGTTACTATCGAATTTACTTTCTGGACACATATAAAATATATATGTGTCCAGAATATACATATAACACATATAAAAGGACGGTGTATCAAGTGGAGAAAAGTTATTAGACAGCAGCTGTTGTGTTAAAAATAAGTCCAGCGGTGTAGTGGTTAGCATATCACGCTGCCATGTTTAACGGCTACAGTTTGACTCTGTTTCAGATTATGTTTATTTGACTTTAACACATTATCTACTGCATTATGATCTACTGCATTTTTTTTTTCAGTTTCTACAATGAAAATTAAAGGATAAACATGAAAAAATTACTACCCGTGAGAAATTTATATCCTTAGAGGTAATTAATTAAAGTGGAACTTTAACCCTTAACGGCGCGGAGTAATTCTGTTTATAAACTTATGAAATGAAATAATGGACTGACACTGTAATTTATAAACGAATTTATTAGAAAATACGAACTTGCTTATTTTCATGTACATTCTAATAAAAAAAAATTTAGTTAAATATTCTTCGTGCCATTTGTCAGTTTTGGAATTAAAATTAGGTGTCCTTTTTTAACCCTAGAACTACCGGAAATTTTACTCAAGTTTTATAAAAACATTCTACACCAGAATTTTTACTTAAAACTATTTAATTTGTTTATTTAACTTATTATTATCTGATTTATACATTTAGTTTGTTTTGAAGAAATTTCTGGTTTGAATAAATATTTTGAATGTACATGTCGGGTCCATTGGACCCTTCTGGTAGACAGAGGGTTAAGGACACCGCGCTGGAATGGGTTAACCCATTAGCCGCTGGTGCTGCGTTCACGCAACGGTCAAAATAAATGCAAAAATCAAGTTATTTACAATGCCCACCACTATTTTTCAATTTAAAAATTGGCTTAACTTAAGTCATAAAATTTTAAGATCTTATAAAGCGAAAATTATCTTTCAGAGTTTGTGGTAGCAAACGACGTTCCGCTAAAAATATGAAAACTTCTACCTTATAGTTCTAGCGGTTAATGGGTTAAAGTAACGTCAGTACACTAAAATATTGTAACTAAAATACCGCAAGATATTCCAAATGGCACCAGAATTGTGGTAAAATATTTTCAATTTAATAAGTATTGTATATGAATTATAGGCTTTTTCTAATTTATAAATAAATTTTTCTGCAAATTCCGGTGCAAATCATTTATTTCAAAACTTTATCAATGAAAAGGCTTTGCCCCTAAAAGGGCTTTTTTTTTAAAATTTATTTTTAGATATCGATATCGTTCACAGTCCTTTAGTTTTGCGACAAATCTCACTTATTATTGCCGTATTGTTTCATTTTAAATTATTTTACCCTGAAGGTCCCTTATATTTGACACGGGCGACGCCGGGTAGTTCAACTAGTTTTTTATGTTTTACGGGCTGATGAAAAAGACATTGCTAACAGAATAAAATTGGTGTAAAAGATGCTGGTCCGGAAGTCACGTGGGAAGTTATATAGAACCGATAAGGGTCAAAACAATACCTCATTTATTAAATGAAATTAAATTTTATCCAAATGTTCATATATACTTTAGTTCATGCGCTTGATAAAATTGTGCAAGAACTTCACACATGTTAAATTTGTCCAAGTTTTCGTCTCTCCAGAAAAATCGTACTTTTCAGTTAAAAATCTCATTATCTCATAAAGTACTCCAGTGATTTTGATATTTTTTTAGGGGGGGGGGGGGGGTGTTTGAGCATAAATATAAGATCATATATGGCAGGCAGTTTTAAAAACAATTAATTACATTCAGAAATTTTTTTCTGAAAAATTGACATTGCTCTAAAAAACATTTTTTAGTCGCAGAAAAACACAGTCTGCCATACATCTTGACCATAATCCAATGAATATAGATTTTAAATTTCACCAGAATTGGTCGTGTAAATCCGAGGAAACGAGTCTTAACCCTTAAATGCGCGATTTTTTATTTTGTTTCGAAGAAATTATATATGATCCTCTGAAAATTTTATTACACGGGAAAAATAATGAAAAAAAATCTCAGATACATTTTACATATAATACGTAAATCTTTTATTCTGTTGCACAACTGCAATATAAGTAAAAACTACTGTCGTGTGGCTGTTTTACGCTAAAATATTGCAAACTAATAAGTATTTTAATAAGTATGTCTCCAAATACCTTATTTTATAAAATTTTATATTTTATAAAGCTTAAAATTTAACCATCTAACACTAGAACCGCCGGAAATTTTGCTCAAGTGTTACAAAAATATCTTACACCAGAATTTTTATTAAAAATTATCTAACTTCTTTAATTAACTTATTTCTCCGTGGTACTTATTTAACATATTTTAGAAAGAAATTTCTGGTTCGAATCGAAGTATTTTTATTTGGTGGCGGTCAAAATGACCGTTATGGCGGTTCTAGTGTTAATTCCCATGAGAGAATACAATCTAGAAATTACGTAGTTCAGAGAATCTAATTTATACCAGAAAGTTTCAATGGTTAATTTCCCTTTATTTAAATACGGAATATCTGTTCTTAATTAAAGAAAATATTGCTATTTTAATTTTCTGGTGTGAGTTTGGTATATACGAAAAAAATGATCTATTAAACACTGCGTTTGCATATGTGAATGCTGCGCACTAAAGGGTTAAAGCTGGCATATATTCCATAGGATTGCACGCAGTCTTGTCTTCTCTTAATTCATTTTTCAAGTGAAAACTCAAACGAATGGATAAACTTCTTGATGGATAAACTTGATAATGGATAAACTTGTTCTCGAAGTCTAGTTAAGGTATGTACTACATTATTTAATCAAACCGAGATATGTTTAAATGTCTACGGAAGTGAATGAAGAATGGAATATAAATTTTATAATAATATGCAACTCAAATAAAAGCTATGTGAGGGCATCGCATAATTGTCTTTTCCTAAATAAAATCATCTGCAATGAAAATTAAATAACAAACTATTCGTTCTTGTGATATAGTTATCGCGGAAATCGTACAGCGACACCTGTTGGGTGATTTACACCAAACGTAATACATCAATGTCTAACAGAACAGGAGAAGTTTGAAGGAATTCAGTACATTAATTTTTGAATTATAGCTATGGCTGAAGTCGGAAAAAATGCAAAACAGTAGAGCCACCTGTTGGGAGATTTAGATAAAAAATTAATAAACACTAATCTATGTCAAGGTTTAACTTGACCGGTTTGCCTAAATTCCGTACATAATAAATTCCGTGCTGTTGCGATAATTTGTCCTCAAAATTTGTGTCACAGATAGACAGACATAAAGACCGGCAGGCAGACACAGAGGCTCAAGGACAGATAAATCGCGTGCAGGACATTCTTAAAAGGTCCGTTGCAAAACGAAAATCGAAAAATTTTCAGTAACCCAATACTTTCTTCTTATAAATATAGAAGAACATATAAATATTATTTAATTATTCTATAAAGCCCCTCAAAAAGTCTTAAAAATATAAATGCAATAACAATCAGCACATAAACAGGGATTACAGAAAATAAAGAAAACAGGAAAAAAAAATTTTGATAATGTAATGATTATAAAATAAATTGGGATAATTACAAATATTACTTCAACATTTTTAAAAAGAATGAATACAAAGCAGATTAGAGAAATAAACCAAACTATATGCTTTTATATAGATCATTGCAACATTGTATTCTGAAGTCGTTATATAATTTAGATGAAAAAAAAAAACACATGGCGATAGATGGTTATCAAATAACGTTTTCTTTTTATTAAGTATGAGAAGAAAAGCGTCTACTTATTTGCAAAATTTTTTTTTCTTAATTCTGGTGTCACTCCATCAATTGAGCAGTTTTCGAATATAAGTATTTTGCCACTGGAAGGATTAAGTGCTGACACAACCCTGCTGAAGGCGTTGAAAGACTGAAGCTCCACAACTGAACAGTATTTGACACGGAAGACTTACCAAATTACAAGAGCACCATAGCGTATAGTTTTATTCAGATATATACTAGAATTTCTGAACAGTATGCCCACATTATTTAATCTGTCGTTATGTAAGAAGACAATTAGAATTTTAAAAATGCTGGCAGATATTTGAATAAAAGATACTCTAAATAAAAAAGAACAGGCATATCAGTTCCACCTAAAGTTTTTAATAAGAAATTCTGAAATCATACTGGAAATTCCACCGAAGGAATTTTTACTTTATATAATCACGAAAGATCTGCTTTGAAAGAGACACGTTCTCTAATCCATTGAGAAGTGCAGGGCTGAAATTTCCGACTTTTTGTATACCAGTATAATCTTAGAGAAAATGATGTTCTCTTAAATCTCAAAAAAGTTCAGATTAAGTAAAATAACGTTTTCTCTAAAATTATACTGGTGTCCAAACAGTCGGAAATCTCATCCCTGGAAGTGTGGTAAATTATTTTATTCCCCTTAAATTTGACCCGTTTTTGACAAAATTTTTTTTATATGTATAAAGTTTGATTAAAAGCTTCATAAAAAAAATTATAAAATAGTATTTCCTTGTTTAAAAATAAAAATTTTCGAAATTTGTGTTATGAATTTAATGTTATAGAACAGGGCTGGCGAACCTATGGCACGCGTGCCACTTTCGGCGCGCCAAAGAATAGTTTTGGCACGGCGCGGCGTGTCGATGATTATGCCTCTAAATGAGGATAAGCGATGTTATACAAAATCCACGAACTTAGAAGATCTGATTCGATTCTAAATTCTATTAATTGCAAATTGAAGAATTTTTATATTATTTAATATGGTTTCGAAAATTTATCAAAGAAAGAATATATTTGAAAACTAAAATTATGACAACTCTGAAATTAATTTCAGAGCAATTTAAATAAACTGCCTTTTGTTTTCGATTTTAATAATTTTTCTACTATTTATATCTGTGAGTCATCGTTTTCGCAAATTTATAATGCAAAAAATAAAATAGAGAGGGGTTGCCATTTAAATTCATTTGGTTTGCATTCTGTTGAAATTAACTGAGCATAAACATGATATTATTTTTCATCCAAGGAGCAAAAATTAATCACATTATGTTTTTAATTAATTTCTGAAATATAATTGTTTCTATAATTATTGCAGTGTTATACTTACATGTAAGTTACTTTATTTTAGAAAATATCTTAATAAATAATTTTCAAGTAGTTTTGATTCATTATATTTCAGACCTCTAAATTTGTTTTCTAGTTGGCACGTCAAGATCAAGTAAAATATTTTTTGAAAAAACAAAAAGGCACGTGACTATAAAAAGGTTCGCCAACTCTGTTACAGAAACATAACTTTTTCTTAAAAAACTCTAGAAAAGGGTTAAATGTTCACAAATTTTATTTTTCGGGGAACATGTGTATGAAGGGCAGGATGATAATTCTCTGTCCCAAATGGTTGATTTTCAGCACTAAATTTTAATAGTATTTTTTCTTTATTAAATCTCAGAAATTCTGTCATTAAATAAGATGAGAAATACCATTAAAATTTAGTGGTAGCAAGTAGCAAGTCGGGACGGAAATTCTCATCCCTGGAAAGGGTAACAAATCCTGAGCATTTTAAACACTTTTTATTATTAGAAAATATCAACTGAACCGGATTCAATCATACACTTAAAAAATACATAAACTCAGTTTATTTCAAAACAGATTTTTTTTCGCACAAGAACCATTTAATATTTTTGCATCCAATCTTCACAAATTTCTAGATCAAATCTCCAACTTACGGCAAAAAACAAGGAACTGTATATTTTAGAAAAAAAAAATATGTTTTAAAAATTAAGTATAAAGTATTGCATATTATTTTTATGGGGTTTAATTATGAATAATTTTATTTTGTATGCTAAACACAAAACATATTCAGAGCTACTTTTAAAATAAAGATGTAAATTATAAAATTTAAAACTAACAAGTATTTCCAGAGTTATCTTGCGCGCTCTTCTTGAAAAATCCATTTTGAGATAAATCTCTTTAAAATACCTTTTGTAGCATGTTCACTTAAATAAATCAAAAATTACTATTTGGAATATCACAATAAAAAATAGGATAAACTGGAAACTCTATTTACATTGCGTTGAAAAGGAGCTATACATATATGACGTTATCTCATTTTGCTAATTTTGAACACACCTCCCCTTTACGGTATCATATGTTATCATTCGTTGACACCCCCCTCCACCTGATGATATCGTTATCAAAGTCTGAAAAAAAATTATTTTTAGATTCTTTTTCTTTCTTTATACGCTTGCAAGGGACTGCTTATACATATGATTATACCTTTATTAGTTGCATACTTTACGGATTCAAGAAGTCAATAAAATATCAATAAATGAAATTATTTTTTATCAAATAACATCTAAAAGAGATAGTTACTACTTAAAAGTACGTAATAATAGCTGATTGTTACATAATACCTTCAAAACTAATACACTGCTGGCCATCCAAAATGCAACACCAAGAAAGACAAGAGATATCAAAGCCAAATTTTTTTAGAGATTACACATAGTATCAGTGTTAATTGATTTCAAAGACAACCTTCTTTGAAGTGAGGTAGACGGGAAAATCAGTAAGAACTGTTACATCCCCGTCTGTCAATAACGGCTGCTACACGCTGCGGCATAGAGTGAAAGAGGCTTTGGATGTGTTGTTGGGGATTGTCATCTTACGCTGCCTCCACACGTAGCCAAAGTTCATCTTATGTACTCGCGGGTGCGGCATTCCGGGCGAGGCGTTCTTCAATCATTGACTAGACTTGCTCGATGGGTGATAGGTCTGGGGAACAGAAAGGACAGGGTAGCAATGGAATATAGTGAGCTAAGAAGAAAGCTTAAACATTACGTGGAACATGTGGTCGTGCATTGTCCTGCTGAAATGTGGTCGCAGGCAAGCCCTGAAGATGAAGGAGAAGAACAGGCTGCAAAACCTCGGAGATATAGCGCTGGCTGCTAAAAATACCGTTAATACGTACGGGTGCGGGAGATGAATCCAATACCACCTCACACCATAACACCGGGTGCAGAACCAGTGTGATCATGCATAATACAGCAGTTGAGCAGCCTCTCCCCACGGTGTCTCCAAACTCTAATTCAACCATCGTGATACTACAGGCAGAAGCGTGATTCATCCGAAAACACAATGCTATGCCATTCGGATGTCCATCTCTGCCGTTTAGCAGACCATTGCAAACGCAAATGCCTGCGATTTAATGCCAAATGTATGCGAAGCAATGGACACCTAGAGGACAGTCCGCTGTACTGCAAACGACTTCTAACAGTTCGTGTGGGTGCCCATTGTTGTGTTAGAGACGGTATTCGTTGTGTTATGGTTACGGATGTGGTAGTGCATTCCATCAGTGCCATGCGCACAATATCTCTCTTTTCCAGTGCAGTGGTAGGACGAGGCGGTTGCAATCGCTCCTGTCGGTTTGTTGTTCCCTCCTGCATCCACCGATTCCATATTCTCATGATTGTTGCTTGGCTACGTCCGATACGATGGCCAGTTTCTCGGAAGGATAATCCGCAATCTCTGTATGAAAGGATTCTTCCGCGATCGAAATCCGAAACGTGCTCCAATGGTGCTCGTGTTTTTCTACGAGACAAATTGAATCTGTACACACAAAAAATCGCAGGAGAAAACTATTCACGTTCTTCAAAACGACAATCTTTCTCCCCTTTGTATACAGATTGTAAGGGTCGCTGCAGTCACCCACGATGTGTGCGAGGGCTGAATTTGTAGTCATTTGTATATCTTACCGAGGTGTATTCATGGTGTAAATTTTACGCTGTTTGGTTGATCCCTTCATGGTGTTGCATTTTGGATGGCCAGCAGTGTATTATCTTCTTGCACTTACCCCCTGCAAGTTAAAAGCGAAACTTATCAACAAAAACATTGGACGACATTCTTGTCTTTCTTTCCTGGTAAAAGCAAGTATAATTTCGCACATATTATGCTCCTAATTTCTTTAACAACAAATTTTATGCGCATACGGCAGAAGAACAGGAATGCTAAACGTTTGGGTATTCTAAATTGTGGAATGAAATGATTTTATAAACTTTCAATAGTTTTAATAATAGCATTTGTATTTTCATAAAAACATATAATAACAATAGTAATAATCCCAACAAAAAGTTTTCGGTAAAAAAATAAGCGCCAAGTTCTCCTTAATGTTTCGGCCAGAAAAAGTAGTGATATCTGAAGTTCGCACAAGTTAAAAGCCAAACATCCCAAATCTTTCATTGAAAATGGCTTCCTGCGACTTGGCCGTTAATGCCTTCTACAGCATTTCAAAATTAATGATTGGAAATTACGCATTTATGAATTATTTAAATATTAAAAGTAATATTAGAATGCAAAGTGGCAAATTCACATAAAGACATTATAAGTAAAAGATTTCTGATAACTACCATTCAGTTTCAACAAACATTAGTTTTGATTACAGGTAATTTAGTCCAGGGGTGTTCAACTGTGGCCCGCTGGATACCACTAAAATTTTACAGTTATCTTTGCCTTATCTAATCGTCGAATTGCTGCGATTCAACTTGTCGACTATTTCTTTAAAATTTTAGTGGTATACGGAGGGCCACAGTTGGACACCCCTGATTTAGACCACTTGTGGTTTAATTGCCATTTTGTACGGTCTAAAGCTAAAGTTATTAACATAAAACCCAAGAAATAAAACAAATTTATTTACTTCAAAGCTCACAATATGTTACATTATATTTTATTGTATAACAATGAAATCTTGTGTATTGACGAAAGAGATTTTTTTCGTTTGAACATTTATTATAGTTTGTTTGCATACATTAAGAGGTATTCGATTTATAAACTGTTAAACGCTGATACTAATTATGTTTTAGCAATAGGGATATTATCTCCTGAATACAAGTATTTTGTTATTTTTAACTTCTAAGCATTTAAATAGACTGAAGTTGTTTAAAAGCTTTTTTCAAATGTGTATTTTATTTCTGTACTATGTGCCACAAAATGCCTAAAATAATCAAAAAATGTAGTTGGCATGTAACTCATTTGTACATATTTGAAAATTTGAAAAACTCTCCCAAAGGCATTAACGGCCAAGTCGCAGGAAGCCATTTTCAATGAAAGATTTGGGATGTTTGGCTTTTAACTTGTGCGAACTTCAGATATCACTACTTTTTCTGGCCGAAACATTAAGGAGAACTTGGCACTTATTTTTTTACCGAAAACTTTTTGTTGGGATATCACTACTTTTTGTATGTTTTTTCAAGTTTGTTATTCTAAACTATATTAATATGAAAAAACTTAAATTTCGGTACTTTTATGTTAGCCGGGAGCAAATCTCCTCATTAGCCTTTAGTTTTTTCGCCAATAGCAGTTTTCATTTTTCACATGTGTAAATTAGAAACAATGCTTTGGTTTTCAAATAAAATATTTTGGTTTATGTTATTGTTTCTTATTTATTTATTTATTTATTTCTATGTTAAATATTCTATTAAATAAAATGAGATGAATGCATCTATTTTAAATGAGATGACTGAAAAGTATATATCTTTAAATGAAATGAATGCAATATGAACAATGGGGAGTTGGGAACAGTATTTGGCGATTTGCCACTTGCGCCTGGCTAGCATAAAAATACCTAAATTTATTTTATTGAGCTTTACAAATTTATACTTTATTTCTTTTCATATTAAAGTACTAGCCGTCTCTAGCAAGCAGTATTTACCGTATTAATTCCATGTTAAACGTTGCATCATGTTACTGTTATTCATAATTTAATTTACTTGCCCATTCTTTCGCCAAGTCGGAAGCATTTGATAGAGAAATCAAGAACTCTTTACGATCATGGAAGCACATCATATATTTTGTGTTGTTATGTATTTCATCTTTCGTGACAAGTATCTCTTTACTCACTTATGCATGTTTCCTTAGCAGTTTCATTTCGTTCTCTAATGCGGAAATTTTTAAACCTGTTAAGTAATCTTTTCTAATTGGGCTCAATGCCAATTGTTGCATTTTAACTGATACGACTGGGTACAAGTGAAATGGTTCTAATGAAATCCTTTGACAATATCTGCATTTGCATTAAACCATATTGATGCTAATATCTTTTTGTTTCACGTTAACCTTTTCAATAGACTCGATTACGGAAGAATAGAAGGTCTACTGGCTCACTGTCATGATCCATTTGAAAATCTATCATTCTTCTCACCTGATCGTGTTGAAGAATTAGTCAGTGTGCCATCGTTTTAAGATTTTAGCTTATTTTATTCGAAACCTGAAAACTAAAATGCGAGGAAGCGGATTATAGAAGATTCATTCTAACGTACATATCGATTAACAGGTTACATATTATAGAATTATAATAATTATAAGAAGAACTGGCAGTTTCAATGCTTTAATAGTTTCCGTAAATTCTCTTTATATAATACAGAAGTTTTAGCGGTGTAAAGATTAACAACATAGTCACAGTAAGTATACTAACAGTACAATATAATAACAATAGCAGAGGTTTTGGGCAGTGACGAAACTATTAGCACTTTGGAAATATTAGTACCTTATATCATTTATCTATCCAGATGATATGCGGAAAAATAAAAATAGATGGCTCGCATTAATAATTAACTCATTGAAAAATAGCCACTAGCATCAAATATTCGCCAAGCTTGGCGACATTTAGCAAAGTATCGCCAAATTTGGTAATATATCATGTCAATTCTCAAATTTGGCGACAAAAAATGTTTTGTTTATTCTAACGTCATAATGATGCATATGTATTATGTATTATACACATACCTGTAATATGTATTATGTAAATGTATTACGTATTATATGCATATGTATAATATGCATGATACATATGCATAAGCTCATTAACATCACTAAAGCGCACTTAAAGGAATAGTGTTCCATAAATAGTAGGGATAATTGCCAAATTGACCAGAGTGCTATTGAGATTAGAATTCCGACATTTATAATAGACCGGGAGGCGTTTGCACACACCATCACCTCATCGAGTTTACAGCTGAAATTTTAGGATTAGTTAAAACTACATTAGCATAGTTAAATGCAACTGGTCTGTTAAGTCATATCTTGGTAGAAACCACTTGAAGACCTAATTTTAGTGGTTAACTGATAGGTTTACTATTGTATTTTCCTACATTTAAAAGTTTGGAAACATGGAGGAATGGGTGCAGGAAAACGCAATGGAAAATCCACCAATTAACCCGTAAAATCGGGTCCGTGGGTGGTTTCCACAAAGATATGACTTGGCAGACCAGATACATTTCAATACGCTAATCGATATTTAACTAACCCTAAAATTTCAGCCGTCCACTCGATGAGGTGGTGATATGTGCAGACGCCTCCCGGTCTTTAATAAAATTTGTTTTAAGGAAGTAAAAGATAGAAAGATGGACAGATAAACTGAAAGATTAGCCATATTGAGATTTTTTGTAAAAGCATATAAAAATTCATTCAGCTTGAAATCATGTAACACCTTTATAACTCAGGCTAATTTTCTGTAATCGGGTTTTGGTGACCAACATATCTTATCTATAACTATAATCTTTCTTTTACAGATTTAAAATTAACAATAAATTAACAGTAAGTAGGCTAATAATACAATATAATAACATTAGCAGCGAACGTCGGACGCCGTATCTGTCACACATCGTTAAAGAGAGTTTATTAGTTGCACATTTCCTTTAATTAAAAGGAGATTTTTAAACTTTCATATGGAATTAGGATATTTTTCCACTATAGGGACCTTGGCATGTTTTTAAATTCTTGGCGCAATTCGGACTTCAGAAACTGAGATATGTTGCCAAATGATAAAAACAACTATGAAAACAAACCTGATGAACTTTTATGTTATTTATATACATATAAACATTTTATTTATACATGTATAAAATATTATTTTTTATATACAAATTATTTATGTTGGTATATAAAAATAAATAAACGGGTTCCTTACATTAAATAAATTGTAGACATAAGGGAAAAATTGCTTGTGTATATGACACAGTAAATAGGTTGCCCTAAAATACGCTATTATCAAATTTCTTTTCTCGTCAAGGCTATTTTCTGTATTTTGCCAAGGCTACTGTATCGTAAACGTACAGAATTGCGGTTATATATTTTTTAATGTTTTATTGTTTTAATATCGTAAATATAGCATAATCTATACTGATTAAAATTTTTAGGTATATTCATTTTCTCTATTTAACAAGCATCTTTGGAAAAGCATATATATTAAATGTTATTGTGCTTGAAATCACGTGACCCCCTTCAAAACTCTGTAATCGAGTTTTGGCGAACATTGGCACAATTGAATGTGTTAAGGAACTGTTTGCGGCCAAATGAACACCCCCAATTTGAAGGGTTTAGAGGCGGAAATTCTGTGTTTTCAGATTTTTCTTGTTAATTGTGCTACAAACCCGACTTACTTGTGAAATTTCATGATTCTACGACTTTTAGAAGTACCTTAGTTATTTGATGATGCGAAGTGAGTCAGTGACAAAAAAGCGCTTTTTCGGAATTTAATATTTCGAAAACTACTAAATATAGAAACATAAAATCGTGGAACCTTAGTTCAGTTTGACCATACGAACACGTGTATAAAAGAAAAATTTCTATATCTCTCCCTAAAACAACGTTATTAGGGGGTAAAAAGTATGCCGTAATGGTTCAGGAAAAGGTATCTTACGGCTTGTGCGAACTTGGCGGACGCACTGCCGTGCTCCCAGATAAAGGTAACAGAGTATTTGGATGTAAAGCAACAGTTTCTGAAAAAAGAAAAATTTCGTTAGATAAAAAGTGATAACGATATCAAAAAGTAAACCACACTCCCCAAAGAGACACCGTACAAAATCAAGTGCTAGATCCCCTTCCCCTAAGGTGATGACGTTATATGTGCACAGCCCCCACTAGATGTTGTGAAGTTAGCTTCGGTGATACCATGATTAAAAAGGCTGTCCGTAAAACAGCCTTATGCCTAGAACCCATTGATTCGAGAAAACCAACGTCGACAACGAATTATGCCTGTGTTTACTACACAAAAATTACGGCAAGATTTTACTGGTAGGAAAGAACATAATTTTTAGAATATATTGACTGTCATTTTTTATCAGTATTTTCAATTTTCCAGCTTAGTACATTTTTATTTATTATCACGTATAGGTATAGGACGTTTTTGGTAAAATATCTTTTACACTTTTTTTCAATGTAACCATAAAACAACTTCTTCCCTGGAATTTATGGATACTAAATTAAGGAAAAGACTATAAAATAAAATTGCAGTCATGATAGATTTTAGTGACAATAATTCAACAACCAGTTAAAGTAAAATACTCTGGCAAGAAAGCCGAGAAGAAATAAAAATTTTGCCTAAAAATGGGATATACACCAACAATTTATAAATAAACAATGTTAACGTAAAAGGAAAATGAGCAATAAAGTTAAACATTCAACTAATTAATCTTGCTTATTTTGTTTAGCAGAGCCCTTTTTTCTAGTTGCATTTGTAATTATACAAATACGTAGCACCTAAAAACCACTAACCGCTAACCACTACGCACCTAACCACTTTTTTGAAAAATAAATATTCACCTTATTTAATAGCCGGTAAAATTATACCATAATAAAGCCACTTACGCTATTTTATAAAACTGGTGGGAATCAAACAATCTGAATAAAAGACGTAGAAATATGTAATAATTGTTACGTAATACCTTCAAAACTAATATTATCTTCTTGCACATGACCCCTGCAGGTTAAAAGAAGAACTTATCAACAGAACATTAGACGACAGTCTTTGTCATTCTTTACTGATAAAAACAAGTATCACTTCCTACTGGACCGAGAGCCGGCAGCACAGACACATGGTCCGTACGGATACCGTTATTTCTCCAGGGATACTACCAGTATCTTTTTAGAAAAAGAAATCTAGGTTAGACACGCAAAATTTCGCCTTCTTTTAAGAAGAGCATTTCTATAAGATAATACTGGTGCCGAAATATTCTCTGGTCTCCAAAATTCAAGGATGCGTAAGAACCATGAGACAACCACCTGATCGAGTTGGAGGCTGAGATCCCAGAATTAGCTAAAACTCGATTTCCATGTTATAACGCAATCGGTCTGCTAAGTCATATCTTGGTGAAAAACACCTAAACACCTGATTTTACCGGTCGACACATAGGTTTGCCATCGTGTTTTCCTGCTCCCAGTCCGCCATGTTTTCATAACTTTGGATGCAGGAAAACGCCAATGGCACACCTACATGTTGACCGCTAAAATCGGATTTTAGGTATTTTCCGCCAAGATATGACTTACCAGACCGAGTGCGTTTTAATATGGGAATCGAGGTTTATTTAATTCTAGAATTTCAGCCTCCAACTTGATGAGATGGTTGTCTGTTTTGCCGTCTCCCGGCCTATACATATTATACTCCTAATTTCTTTAACAACAAATTTAATGCGCATATGGCAGAAGAGCAGGAATTTCAAACGTTTGGGTATTCAAAATTTTGGAATGAAATGATTTTATAAACTTTTACTAGTTTTAATAATAACGTTGTATTTTCATAAAAACGTACCTATCTATATTATAAAGGACAAACATATCTGTGCGTAACGCATACGTCATTTTGCGAATGGCAACACTTTGAAATTTGAAATGAAATTTTGGTTTTGCAATTTTCTCTACTTCAAATTTTTAAACTTCTAAACATCGCACATTTTAAATTTTTACACCGTCGTATAAGGAAAAAAACGCTCTTTTAAATGCAATTTGTTTGAAAGCTGTATCTCAATTAATTTTTGAGATATTAATTTTTTTGCAGTTTTTAATACCATTTTTCTTATCGTGGCAACAAAAGTACCTCATTTCTATTGAAAGTCATTGAAAGTAGACGGAAAATAGTTGAAAATAGGAGATACTGTATCTTTCTGTTGCCATTTCTCATAAAACCTGAAAAAATAGTTGAATATAAAACATGGGCTATGTCAAGAATATTGTCAGTTATTCCGTGATAATGACGTCATATGCACACTTTTCTATAGACGAAGTTTAAGACTGAGTTGTAAAAGTAGATTGCTTTAGCGGATGCAAATGACGTCATTTTATAAGAAAGCGTGTATTTTAATTCTTAAACCTGAATTATGTTTTGTAGAAGTGCGTCATTTTCACAGCCCAGCTGCTTTGAAACTCTTCACAGGTGAAAATGCTTCACTTTTGAAAATAATGTAACCGAAATCACACACTGATAAACGCAATGTTTTAAAAAATGTAGAGTGTCTTTATAAAAGAGAGGGGACATGCAAATAATAGCGATTTATATTACAGAAATTGATGATTCTCGCCTGGATGGATTGGCTTCGCCGAGTTAGACAAGCAAACAAATAATTCGTGGTTTAAAATATTATCGTGTTCCTGAAGTTTTTGTCAAAATATCTCTCGAATAATAAAATTTTAATGCTATTCTTTAGGACATTCTACTATAATTTTATCAAAATAACATAATTTGCTTAATTTAATTTTTCCTAGTTTTATATAATCTATATATTTAAAACACAAGTGTGTTTTTTAGTCCTCTGCCCTGATCTTTCTGCTGAACCAATTTTACTAATATATATTTTTTTTTAACTGAAAGCTCTTCCTTTGTAGATGTGGTCGCACTATCTGTTTTTTTTTAAATATCCCCACTTTTATATTTTAATTTTAAAAGCATTTTATAAAATTTCTTCAAAATGATGAAAATTAGATAGCTTTCATTGCTTCAGACAAGAGAGAAATAATGAGGTATTTTAAACTTTATTCATGCTATTTTCTGATAAAAATTCAAAATTGTTGATAAAAATTGTTGTATAGGGTTTAGTGGCGCAAAATCCCATTAGGAGCAGTATATTATATTAGGGGAATAATAACGGAAAATGACATACTGCTTTTGAAAACACGCATTTTTCCTCATAATTTTTCTATAGTGATTTTCCTTCTGCATGTGTACTAATACTAAGTTTCAGACACTAGGCGAAATGCTTATTTAAGTGAAAATGAAGTCATATTCAAAAGAAAACGATCATTTTTTTTAGATAAAACTAAGCCTTTTAACACAAATGCGTCTAAAAACCATAAATTACGGAACTTTTTACTCTCCAAAATTGAGATTAGAATCTCAAATACAGAGTGCGTCTGTTCACATAAAAGATGTTGCTGGCAATCTTGACTTCAAGTTTTGAGTTAAAATGATTTTTAAATGATCAAACAAAATACATTTTTTTTTTTATGATGAATATGGATATGAGAAGTGCGTATACAAATTTTGAGAATGTGAAAATTGCTGTTTTCATTCCGGAAATCCAATCCTCCATTGATAACCACATCCTAATAACTGATCTTTACTATATTTTATTGATTATGTATCTATATTATAAAGAACAAACGTATCTGTGCGTAACGCTGACGTCATTTTGCGAATGGCAATACTTCACGATCAAATTTTGGTCTTGAAATTTTCGCTACTGCATTTTTTCAATCTTCTGACCATCATACATTTTCAATTTTTGTCGCATAGGGAAATAAATGTACTTTCAAATGCAATTTGTTTAAAAACTGTATTCATTGACTGATGTATTATATTTTCTAAAATAATTTTTAAGCATGATTTTTTTTTTTAAGGTTATCTTATCACGTGCCTGTTTCAATACATAAAATAATAAACATTTTGCACATAAAGCAACAAACATTTTTCAGCATTTGTTTCTGACTATGTTTGCATAATGAAATTAATACTTCCTTTATAAGCAAATAAAAGAATAATATTAAAAAAAACACCAAACTAACATATTTGTGAAAGACAAATTAACGAAATTAATACTTCTTTTATAAACAAATAAAAGAATAATATTGAAAAAACACAAATCTAACATATTTGTAATCGTACAATTTAAATTTTTAGATCACCAAATAGAATTTTTTTAAAATGGAATTTGTTTGCAAAGTTCATTTTAGTTTACTGATTGTCTATGGTTTTAAAAACAATTTTAAAGCATGAAATATTTTTTAATTTATCTATATCGCGCGGAGCTCGATTACGAAAGATTAATCCGTTTGCCCTTAAAACAAAATAAAGAGTTCATCATTTTCTTACGGCTAATTACCATTAAAAAAAACTTCCCTATGAATAAATAAATAATATAACACAAATTTACCAGACATGTATGAGCTCTGAAATTATCAGAATATAAAAGGATGCCATAAGTAGTAAAATCTTGGAAATAACTCTTAGCATGCGGCTAATAAGAAAATATCGCTTTTGATAAATTTCAAAAATGTATTTGATTGTGTAATTCGTATTTTCCATATGAAAAATGCTTTTTTAATGTAAGTGGTCAATCTAAAAAATTTATTGCATGTAAAAAAAATTGTTAGTTTTCAATTAAAAAAAAATCTTTTCACCTATATTCTTTAACCCGGGAAGCCCGGGTACGATCCCCTAGTTTATATAAAATCCAAGTCTCTGTGTGTCCCTCACAATTCCGGTGTGACTACCTCATTAATCGTGGCTGTGTTAGGCTTCCCATGGAGAAATTGGTATCAGATTCGACAATAAGTAATTGTTGAAAAGTACCAATACAGGGTTACTATAATAGCACCAAATTTGGCAAAATACCGCGAAATTTGGCGACGAAAATAAGTTATCATATATGAAGCCAACTTGGCGATAGCTGCCTAATTTAGCAAAATTTCCATTGAAACCCATTAATGTTTGTAATCGAGCTCACCACAATGTAATTTAAACTCAGCGCATTTAATATATTTTTTTCAAAAGCTGTGGTTCAGAATTTAAAGAGTAAGATACAAAAATGTACACTTTTACATCTTCATCTCGATGGTACTAATAACCGCCACTAGACTACTTATCTACCTGCAGCCTGTCTTTTTCGTTAGCCTCGATTCTGTCACGAGGCTAACGAAAAAGACAGGCTACTGCGGTGCGTCCGATTCTTCTTTTTTTACAGACCGCTGGAATCACGTGATGCTCGAATGCACCAATGAAGGTGTGCGAAAAGAGCATCACGTGACTCCAGCGGTCAGTAAAAGAAGAAGAATCGGACACACCGCGGTAGCCTGTCTTTCTTGTTAGCCTCGATTCTGTCATACATGACGTCACACTGAAAGCCCGCATACGTGGATTATCAATCCCATCCACAAGATGGCGCAGCTGTGTCAATTTACGGCCAATTCCAGCATTAAGTTTGTACGCTTAATATGCATGCAGTTTTGCTGGTGTACACTCAGATTTTTACAATACTCAAGTATCAAAGCACTGCGTAATACAGACTTGCACCCAGATTAATTTCTCGAAGAGAATCACAAAACGTTTGTGACTCTGCAATGTGTTTACTGTATAATAATTACTACAAGATTTTGCTGGTAGAAAAGACTATAAATTTTAGAATATATTGATTGTCATTTTTAGGGTGTGTCATCTTACGAGACCTTATTCGTCTCATTTCTCTGCCAGTACATCACGCAGCTTATTTTCAGAAACTGTAAAAGTTAGATACTTGAAATTTTGCATACTTATAGCTGAATACCTTCGATGACACGGCAAATCATAATATTATGTAAAACTTCTTAATTAACGCGCGATATTAATAAAAAGATCTCCCAATTAAAAGAATCGAAAATATTTATAACGTAACTAAAGCGTTGATTTTAATCAAAACCACAAAGATTTTTTTCCAGAAAATCAAAAATTGATGTAGTGTTATCCACAATTCTCCCGGCTATCAGGGCCATAAAAGTTTTCAAAGGCACCCGTATCTCACAAACTATTCCACCTAAAATTGCGATTTTTAGTACACACAAGCCAAAAAGTTTTCTCTTTCAGAATTTCTAAATATTTGTCAAAAATTCCAACTACAATTTGAAATATCCATTAATAAGCGATTTTAATAAATTTAATTTTATCTCCTTTCCAAATTCAACAGGTAGACCGTAGGAGCTTGCGTAATCTTTCGAGCGAAACAGCTGTTGCTAGTGATAGTGACTTACAGACTAACCCATTTGTAACATTAGCACATTATGCTTGCATTTCAGAACATTTT
Organism: Maratus speciosus; assembly: GCA_963932465.1. Classification (NCBI taxonomy): domain Eukaryota; kingdom Metazoa; phylum Arthropoda; class Arachnida; order Araneae; family Salticidae; genus Maratus; species Maratus speciosus. The sequence continues at coordinate 218,633,213 of OZ010797.1, read as the reverse complement.
GTTTTACTTTTTGTATTTAGAATTTCCGAATTCATATAATAAATTGTGAATAGTGATTTATGTTTTATTAATGACAGACATTCCGTGACTACATAAAGTAAAAATTCTTCTTTCGGAATTCCGGGAGTGGATTTTTGTCCTCTTCATTCTCGAAACTAAACTAATACTACAAATATTCATTGGCTTAAAACAAATCAAATGACATCATTTATGAAAGAAAAAAGTACTTTGCTGAAATTGATACTTTAGCGGACTAGTAATTTAGGTTCACAAATAGGGACCTAAAATTACAAATCCCCTTAAAATATCAATTTAATTAACACTACTGTAATTTCCTGCGTATAATCCGCTGATAAAACAGTTCTATTTGGACCTAGAAAATTTATTTAGTAATTGAAGATAAATATCTACTGCGATCTAAAAAGTTACATTTTATTTTAGGAAATTTTAGCGTCGAAAAATGATTGTTTGATCCGCGGATTATACGCCGTAAATTACGGTAAGCTAAATTCGCACAATCACAAATTTAAGGCCTTTAAACAAGTGAATGATATACAAATCCTCAAAACATTTTATTGTAAAGGATTTAAGTTAAATAATTATGAAAATTTCTCACTTTCTTGGCCACACTGACTTGAAGGCATTTTGCAAATTCAGATAAAATTTATTTTATTTAATACATTTATTTTATGTGGAAATCAGCATAGATGTTTCCATTTATTGGTTCGTTTTAAAGCAAAAAAACATTCACTTATTAAATCTCTCGCTGCGCAACCCGAGAGTTGCTCGGGCGACGTAAAAGTAGCAAAATTTGCGCAACACGAGATTTCATCGGGATGCATTTTTTTCCGTCTAATTAACCCTCCTGGATCATTCCCATCTGTAACTTTTTATTGTAAATTCTACCTTATCTAATCGGAACATTTTTCCGATTAAATCAGGCGAAAAGTTTTGTTTTGAAAAACCGGTGACAAAAGAATAAAAATTCTTAAAAGACGCTCGTCGCGAAGGAATTAAATACGCAATTTTTGAAGCTATTTTGATAAAACAATTACGCAGTGAGAGGGTTAAGAAATGAAGTCAATATGTAAAAAAAAATCAGTGTAATTTTTATGAGGGAAAGAATCGAGGTCCTCATATATGGACCCAGGGAACGAAGAGGTTGAAAAGCATGGAACCTATTTGGTAAAAAAAAAAGAAAATGAAATAAATAGACTTTTTTTCGCCACATATGTGGAGAACGGTTTCATCTTAGATTAAACTGAACCTTTGAGGCATTGAAAAAACAAAAGGTTTATTACCAAAATAATGTTTACAACAGCGGTGGCAAGACAAAGATTGGACTCAAATAGAAACGAAATGTCTGATGGAAAAAATAGAATATGGCCTTTTGTGTATTCAGAAAATGCAAAAATCCTCAAAAAATCGTACAAACGCAACTGCCAGGCATGTGATTTCCGCGTTTTTGCACACCAGTATATTCTTAGAGAAAATGTTGTTCTCTTAAATCGCAAAAAATGTTTCGATTAAATGAAATATCTTTTTCTCTAAGAATATACTGGTGTGCAAAAACGCTGAAATTACATGCCTGAACTGCTGTGACAAAAGTTGTAGAAATCGTTAACAAAGAAGAAACTCGGAAAATGATTAGAGAAAAAATTTTGCCCGCTATACGTGAAAAATTTCCAAGTAGTGAAATTCGAGTCCTGTATACAGGGGTCACATTCTACAAGGAAATTTTTATTGTTCCTACAACTATTATGAAAATAATATCTTCATCGCACCTTTCTATAGTATATTTTAAATAAAATTACCACGAAGATTACTGATAAAGGATCCGGTAGGAACAATAAAAATTTCCCTATACAATGCGATCCCTGTATATACATACAACAGGGCAATACCAAGCCTCGTTTGGCAGTGGATGATCCCAGTGTATACAATAATGTTTAAAGGGTAGATAGAACTTATAACTACAATGTCAACCTGCAAATAGTCCGGATTTAAATGCACTTGATCTCGGTTTTTTATCGCAATACAGTGATTGCGACATCAGTCTCCCACAAAAAATATTCACAACTTAATTGATGCTGTTGAAGTCGCTTTTCAAAATATAGAAGTAGAAAAGCTTGACAATGTATTTTTAAATCTACAAACATGTATGGAAAACATTATGATGCCAGACGGAGGCAACTCGTACAAAATTACCCATCTCAATAATGGAAAACTGTGTCGTCGAAAATTTCTTCCGCGAAACCTGGCATGTAAAAACGAAGCTATATTATGTATAAGAAATTCCTTAACGCTTTCATGGGCAAAGCGCTTCTGGTGCTAAAAGGTTAAAATGAATGACTGACATCGGTATTTACAAACAAATTTATATGAAAGAAAGTAAAGGCTTTTCTTTGCGTATATTATATAAAGCAAAATTTAATTTCTAAATTCCGGTGCAAGTGTGGCAATTCGGAATTTAAATTAAGAGGTATATATAATATACCGGTGTTCTTCAAGGGGTTAAATATCAATTTAAATTGTTTTATTTGCGATTAAAAATATCACAACTTGGTACTATCATTTTCATTCTCATATTTTACTTACCACAAATATAGCACTTATTTTGGGACAAACTTTTTGAAGCAAATTTACAGGGTTCCCACACCCTTAATCCACTCTCCATTTTGTACCACCAGTATACCAGAAAGATCATTTTCTTCCTAATCAATTCACGATTCATTAACTAGTAGATAGTTTTATGCGATTACTTCTGGAAGAATCCTTACAAAATAGGGCGTGTCTTAAGAGCGTGTGAACCCTGGATTTTTTAAACCAATTTGGTACTGATTTAAGGAGGGGCGAAGGAAATGCTTGGTAAGTAAATGTTCTTGATTGAATGCATAGCACCCTGGAATCTCTGAAAAATGTACAAACAAAATAATAATATCATCAGCATCAATAATCAGTACAAAAGTATTCAAATGTAGCAACTAATTTGGGACAGAGGGATTACCATCGTTACATACTAAAGATTTCACACAACTTACATTAAGTCAAAATGATATGTTAAATAATGGACCAGGAGCCGGCAGCACAGCCACACCTCATCGAGTCCGAGGCTGAAATTCCAGAATTAGCTAAAACTCGTTTCCCGTATTAAAACGTAATCAGCCTGCCAAGTCGTATCTTGCAAACCGATTTGAGCGGTTGACTCCTAAATTTACCATTGTGTTTTCCTGCACCCAAAAGTACGAAAACATGAAGGACTGGTTGAATGGATTAAAACTGATTTAATAAATCGGTAGTTCAGGAGTAGCATTATATAGGGAAAATATCGTGTACCATTAAGCAAGGTTATATGTCTTTATTTAAGTAAGGTCTTATTCATATTAGTTTGTATGGTGTGAAACAAATATTAAAACACACAATTCTCGCATGATGGCTTTTTCTACAGCTGTGAATTTGTTAAATAACATCTTTTATTTTCGCCTTAAAAAAATTAATTGCATATTTTATTTAGAAACCTTATACGTATTCAATTTCTGTAATAAAAAAATAGGTACATTTTTATGTTTTTTTCAAATATTAAGCGATCTTTAAGGGATTAATAGAATTTATACTGGCATTTACAATTAAAAAAAGAAAGACCTTGAAACCATGGAAATATGAATAAACAGGAATTGACATATCCTCAAAATAGGAAACCTTCAACTGCAACCTATTTTGCATTGGCTTATTACCGCAGAGACAAACATCCACGAGTAAATTTAAATAGAAATTTTCTCCTTATTTTATCGCCTTATTAATGCGAAATTTCAATCATCATTAGGGCCAAAAACATATATTTATTTGTACTGGTGGATGTTTACTTCGGCTACAGTATGACCATGCGCTTCCGCATATTGTGACAACTTAAACAGGGCTGCCACAGGCGACTGTTTTTATATTCTATTCGCAACACTATTTAAAAAATAATACATATTTTAGCACATTTATCTAGAAAATGTTGTCGTAGCGTATGCAAAAGAAAAAGCGGTGCGAAATAGAATTAAAAAATAGTCATCTGTGGGAGACCTGCCTAAACGACCTCCTGCGTGTGCCAGTGAAATAGATTATAAAATCCGGGCCGACTTCCACCAGAAAAATGAATAGAAATTTTTAAAATTTTAGTTAGAGAAATTTTGCACGAATAAGCCGCAAAATAAGGCGAAATATTTTAGTTAAAATTTTCTGGTTGAAGTTTGCTTCGGAGGTAATCAGAAACTGTTGATCGAATGTAAAAAATCAGTCGCCACCTTGTGACAGCATCCTCAGTTACTTTACTCATAACTGGTAGACTCTACACATTATGCCTCCTCCTTTTTATTCAGAACTCCATTCTTGAAACAAATAAGAATTATGGAAAATGTTTTTAGAATAGTTTTTGAAAAGTAATAAAATATTAAAATGCACATTTTACGTAGAAATGAATTTAAGTAAATGGAATGATTGGAATATTTTTTTAAGAATTTAATATTATTAATTTAATAAACTACGATTGCAGAATCATGTTAGACAGGAAATTTTTATGCAATCGTTTTAATAAAACATGGACATTTAATTTTCGTTATATATAGAGAGAGAGAGGAAAAGGTCTAAATACCGGCTACCACTTTTGTCTTCAATCTAGTTTCTACAGTTTTCAAAATTAGTAAAAGGAAATGTGACAGCAGGGTACCTTGACAAGTTTTACACCTATTTAGAGAAAAAAATCAGTTTAAAAAGCGTTTTCTGTTTCTAAAAAGCGAAATTCCGGAAGCTCCGAATTTTGAGTTTTGAAAATGGGTTCTAAATACCAGGTACCTACGTTTATTTTTTCACAAAAGAGCACACAAATAGTGCAAATGTCAATTATTAAGCAATAAAAACGGTATTTTATTAAATTTTGTTGATTAATAGCTTTTCTTATGCACAGAAAAATACGTAATTTTTAATAAACAAGCACTTTTGACAAATTTATAAAATTCTCAACTACTATCTCTGACAGTCTTCTTTCCATTATGTTTTCTAGTTTTGTTTTTTCAACGTAAAAAAAGTAAAAAAAGTTTGCTGCTTGAAGTTATAATTATTTTATCTGAAAAAAATCACGGACAAAATAATCACTCTGTGCGTCGGTGCCGTCGCTATGGGCCCACATATAGCACTCTTAACATTGAACCCAGAGTCCCCTCCCCCATTTTTGTCCGCAGAGAAAGCATCCTCGCAGAAGACACAAATTGCATCATCTTCCTCTGTTGGATATCTTACGTTTTCACGTTTTTAAAAATCCAATTTCTGCCCCTTTTGCCGGTTTTTTCATCCTGTTTTCCCCTGTCATTTCTTCTTTTTCTTCACATTTATTACAGGCAATTTTGGAGTATCCAGCAGTGCTTTTTTGTGAAGTGATCCAGTAACCAGTGTCACCCCTGCAGACTTGCGGCCACGGTTGCTTTTTTTCACATTGCAACATGGGACTGGAACTATTTCTTAATCTTTTAAATTAATTTATTAAATATGGAACTATTTGAATTAATTTATTTTCCTCCCCTTCAAGCAGAGCAAACCCAGAGGGTCGCCGATGTTTAGACCACTCTATGTAGCCAGTATTCGGGCCACTGCTATGTTTAAGTGAAAATCGGTATTACGCATTTACATAATAAAATACCAATAACGTGTGTGCGGCGATTGAGAGCTAAATATGTCTAGAAAATAACTTAATCATCAATTCAAATCAATATACGATAAGTATTTTTTTTTAAGAGTAACACATATCAGAAAAACTTTGATGTCCCAGATTTCGTCGTTTCGACACTTTTTCATTTACCGTTCGTAAATGAGACAGACTTCAGCGACGTACTTTTCGTAACTTTCTTCTCTAGGTTAAAGTTACAACTTCTGCCTATCGCCGCTAGGCTGCGCTGTGCTCAGTTCTCAGAACACCTAGTAGCCTGTATTTGGACCATCTGCTCTATACGTTATGATTTACATAACATTGGAAGCTTTAAATTGTGAAACGAAGTAATTGGCTGTAATGATACCAGTGCTGAAATCGCATCTGATAGTAATGCAGTAGTGAAAGCTGGAGGAACAGGTAGAGTTGAAACCTTGGTGACTAATACACTATGACGCAAAAGTTTAGACAATGACGTCATTCAGCTTTAAAATGTAGAATTATGACGTCAGAATTACAAAAACCTGTAAATATATTCAAAAACTGATTTAAAATGCTATGTACAAAAGACAGTCGTTTTATTTGCTATAATACTAATTTTTTTCATAAAAATTCAAATGTGCTTGTCGCAAAAGTTTAGACACTATTCTAAATTTCTTTGAATATTCGCTGGCATATGCAAATTTAGAATCGATGATGTCACAAATTTGGAGTACTTAAGTTCTGCAAACGATTGCGCTTCATAGTCGACATGCCGAGAGCTAAAGAAATTCAAGTGAATGAGGTTTCAAGGATTTGGCAGTTGAAAGGTGAAGGGAAGAGCGTTTCTGAAATTTCTGCTATTATTAATAGGTCAAAAAAATCTATTTATCGAGTTTTATCGAGTGGTTCCGAATATAAAGCAAAATGTCGGTCTGGGAGGCCACGTGTGACAAATGTACGAGAGGATCGCCTGATACAAAGACTAGCGAGTACTCAACAAATGAGCGTACGTGGAGTTCAAAGCTCATCGGGACTCTCTGTATCAAAGGATACGATTCGTAGACGAATTTTGGAAAAAGGAACAATCGTTTATAGCAAAATGCAGAAGAAACCAGCTCTGAAACCACATCATAAGTTACAAAGACTTATGTGGGCTCGAAAGCATATGTCATATGGAGAGAAATGGCAGTCAGTCATATTTAGCGATGAAAAAAAGTGGAATCTGGATGGTCCAGATGGTTGTTTATCGTATTGGCATGACTTGCGGAAGGAACCTCGACGTTTTTTTAGTCGCAGACGAGGAGGGGGCTCGGTGATGGTTTGGGCAGCCTTTTGCTATAATGGACAAGTATCTCTGACCTTCTCCAGTGGTCGTCAAACTTCACAGCATTATACACAGACATTAGAAGAAAACCTACTGCCATTTGCTGAGCTTCTAGGGGGTCCTCAGTGGGAATTTCAGCAAGACAATGCTTCAATTCACACTGCAAAACATTCAAAATCTTGGTTTAATTCCCATAATATAAGAGTTCTCGACTGGCCAGCATGTAGCCCAGATCTTAACCCTATAGAAAACCTTTGGAGCATCATGTGTCGCAAAGTTTATAGCAACGCTAGACAATACTCTTCTGAAAAGGAACTTAAGACATCTATTGAGAATGCATGGTACGATATCGATCCACAAACTATGCAAGATTTAGTTTCTTCCATGCAATCTCGTGTATATGACGTAATATATAAGCATGGATGCGCAACCAGGTTTTAAAAATTGTTTATTTCGATTTTATTTAATTTGTGTCTAAACTTTTGAGACAGCAGTTTATTTTTGTTACCATTTAATTTATTGCAATATGCACAATTCCACTTTTCTTTGTTATAAATATTGATTATATGCACAGCACATTAATTTCAAGCAGTGATTTGAAAATTGAATAAATATTTTTCAAAGTATGTAAGAATTTCTTCATTGTCTAAACTTTTGCGTCATAGTGTATAACGCTATAGACGTTATATGGTGATTCGAAAAATGCTATCTTTGATGCGATAATAGATGAATAATCAAACTGGAAGCGATGCATTAGAATACTGAAAAAGAAACTTCCTCTAATAATTCAACATGGATATTCGAAAGTTGTTGCAGTCATCGAATCATAGGCCAGTTAGCAAGATTATCCAGTGTAGTTTTTCCGGTATAATTGAGACAATACGTAAGTCAACTCAGGATTTTATTTAAACAGCTTTCGGTGGTGCAGTTTCCACCGATTCATTTTAATCAAGCCATCGCTACATAATAGTTAAGGGTAAGCAAATTTGAAGATAATAGAAAAATATCAGACGGCGACTAGGGGAAGGTATCATAACAGGAATACGACCAAATTCTGAGGAAGAATGTGAGCATCTGCTTTTTGTTCACCTAGCGTAGTGATACAAGCTATGACGTGACTCGCGCTCTGACCAATTAAGAAGTAAGGATATCATTCCATTCTACGACATAGGAAAGTGTACTGCTAGAAACGCGGATGAATTAAAAAGTAAAAAGGAACGGAGGGTGGGAAATTAAATCTACACTGCGCGGGAAATGAAATTCTCGGAATAAAATAAAATAGCTACCAAAAAGAACATTCGAAATAAGAGAAAGTTCGGAAATGGAACATTTAATTCAAGAATACTAAAAGCGTAATATTTAAGTAATTTAGACAAGTGAGACATTAAATTAAAAGAAATTTAACATGTTTAACTATAGAGACTGTTTAAGAATCAGGATTTAGTGAATATAGAGTAGTAATTTAGAATAAAACATGGAAATCGTGGAGACAGATCCAATAATGTAACATATATATGTATGTGTTCAAAGTTTCCAGATTGAAAGGTTTTTTTGTTATTCAAAATTGATCCACATTTTCGGCTAGCAAACTTTGTTTTACTTAATCTGCTCTTAAACAATACCAAGATTAATTACTATGCTGTTCTATTTTTTTTATAATGATTCAGAGGTGTCACAGGCGACTATTTTTTAATTCTATATCGTAGCACTTTTATAAAACAAAAATTTTTCACATTCACTTTGACAACATATCAAGAGAAATATACTATAAAATATATTCTCTTTAAATACTGGTGCAAAAAAAAAAAAAAAAAAAAATAGTCGCCCGTGGCAGCCCTGTGTTAGTACGTGAACTTTTGTTTAGAATATTGCTATATCCTATTCCTAAAATACATTCTGAAAATGATCATCATTTCCTTGTTCACCAGTTCATTCATGTGTTAGTCTCTCCTGTTAGAAACCACACAAAGCTATTTACTTTTGATTATTTTGATTGCGACGTAATTTACAATAAATCGAAAGATAATTGACAGATAATGATGCGGAAGTTTCTTACCTCCTCATAACTGAAGTCTTAAATGGAAATGATTATATATGGGGCATTCTCACAATCTTTTAACTTTAAGTCCCTGAATAATAATTTTTATTTTAGTACATATTCTTGTGTTTTTTTTCTTTATATCATATACTGGGAAACATCCCATTGCACAACTATTGCATGATTATTGATTAGAATTGATTGCATAACAATATAAAAGAGATAAATAAGATTAAATAAAATAATGCTATAAAGTGATAAAATATCATTTATTAAGATTGACGATCGTTTCGTCGCACCAACAGCGACATTTTCAAAATCATACACGATAGAAAGTATTTTCGCATATTTTAAAAAACAATAAACATAGTAAACAATGTCACGAGACATGATTCATAGTGAAAAACATTGTAAACATAAAATAAAATTAAATTAGTTATTTGTTTCATATAATTTAACAAACAATAACATAGTAAATTTATTATTAATAAAATTATTATAAATAAATAATAATAAATTATTTACTATGTTATTGTTTTGTTATATTATATGAAAATTAATCCACGCTCACAAATAACTAATTTAATTTTATTTATGGTTTTGTGAGCGTGGATTAATTTTGATATAATTTAACAAAACAATAACATAGTAAATTTATTATTAATAAAATTATTATAAATAAATAATAATAAATTATTTACTATGTTATTGTTTTGTTAAATTATATGAAAATTAATCCACGCTCACAAATAAATAATTTAATTTTATTTATCAAAGTATTATCTAATATCAAAGTGCAAAAAAAATAGTTAAATTTAATCAAACAGGAAAATAAATCTGGATTTTTTTTTTTCGATTTCAAAGAAAAAAGCCATAATAACGTAGGATTTCAGATTTTACGATAATCTACCCAATAACATTTTTTAATCGCCAACAGCAACCAACATTTATATTTTGCGTGCGAAAATTTTAAACAGTTATTTTATGTTTAAATAAACAATTTTTATTTGTGGCATCATTTATTCTTAATTTATTTATTTTTGTCTTTTTAGTATTTTAAATGAAATTTGGGTGCTTGTTAGTTATCCCGTCGACCAATTTCGCCAAATTATATAAATCGCCAAACCACGCGCCAAATTATACAAATTGACATAAATTTATTTTAAATAACTATTTAAAAAAATAACTTAATATTAATACTAAATAACTTAAATATTTTAAAGAACAAATAAATTAGTATAACATTAATAAAAATACAAATAAAACGTCGAAATTAAAATTACTTGATGACGTAAACACCGTGTTTTCAAGTAAATGTGACATTTACGATCAACCATTATTGGCATTTAATCTTACAATTTGGCGACAGTAATTTGGTCGACGGGATAACTAACAAGTACCGAAATTTGTACTTTTCCAGAATAGGCGTCTTATAGGTAAAGAAAATGGGTTTGGCGAGAGAAGTAAACTTTTCATGCATATTTTCTGGTAACCTACTCATTCTTTCATGTACCCAAGCAATTTTTTAAAGATTTAAACAATTAATTTAGTGTAAACAAGACACAGATGTCACATGCGCACCACGTTGGCGCGATTTTTTTCTGACGCCAATGTCATATACGCACCGGGGTATTTAATTGGCGCCAAAGTGTCGTTATTTTGCTTGATGGTAACCTAGATGTTGTTGTTTATTTATTAATAAATTGTTATTTACTTTTATTATCTTTTTCTAATTACTAGGGGGCTCGGCAACCCCCGTCCAGATACCGCAGACTCTAAATGCACGCTAATTTGATCGGCTTTAAAATGATTTCGAAAGATTGAATTATAATTTAAAAAACAGTGACGATCTCCCTATAAACGGATTTCTATTCATTTCTCTTTGATTGGGGAATTTTAACGCCAAATCCGCTGCTGATTATCCCGCCGACCACTTTCGCCAAATTATATAAATCGCCAAACCACTCGCCAAATTATACAAACTGATATAATTTTTATTTTAAATAACGAAAGAACAAATAAATTAGTACAACATTAATAAAAATACAAATAAAACGTCGAAATAAAAATAACTTGATGACGTAGACACGTGTAACAACATTTCAAAATAAGCTAATATAAAAGGAATTAAGTAAACAGAGTCTTTGTCTCCTGGTATTTTTTAAAAGGCCAAAAGAAAGTTCTTTTAAATGAGACATTTTAAATTAATCGTTTTTAATCTGACGTAATTTTGACCAAGCTCTTCTTTCTCTTTTAAATAATACTTGAAAATACTTTTCTTAGAAAAGAAATATTATTTGCGCTTTCCTAACAAAAATAGTTGAAAAGATCCTCTCAAAATATCAAATAAATGTCTAGCGCAATTTCTAAATTTAAACTGTTTTGCAATAATAGTTTGTGTTCATTTTATGTAATAACTGTAATGTGACGTAAATATGACGTAATTTCTCCTATTTAAGACTTCTAACGCATGTTAATAAATTTATTGCTTTACAAATTCCTTTCTCTCTTAAAATTCACGTGTAATTATAGTTTTATGACATAATTTTTAATAAGTTCCTGCTTTTTGTACATAATTATTTAATTCTAATTCCAAATGTTTTTTCTGTTTATAATAGTCACGTGTAAATAATTTTTTAATTTATTTACACGTATAAATATATTTTTTTTGAAGCAAACATTATTGTTTCCGCTGTTTATACAGTTGGCAACAGTTTAAATTAATATCACTTTCTAAAATCTGTTAAAAATATCTCTAGAAAAGCTGAAAATCTGAATTTAAAATAGAAATAAAACCTAAAAAAATTAGTCAAAATAAAAAAATTAATGCAATCTGCACTCCGGCAAATTCTAACGTATAAAATGATCTAAAAATGATTAATTTCCTATGAACAGTTTTTGCTACTATAAAACTTTTTTAGTGGAACGATTTTGTCCAACTTTAGCATTAAATATCTCTTAAAATAATTCTTCGATCTGAAAACTGTCTGCATCAGCGTGTTTATCAAACATATCTGTATAATACTACTGATTTTCATATTTTTGTATGCACTATTTTTCTTAATATTAACAAAGAAAGACCTCCGGTCACAAAAAATTCAAAACCGGCGGCGGCGGTGGCGGTGACAGCGGTAGTTACTTTTTTTTAGAATAGAGAGATAAATAAATTTTTAATTTGAAGCAAACATTGTTGTTTCCGTTTTTTATACAGTTGGCAACAGGTTAAATTAATACAAATTTCTAAAATACGTAAAAAATATCTCTCGAAATGCTGAAAATTTTAACTTAAAATAGAAATGAAACCTCGAAAAATGAGTCAAATTAAAAAAAAATAAATGAATTCTGCATACCGGGAAATTATTATGCATAAAATGATCTAAAAATTATTAAATTCCGATGTATAGTTTTTGCTCCTATAAAACTTTTTTAGTGGAACGATTGTGTCCAACTTTAGCATTAAATATCTCTAAAAATAATTCTTCGATTTGAAAACTGTCTGCATCGGCGTGTTTATCAAACATTTCTGTATAATACTACCGATTTTCATATTTTAGTATGTATTATTTTTCTTAATATTAACGAAGAAAGACCCCCGGTCACAAAAAATTCAAAACCGGCGGCGGCGGTGACAGCGGTAGTTACATTATTTTAGAATAGAGAGATATAAATTGTTTTGTTCTATAGTTATTAATTAAACTTTTTTTATTTATTACTAGGGGGCTCGGTTCCCTACGAGCTACGCTCGCCAACCCACCGTCCAGACACCGCAGAATCTAAATGCACACTAATTTGATCGGCTTTAAAAAGATTTCGAAAGATTGAATTATAATTTAAACTAGTTGGATGTGCCAATCCCAAAACTTTCTTCTATCTTATACATCTTAATATTTCAAAACCTAGTTACACATGCTAATACTTCAATATTATTAGTTCAATACTATACCAACTTTGATTTTCATCTTAAATTTCTGCTCAAGTCAATTAAACGTACTAAAAACGAGTTAATCTATATCATGATATTTGTTAAAATTATTAATTTTTCCTTATTCTGTCGTTATCAGCTGTTTGCGAATAGCCGGCATAGCAGGAAGCGAGTTCCCGCCGCTGCATCAGCCGCCGATGCACAATAGAACTACGAAAAATCAAGAAAAGTATACAAAAATCGCTAGCACGGAGCCCCTTTACCGCGCAATATTTCCAAATTCAAGGAGAACCTGTTGGCCAAAGCCAAAAACAAGCACAAACATTTTGGTTCAATTGTATGCATAATTTTATACGCTGTCCGATAGTACAATAATGAAAATGGCACAGAGATCGGAATTATAGCGCCCCCTTCTTTCGGAATTTTTTCAAGTTCAGGGAGGACTTTTTTGCCATAGCCAGAAACATGCACAAAAAATTTGGTTCAATTATATGGATAACTTCATACACTTTTCGATGGTAGAATAATGAAAATGGTACAGACATCGCAATTATAGTGCCCCCTTCCTTCAGAATTTTTTCAAATTCAGGGAGGACCTTCGTGACATGACCAAAAATAAACATATAAAATTTGGTTCAATTCTATGCATAACTTCATACACTTTTCGATGGTGCAATATTCAAAATCGCACAAAAATCGCTATTACAGCGTCCCCTAACGGCGAATTTTTTGCAAATTCATGGAGGACCTGCTTGGCATAGCCAAAAACTTAAAATAAAAATGTGGTTTAATTCTATGCATAACTTCATACACTTTTGGACGGTACAATATTCAAAATCGCACAAAAATCGCTGTTACAGCGCCCCCTACCGGCGAATTTTTTCTAAATTCAGGGAGGACCTGCTTGCCATAGCCAAAAACTTAAAATAAAAATTTGGTTTAATTCTATGCATAACTTCATACACTTTTGGACGGTACAATATTCAAAATCGCACAAAAATCGCTATTACAGCGCTCCCTACCAGCGAATTTTTTCCAAATTCAGGGAGGACCTGCTTGCCATAGCCAAAAACTTAAAATAAAAATTTGGTTTAATTCTATGCATAACTTCATACACTTTTGGACGGTACAATATTCAAAATCGCACAAAAAATCGCTGTTACAGCGCCCCTACCGGCGAATTTTTTCTAAATTCAGGGAGGACCTGCTTGCCATAACCAAAAATTTAAAAAAAAATTTGGTTTAATTCTATGCATAACTTCATACACTTTTGGACGGTACAATATTCAAAATCGCACAAAAATCGCTATTACAGCGCCCCCTACCAGCGAATTTTTTCCAAATTCATGGAGGACCTGCTTGGCATATCCAAAAACTTAAAATAAAAATGTGGTTTAATTCTATGCATAACTTCATACACTTTTGGACGGTACAATATTCAAAATCGCACAAAAATCGCTGTTACAGCGCCCCCTACCGGCAAATTTTTTCTAAATTCAGGGAGGACCTGCTTGCCATAGCCAAAAACTTAAACTAAAAAATTGGTTCAATTCTATGCATAACTCCATACACGTTTGGATGGTACATTATTCAAAATCGCACAAAAATTGTTATATCAGCGCCCCCTACCGGCGAATTTTTTCCAAATCCCGGGAGGACATGCTTGCCATAGCCAAAAACTTATAATAAAATTTTGCTTTAATTCTATCCCTAACTTAATTCTATCCCTATGTCCCTAACTTATTTGAATACATTACTGATATTTTTAATATAAAAATGCTTTTTGGTGTTATCAGTGGGCAATCTAAATGTATATATATATATATATATATATATATATTAAATGTAAAAAATCTATTTAGAGTTATCGATTTAAAAAATGATTTTTACCTATGGACTAATCTGGTAAGTCCGAGTTGCATACCTTAGTATTTTTAAATATGCACTTATTAATAATAATTTTTATAAATATAAATGTGTTTTTGAATAAAAGGAATGCCTAGACTATGTTTCGGCCCACTCATTGCATCTTAATAAAAAAGAAAAAAAAATTCAATCGGATGATTTTTTTGGGAAGCTATAAATTTAAATTTGCCATGTAAGTTTAACTTTCGTATCATCAAACTTTGAACCCTACTAACTCTATGAAGATTTAAGAAAAAGTGTATAAACTACATACTTTACCTAGTTACTTTACTCAAGTAAAATAATCTGTCAAATGTGAGTGTTAGCATTTGAAAAATGAAAGTTTGTACAATTTTTAATAAATCGAAACTCCTATTTTATTCTTACGGCAGATAGGGAATTGTCCTTCTTGGATTCTTGTGACGTATGACTTCTCATAGCAACGAGAGTGGGCGGAGCAGCGTCCTTAGTGACGAGCCAACCTATATGTCTAATAACCTTGGGATTTCTATTCATTTCTCTTTGATTGGGGAAAATAAAAATACAAATAAAACGATGAAATCAAAGTAGCTTGATGACGTAGACTCGTGTAACAACATTTCAAAATAAGCTAATATAAAAGGAATTAAGTAAACAGAGTCTTTGTCTCCTGGTATTTTTTAACAAAGCGAAAAGAAAGTTCTTTTAAATGAGACATTTTAAATTAATCGTTTTTAATATGACGTAATTTTTACCAAGCTATTATTTCTCTTTTAAATATTCACGTGAAAATACTTTTGTTAGAAATGAAATGTTATTTGCGCTTTCCTAACAAAAATAGTTGAAAAGATCTTCTCAAAATATCAAATAAATGTCTAGCGCAATTTCTAAATTTAAACTGTTTTGCAATATTATTTGGTGTTCATTGTATGTAATTACTGTAATGTGACGTAAATATGACGTAATTTCTCCTATTAAGACTTTTAGCACATGTTAATGAATGTATTATTTTACAATATCCTTTCTCTTTTAAAATTCACGTGTATACTTTTTATGACGTAATTTTTAATAAGTTCCTGCTTTTTGTACATAATTATTTAATTCTAATTCCAAATGATTTTTTCTGTTTATAATAGTCACGTGTAAATAAATTTTTAATTTGAAGCAAACATTATTGTTTGCGCTGTTTATACATTTGGCAACAGTATAAATTAATACCATTTTCTAAAGTAATGTAAAAAAATCTCTAGAAATGCTGAAAATTTGAATTTAAAATAGAAATAAAACCTCAAAAAATGAGTCAAAACAAAAAAATTAATGCAATCTGCACTCCGGCAAATTCTAACGCATAAAATAATCTAAAAATGATTCCACTGTCATGTATAATTTTTGCTGCTATAAAACTTTTTTAGTGGAACGATTTTGTCCAAATTTAGCATTAAATATCTCTTAAAATAATTCTTCGATTTGAAAACCGTCTGCATCAGCGTGTTTATCAAACATTTCTGTATAAAACCACCGATTTTCATATTTTTGTATGCATTATTTTTCTTAATATTAACGAAGAAACACCTCCGGTCACAAAAAATTCAAAACCGGCGGCGGTGACAGCGGTAGTTACTTTTTTTTTAGAATAGAGAGATTATTCCCTTTTTAAAACTATATATATAACTGGTATTCGAAAACGAGGTTTTCGCCAAATTGGGGTCAGAAAAAAATCGCGCCAACGTGGTGCGTATGTGACAGCTGTGCCAAAAATGTTTATATTTATTTGTAAAAAATAAACATAAACGTTCACCGGGTTTGTAATAAATTGTCAGGTTTGTATCTTTTTGTAACAAATCTCACTTCCTGAAGCCAAAACTGCATAAAGCTTTTTTTAAAAAAAACGCCAATGCAAAGCAATGTTGTTAAAGTACAGTGAAATTAGTTAAAAACGTGTATTTTAAATGAAGTGAATGAAAGCTTTATATTTTAAATGAAATGAATGCAAGATGAATATAGTATGGAAAAGTATTGTCAATTTATCACCTGCGCTTGACTAACTTAAAAGTATCAATATTGCAATTGGTACATGCTATGCAAAATGAAACAATTATGTTATAACCACTCTTCGTGTAAGAAAAATGACCAATAATTCGTATTCAGATACACAGGCAAGGTTGACGTTAAACAAGAGTAATACTAACAGCAACATTTTTATAACGGACGGGATTTATAATAGCTAAATAATAATGGATTTAAGCACACATACCACACAAGCAGTTTTTTACATATGTTTCGAGTAAAGCTCGTTCATCAAGGTGCTAATTATTCATACAAGCAACCGTTACATAAACAAAAAGTTTAAAATTTAAATGTAAATATATGCAATCTCACATTCTCCCCCCCCCCCCACAAAAAAAAAAATAAATAAATAAATAAAATGTTACAGCAATGAAATTTAATTGGAGTTAAGCGAAGCTTTTTAAAATACGACATTGGTTGAAAACCAGATTACGGAATATTCCTATAATATTTGAATTAATCACGGTAAAAATTTTTAGCCCGGTTCAGATTTTGCCAAGAGTATTTTATTTTTATTTTTTGCCAAAAGCCGCCTTTTTTCCCTGCAAGTGTAACTTGTGTTGATGTTGAAATAAATGTTTTGACTTATGCTATTATCTCTTCTTATTATTTTTATTTATTTACTTATTATTTTTTTTAATTAAATGAGTCAAATCGTGTTTATAAATTTATTTAATGTGGGTATTTTAAATTAAAAGAATGCATTACGAAAGATGGCGATAAGAACAACATTTGACGATTTATCAATTGCGCTCACCTAAATGCTTTATTACCATGTGTTTAATTCCCTTCATGGAATTTCATTGTTATATGGACTTTGCTTTTTTAAAAAAGCTTGAGGCAATTCGAGTTTAAGAAAGTGAGATTTTTTGTCAAATGATATAAACGACTATGAAAATAAAACTGAAGAAGTATTATACTGGTTTATGTATGTATTTTAAAAAATGCAAAAATGTCGGTATGAAACAGCGAATAGGTTGTCCGAAAGTACTTGTAAATGTGTTCCTTTTCTAGGCTATTCTATCTCTTGCCAGGCCCCTTAACAGAGGGAAGAGCTGGTTTAAAATTGATATGGACTTTTTTTTTCAGGTTCACTAATCTAGATATTTCATCATTTGAATCAGTAACCAGTATATGGACAATTAAAGATAGTATCTCATTTTCTTTACTTGCAACAAGTTATTATTAAATCTATGTTCTCGGCAATATCGCTCAGACTAATCCCACTGAGGGAAATCCTAGTAAACCAACATACCCAGATACGCGTCAAACACATAACCCTTCTTGTCAGTTGGGTAAAAAAATAAGTGTCCAGTTAAGCTGATGGCATTGAGTTAACAGACTATTCACACTAATTGTACATTATACTCTTATTTTAAAGAACAATGCCCTTTGAAAAATAAAGAAATCGGCAATAAAAATGCAAAACGGTAAAAAATCAAAATCATAAAAAAGCAGCGTTTTTTTTTTATTATTATTATACAAACCTATATAGTTCAATTGAGAAAAAAGAAACTCATAAACTAATAAGAAAGGCATCTTATCGGAATAAATCTGTAGACCAAATTTGAAGCAAGTGGATGATTCTGCTTGAAAACCCATATGAAGTGGGGGGAGAGGGATAGCCACCCTTCCCTTTTTATATTTAACAAATGAACCCCCAAAACTAGTCATGGCCTTATCAGAATAAAACTGTATACAAAATTTGAAGCAAATCGGAAATTTCTATTAAGAGTTAACGCGTTACGTACATACATACGTTCATACATACATAAAGAGCCTGCGACCGCATTAGCTCTGCGGCTTTGATAGCCTTTGAGCTGAAAAATTTAACTGAGATTTTTCTGTCAAGTATTAATGCATTTATGTTCACCAAACACCATTTCTCAAGTATTTTACATTTATAGATGAACCTTCTGATAAATTTGGAATTGAACCAGTTTGTTTTCTTGTTAGTTCTATCTTTCTGAGATTACAAACTTTTACAGAATATGACAAATATTTGTCTCAATCAATACATGCTTTACTAGAACTAATAATAATTTCACAAAATGACAGAAAATATCTTGAATACGAAAGTACTTATCTTAGCTAAAGTATTTTTTGCTAATTTACAGATCGATGTGGAATGCAAAATACCAATTCTTGATTTCAGATTAATCAAATATATAAGTGATAGCTACGAACGTTCCTATATTTCAACAGGGATGTCCAACAGGAATATCACTTATATTTCGTAAATTATTTTAAAATAAATAAACCAAATTCATTCTGAATTGCGATTTTTCGAATGTTTTTGCTGCTAAATTTCTTATATGAATGTCGACAACATTTTTTAAGTCTGTAATATTACAGAGGCATGGCATAACCAACAAATGTTATTATGCTTAAATGTGGATATTTTCTTATTTGAAATACTCTCGTCCACTCGTTTGTAATGATAAATAACAAAAAAATACACTGCTAAAATTTTTATTTTGGCAAATTCTCTTTATCGCATAAAAAATAAAAATCTAACAATATTAATCACGATCGAATTAAATTTTACTTTTAAAAAAATGTCAAACTATCCACCTCCTTTATTTGTAAATAAACGATCAGAACTTTAGGAGCCAAAACTCTTCGCGGCAAGCGTCTGTTGCAGAATGTTTAGACTTTTGTTACATTTTATTAAAAAGAGAACTTTTTTCCTAATTGAATCGCAAAAAAATACGCTGATTAACACTAGAACGCCCGGGAAATTTTACTAAAGTTTCATAAAAACATTTGACACCAGAATTTTTATTAAATATTTTTTTACTGATTCATTTAACGTAAATTTCCGTGCTTTAATTTTAACTTATTTTATGAAAGAATTTCTGGTTCCAGTTGACATTGAATCATATGTTCAGAGCCGTATCGACTCCTTCCGGGCGTTCTAGTGCTAAATAAAGAAAAATTCCAATTCCAAGACTCTGAAAATGTTATGAGTCACGTATACGTGTAATCCGCTGTGAACAGTTAAATTTGAAAGAATAATGTTTACAGTTGTCTTTCGAACAACCGCATACCTTGAACCCAGATGAGAAAAATATAGGCACTAGTCTAAAATTAAGAGCTCTAATATTTATTTATTCTTCCGCAATTTTTTTCTGGTTAAAACAATTTATTGACAATTATTACACAATTATATAAATACAGTGACACTTCCACTTAACGAAATCTCACCGTTACACCTGAACACTTCGTTATGAAGAAAATTCCTTAAATAGAAATCAACTCAAATTCATGAAAATTGTATAATAAAATACACATGCATAAAATGAAAAGTACACATAAAATTGAAATATTGGGAAAATGTATTTTAATTCGGACAGTAAGATTTTTTTATGCAATGTAGACATATGAAAAAAAATTGTATTAGAATAACATCTAAAAAAAAAAAAAAACAGTCAATAAAGATATGTAAACAAAATAAGTGTAGCGTACCTTTTATCTTTTTTCTTAGTTTTTCAAATCCTTAACTTTAAAAATGTCTGTAATGTTGTTTTGTACAGGTTTCGTATACAAAATACACTGTTTATCAAAATGTTCGCACTTTTGTAAGTATTCTGAAAATTCATCTGTAATATTTTCGTGAAATTGGAATCCCCTTTTTATTCTATCGAATGCTTTTAGCGTTTGTTCTTTTGAATGAAAATGATTAAATAAATGAATAATTTCATTTTTATACAATCCGCTCAAATAAATTCATACGTCCCTCATCGCAACTGCAACTTCTCATTTGAATGTTGTACACGCATGAAAGTGGAATAAATTTCGTTATGTAGAATATATTATTCATAATATGGAAATTAATGTACATGTTAACAGCGTTCAAAATCGAGCTTCAGCAGAAAATTTCGTTAAGTAGAAAACTTCGTTAATTAGGGTCTTCGTTAAAGGGACGTTCGTCTGTAATTATAAATGACTAGCAGAACTACCCCGCGTCAATTATAAGGAGCCTTCCAGGTAAAATAAATTAAAACGAAATAATACGGAAATCACAATAACTGAAATTTGTGCATTCCCATCCACAAATCGTTAAAAAGACAACCAAAAAACATGACGTTATTGTCTCACAAAGCATAGTAAAATCCCTGAGCTTTAATAACAGAATGCGCGTTTCCTTTGGTGGGTGTAAGAGAAAAATATGTGATTTTCCTGACAATACGAAAAAAAAATCCAGCAAATCGCGCAGCATTTAGTGAAATTCTCGTTTGTATGGTATATATATGCATTATAAAGTAAAAACACTGTGTCAGTACCCATAAATTGTGCTTTTACTGCAATTTTTCTAACTTCTAAACATCACACAATTTAATATTTTACGATGTCGAATAGAAGAAAAATTCTTTCAAATGAAATTTGTTTGAATATTGTATCTCAATTTTCTGATTTTAATGGATTTTAATGTAATTTTCAAGAAAGGATATTTTTAAAGGTGCGTGCAACCCGATTACGAAAGATGAACCCGTTTACTTTTAATGTAATAGCATAAAGAAAAGACATGTCTATGAGTAACGCTGGTATCATATTTTCGGTGGCAACAACCTAACACAAAAATAAATTACCTTTTACTGCAATTTAACTTCTAAATATCGCACATTCGATTGTTCCAACGTCTTATAGGAAGCAAACGTACTTTCAGTAATATTTGTTTGTAATGTTTATCGAAATTTACAGATTTTTTATGGATTTTTAAGTAATTTTCAAGCATGAATATTTTTTAAATATTGTTGCAACCCAAATTGTTCAAAAACATTTTAAATAATTCAGAATTTGTCTGTTTTCGTGTAATATTCAATAACTAAATTGGCAAACAAAATTAAAACGCCAAAAATAAAATAAAATAAAACACGAATTTAACAGATATCAAATCAAACTACTCAAAATAATCTAATAAGTATATAAAATGCAAATGGGAATTTCGTTCCGGGTGCATATAAATCGAATTCTTCAGAACGGTTTTCCTTGCGACTTGCACTATAAGTTTTTCAGAAGATTTTAGTGCGTAACATATTGTTTTTTGTTGCTTAGTCTTAGAATAATAGGGGAAAGTTATATAATCATGTGAACCCAATTATGAAAGATTAGTCTTATCACCTGAATGAAAAATGCAGAACTATTTTTATATCTTTAAGTACTGACGGGTTAGTCTTAAGTAACCGGGCTATGCGCTAGTTGGCTTATTCGCATGTTAATGAGTGTGCCTTACACCTATTATGGCATTCACTTCTGTTTAAAACAGTATAGAATGACTTATGTTAGCTTATAAGCGAATATCTGGCATGCAACTCGATTACAAAATGCTAACCTGCTATAATGCTTAAGGTGGTTCACCAGTTCGCTGCTCAGCAACGCGAACTTTCTGACACATTTTCTGACTTATTAAACGTAAAGGTTTAAAATGTAGGGGTCTGACTATTAAAGCGATTTGGAATTGAAATGGGTTTTTCATTTTTTGAAAAATAAATTACTTATCGAGTTATGAGCAATTGTGGTGACGTGACGACCATTTTTTCTCCTTTATCGCGGTGTTGCGTACGAAATTGAGTTCAAAACACCACCTGACAGATCTTATACCTTTTCCAAAAAATGAAAATTATTTTTCGATTACATAGTTTTTAAATAAGATTTCCTGCCAATTCCATACCTTTCCGAACAAAAATTAATGAAAAAAAGTGCCAGAAAGTTGCTCCTTTGCATTTGAGAACAGCCTTAACTTTATGAACAGCCTTAACTTGATCTTTATGAAAAAACTCACATTTTTAGTTTTAATTTTGGAAGTCGAGAAATTTAACCCTTTGCCCTCAAAGTTTTTTTTTTTTCATTTGTATTACCAGCAACTCGAAGCGATTTTAGTTGTAATACTGTGGTGGAAAATTGGCGCAGAGGTAGAGCCTATTGACACCACTAAATTATAGTAGTATTTTGCCTCTTATCTAATAATCAAATTTCTGAGTTTTTATTAAACTGACTAATACCATAAAAATTTAGTGGTGTCAATAGGCTCCACATCTGCGCCAGTTTTCCACCACCCGCTGTAACAGTTATATCTTATTATTTTCTTAATTCTTTATGAATACAAATGTTATGATATATAAAAAAAATTATAAAATTATTACATCGAATTATTATTATATCGAAGCAATTGCCAATATGTAACTTTGGCTTTCCTAGACATGTATCACAAAATTATTTGCTTGTCTCCGTAGCGGAGCCCTCGAGTTTGAAGACAAATTTTAAATGGCTCCGCTCCGGAGCCCTCGAGTGCAAGGGGTTAAATTCAGAAAAAGGATGTTCTTTTGACACATTGTGGTAATATTTTAACTTTTAAAATTAAAATACGTGATTTCTTTGGCAAGCGTAACAGAAGTATACGATTTCTCACAATACGGGGGAAAATACAATAAATGCATTCAACTGAGGTAGCAGTTGCTGAAATTTTATTCGAAAAATTTGAAATTTTATTTGCTTAAATCTAAAACCTTCACTTTCGTGTAATTATAAGCTTTAATTAAAGTATTAGATCAAGAGTGTTTCCACTCTAAATAAAACATCACTCTTAAACGTAAACTTAAACTTTTCATTAATAAAAATTAAATCTACAATGGTTAGATGAAATTACTTATCATTTGTCAAATGTCATTTTCCATAAATTTTAAATCGTGACATCAGTCAAGAATTTTTTTGAAAAGGGAAATAACTTCTCTCTTTTACTATAAATCACAGAAAATGTTACCACTGAATCTAAACAATACAACACTTAGCTATAACGTATAGCTATAAGATATGGCTGTTACAGTGGTGGAAAATTGGCGCAGAGGAGGAGCCTACTGAAACCGCTAAATTTTAGTAGAATTTTTCGTTTTATCTAATGACAGTTTTTATTAAGATGAAGAATACCATAAAATATTAGTGGTGTCAATAGGCTCCTCCTCTGCGCCAATTTTCCACCACTGCTGTTAGTATACAATCGAAGTAGTAAAGAAAATATAGGAGCCATTTATTTACAGTGAGTTTGACTACACGTTAAAAAGATTTGATAGAATGTGACATCATATCTAGCCTTTTTTTTTTCTTTTTCATAAACCGTTTTCATGACATTTGACTGTAGGTATTACAGTAGATGTTTTAATTTATAAAAAACATTCAAATTAAGGTGCTACGTCATTGTACCACTCTTATAGTTAAAGTTTTTTTTTTTATCTATAAAAAAAAATGTGCATTTTCTGTTTAGAATAACGTCGATTTCAAAAATGCAAAAATATAGCAAGGGAAACTGAATTATTACACAAAACAAAATACACGTGTTATCGTTATTTTTTTCATATTATTGTGTCATTTTTTAGGGTGTGGCAACTGGAAAGGTACTATTGAATTAGAAAATTAAAAAAGGGGGATATCTATATTATAAAGGACAAAAATATCTGTGCGTAACGCATACGTCATTCTGAGAATGGCAACACTTTCAAATTTGAAATGAATTTTCGTTTTGCAATTTTCGCTAGTGAAAAATTTTAAACTTCTACACATCGTACATTTTCAGTTTTTATACCATCGTATGAGGAAAAAAAAATGTACTTTTACATGCAATCTCTTTGAAATCTGTATCTCAATTTATTTTTGAGATATTATTTTTTTTATAGTTTTTTGTACAAATTTTGTAATTGTGGCAACAGAAGTACTCCATTTATATTAGAAAGGACAATTATCTGTGCGTAACGCTGATATCATTTTGCAAATAGCAACGCTTCACGGTGAAATTTCGGTTTTCCAGTTTTCCCTTCTGCAAATTTTTAATCTTCTGAACATCGCACATTATAATTTTTTACACTGTCGTATAGCAAAAAATATCTACTTTTAAATGCAATTTGTATCAAAACGGTATCAAAATGGACTGCTGTATTATGGTTTATAAAATAATTTTCAAGCGTGATTTTTTTAATTTATCTCGATCGCGCACCGGTGGGCTCCATTACGAAATATTAATAAACAATTTGCGCATAAAAAAGAGTTCAGAATTTATCTACGGCTAATTTTCTACAATGAAATTAAAGCTTCATCAAACAATACGTAAAAGAATAATATATAAAAAAGCACGAATTTAACATATATGTAATCGAACAATTTCAATTTTTAGAGCTGAATTAAAAAAAATATGGTCTTTAAAATGTAATCTGTATGAAATAGAGTTGCTAGGCAACTGTTAAAGTAAAAGGGGAAAAAATAATCTATATATTGAAAACAAATGACAGCTTTTTAGACATCATCCCTGAAATTTCTAATAAACCAATTTTGGTAATTATTCTATTTTAAATGAAAGCTGTTTATTTGTAGATGAACTCGCACTAGCTATTTTTCTAAATATTCCCACTTTGATATTTTAAATTTAATTTGAAAAGTTTTTTGAAATTTTATCAAAACAATAGCAATCGTATTATTTCCACTGTTGCAGAAAAAAAGAAATGTTGGTGTTTATTTATCCTTATTGACGCCATTTCATCATTACAATTAAAAATAACTTTAACCCCTTAGGGACGAGCGACACGTATACGTGCCGCATGAAGCGCTTAGAATCCTTGTTTTCCTCACCAGTAAAATTTTACTGTAAAATTTGCCTTATTTAATCAGCGCATTTTCTCGATTCAAGAAGACACAAATCTCTGTTTTTAAAAAACGGTGACAAAAGATTAAAAATTTCGTAAAAGGCTCCCGTCCCGAAGGGGTTAAGTCTCAACCACCGCCCCCTGAATACTAGGCCTGAGCGCTCACACAAAAATGACACAAAAATGGCGGCTGCCGAAGGCGGATTTTTTTTTAGCGTAGGTACGGTCCCTTAAACGTAGACACCAGTATTTTATAAAAGATTTCTCTACCTTGTTTATTCTCAGAAAAATGAAGCGGAAAAAACTTTAACGATATATAAATACGAATATTTAAGGGACCGTACACACGCTGAAATAAATCCGCCTTCGGCAGCCGCCATTTTTGGTCCAGCGCTCAGGCCTAGTATTCACGGGGCGGTGTCTCAACAGAAAATGACGTCACGCTTACAAAACATGCATTTTCCCTCATAAAGCTATGTTAGGTTTCAATATATTTTCTTTCGGCTGATATCGAATTTGCGACACTTCCCGTAATGCTTCAGTAAGCGCCATATTTAAAAGAAAACAATCCTTTTCTTAGATAAAACTATATATATTACCACGAATACATCTAAAAGACATCAGTTTCTGGGATTTGTAGTCAGCGGTACTGAAATTAGAATCTCAAGCCTAAAGAATAAATTTACACATGCAAAGTTGTAGCTGAAAAATGGAACTTCACGTTTGAAAATCTATCTGTTTTATAAAGGAAAATATGTCCGTACGTAACTCTGATGTCATTTTGAGAATAGCGACGCTTGGTAAATTTCGGTTTTACAATTTCGGTTTTGCAAGTTTTTCTACTGCAATTTTTTTAACTTCTAAACATCACACATTTTTAATTTTTACACCGTTATATGGGGGAAAAAATCTACTTTCAAATGCAATTTGCTTGAAAACTTTATTTTAATTGATTTATTTATCATGGCTTTTTAAATAATTTTCAAGCATAACGTTTTTTAATCTATCTCCATTCCGTGCTGGCTCCATTACGAAATAAACCATTTGCATGTAAAACAATACAAATAGTTCAGCATTTGTCCCTGACTAATATTTCATAGTGAAATTAAAACTTCATCAATCTATTATATTAAAAAGTGAATGTCCGTTTGTATTTCACAGCTGTCTCTCCTAGAATATGGAATGTTAGGTGATCAAATTGAAGCCAGTTATCCAGGTGGGTCCAAGGATGTCAAAATTTGTCGTATAATATGAAAATTTGATTGGTTTTCATATACAGGGTGTCCGAAAAGTCTGGAAACGGTCGAATAACTCGAGAAATACGAAGCAGATTAAAAAACGAAAATATACGTGTTAAATATTTTTTAAAAAGCTACTGAGTGATACCAAATTTGATACCCGCAACTGACCCCCCCGGGGGTCAGAGGGGGTCCAACTTTGAAATTTCAATGATAACCCCCATTTTTTATTGCAGATTCGGATTCTACGGACAAAATTACGCAACTTTTGTATTTAACATTTTTTTCTAATATTCGTTGATCACGGTGTAATCGAGCAAATAAAACAGATACATATTTTGGTTTTCCCAACCTGGTTTTGACATCTCGAAATCTGATTGGACAGAACTTTCATCGTCAAAGTAGCCGTCTTTTGCGAGAATAGTTTCTCGAAAACCATCAGTGGTGGTTGTTTCGATGACGCTTTATATGCTTTTTCCATAAAAACTAATGGAAATATATTAAATTAGTACTGTATTTGCATATTTTTTTATCCAGTCAATCATTTTAAAATAATAACCTGCGTATTTTGATTTTTTTATCGTGTAAATATACACCTTCCCTCCTGATCAGGAAAAGGATAATCTTCATTATTTGGGGGCGGAGTGTGCAGATATTCTGCGTTTTGATGGCTCCTGCTGTTTTTTTTTTTTTTTTAATATCATCTAATTCAGGAGGCTGATACTGGAGTACAGTTTTTAAAAATTATTACTATAGAACAAAATATAGGACAAAATATTTAAAAAAAAAGATATAAAAACTTTTTATGCAGTCTGAGCAAAGGATGGGGAAGTAGGGTAAATTTCAGTAGGGGTGGAGTTATATATTTTGACGATTGATTAGTTACTGTAACTCCAAAATATCAAGTCGGGCAGACACTTCTTTAATAATTCTTATAAACGTAATAATTTATTGCAATTTAAAATATTTTTCAATTTAACATTTTTTTCATAATTTTAAAATTAATAATTTTAAACAATTGCAAATTTTTGATCTTTTAAATTATTTCCTTAAAAAAAAATAATTAAACTCTTTAAGCTCTTTTGATTATTTCTGGGGAAGACGAAGCTTTAATTTTCAAGGGGGAAGGTTGATGTAGAAAATTGTTTAATTATTTAAAAATTATTACAATAAAATATCAAATGTGACAAAATACGGGGTGTCCGAAAAGTTTGGAAACGGTCGAATAACTCAAGAAATTCATATAAGATTGAAAAACAAAAAAATACATCTCAAATATTTTTTAAAAGCTATTCCGTGACACCAAAGGTGACACCCCGACCCGACCACCGGGGGGTCAGAGGCGCTCCAACTTTGAAATTGTAAATGATAATCCCCATTTTTTATTTCAGATTCGGATTTTACGGGGGGAAATGCGCAACTTTTGCTTTTAACATTTCTTTTTCGAATCTTTGTAGATGATGGTGTAATCCAGCAAAATGTGTCAGATACATATTTTGTTTTCTCAATCCTGTTTTGTTACACGAAATGTGATGGGCCAAAGCTTTCGTTGCCAAAGTGGGTCGCCTTAGCTGGAATTATGTTTGTCGAAAACTATCAAGGGAGGTTGTTTCAATGGCGAAAGTGCTTTATATGCTTTTGTCATGCAAATTAACAGAAATATATTGAATTAGATTTCTATTTGTGTGTGTATTTTATTCATTCTAATCAATTAACCTGCGTTTTTTACTAATATTTTGATGTGTAAACATGGCCTCCTCTTCCGAAAAGGAAAAAAAGATAATTTTGGTTATTTGATAGAGGTAGGCGTAGATATTCGGCATTTTGATGGTTTCTGCTGTTTGTATTTTTTCTTTTATACTCTAAATCGTGGTCAGGAGGTGGGAGTACGGGATTCTTTTTACTATTACTATAGAATAACATATAGGACAAAATAAAAAGAAGTGCATATATTTTTTTTTTGTGTGCGGGTGGACCAAAGAATGGGGAAGTAGTGTAAAATTTAGGTGTTGGTCGGATTGGAGATTTAGATCAATGATACTGCAACCAGAAAATAACAAGTAGGGCAAAAATATTTTCCATAATTCAAATAAATGTAATAATTTTTTGTAAATTAATATCTTTTTCAATTTAATATTTTTTTTCATAAATTTAAACAATAGAAAAATTTTGATATTTGAAAATCTTTAATTAAAAAAGTAATTTAACTCTTTAACTCTGTCGGGATTTGTGAGGCACATATATTCATCGTCAAAAGGTGCATGTGGAATTTGTTTTGGGCATCATTAATAAATGAATAATATTATTTAATTTTTAAATTAAAGGACTTTTTGGTATTTCAAGGTATGGTATTTTGGTATGTAAAGGGGACAGTTGAAAAAACACGGTGTATTCCAAGTAAAATTTGTGTACGCGATGCGGTCTCGAAAGGATTAAAGTTTAATGATTATTTTCTGGGGTAGACGACGTGTTAATTTTCAGAAGGCTAAGGTAGAAAATTGTTTGTTTATTATTACAATAAAATAACTTATGGGACAAAAATTATAATCTAAAACATAATTGGCAGAACAAATTAAAAACAGGTCAGTTTATTTTCTTCATTTTTTAAGCCCTAGAAGGCGCATTTATTAATATATTTCATTCAGTTAGTCCTACGTTCTTAAATTTTTATAACGAATATGTTAAACCAATTGAACAATTTAAAAAAAATCAAACAATATGATACATAAAACCCGTTAAAAACTTAGGTTCCATTAAAAATAAATCTAAATAATTTTTAAACTTTTTTTCCTTTTTAAGTAGTTATATATGTATTGCAAATTTTGTATTATGTTATGATGAGTGTGTACAAAATGATCAGGCACATGTAAAATACAAAAAAACATTTTTAAAAGTCTAAGATTTATTTCGATTTAATTTGAAGGGAAATTTTAGGGATTTTTAGGGTATTTAAATTCTCATATTGTTTAAATTTTGTTTTTATTTTTTAATGTTCATTTGGTTTAACCCTTACCGGCGCGGAGTAATTCTGTTTATAAACTGATGAAATGATAGACTGACATCAGAATTTATAAACGAATTTATTGGAAAATACAAACCTTCTTATTTTCAAGTACGTTATAAATGGAAATTTTAATTAAATATTCTGGGTGTCAGTAAAATAAAAATTATGATCCCTTTTTTAAGGACACTGTCCGCAAAAGCTCTAACTTATTTGTTACAAAACTTTAACATTAAACATCGAAGTAACTGAATGAAATATATGAATAAATGCCCCTTCTCCGGCTTAAAAAATGTAGGAAAAAACTGATTTGCTTTTTAATTTGTTCTGCAAATAACGTTTTTCTTTATATATTTTTAAACATTTGTTATATTATTGTAATAATTAATAAATAATTAAACACTTTCTACATTATCCTCCCCCCATGAAAATTAAAACGTCTTCTCCCCCAGGAAATAATCAACAGTGCTTAAAGAGTTAAATTATATTTTAAATTAAGAAGATCAAAAATTTTCAATTGTTTAAAGTTATTGGGTCGTTCGGAAAGTCGTGTCCGTTTGAAAAAATCAGTTCGTACCGGAAAATTTTGTCATTTAATAATTAGATATTGAGTCCTATATCTAATGACTAATAATTACCAGGCAGGATTTTCCGGTGCTAATTGGTTTTCCTAAACAGACACGGCTTCCCGAACAGCCCAATAATAAATTTAAAATTAGGAAAAAAAAATGTTAATATGGAAAAAATATTAATTTACAAAAAAAGTATTACATTTATTAGAATTTTTGAATGTTTTCTGCCCTACTTGCTTGTTGCAGTAACTAATCAATCATCAAAACCTATAATTCCACCCTCCTCGACCTGAAATTTACGCTACTTCTCATCCTTTGATCAGCCAGCACAAAAAGATTTTATATGTTTGTTTGTTTTTGTTTTTTTTGCTCCTTTATGTTATTCTATAGTAATAATTAAAAAAAAAACTTATACACTACTATCCGGCCCCGAATTAAGTGATTTTTTTGACAGCAGAAGACATCGAAACACAGAATATCGACACACTCCGCCCCCAAATAATGAATACTATCATTTTTCTGTTCTGGTTGGGAGGTGCTTATTTACTCGTTAAAATATCAAAATACGTAGTTTATTATTTAAAAATGATCGACTTGATAAAAAGACATGCAAATAGAAAACTAATGTATTATATTTCTATTAATTTTTATGGAAAAAGCATATGAAACGCCATGAAAACAATCTCCACTGATGGTTTTCGAGAAACACTATTTCCGCAAAAGACGATAACTTTGACGTTAAAAGTTCTGGCCAATCAGATTTCGAGATGTCAAAACCTGGTTGGGAAAACCAAAATATGTATCTGTTTTATTTGCTCGATTACACCGTGATCAACGAAGATTAGAAAAAAATGTTAAATACAAAAGTTGCGTATTTTTGCCCGTAAAACCGAATATGCAATAAAAAATGGGGGTTATCATTCAAGATTTCAAAGCTGGACCCCTTCTGATCCCCGGGGGGTCGGTTGCGAGGGTCTTATTTGGTATCACTGAGTAGCTTTTTTAAAAATATTCAACACGTATATTTTCGTTTTTCAATCTGCTTTGTATTTCTCGAGTTATTCGACCGTTTCCAGACTTTTCGGACACCCTGTATATATATATATATATATTAATGACATTTATGTAATGATGGGAATTAAATTCCTCCTTTTAAATTAATTAAAATAAAAAAAAGAGAAAACAGAAAATGACAAGGGTTATTAGATATAATTGTTTGACATTATTTTTAAATTGAAATTAACGTTTATTTGAATAAATAGGGAAAGTAATAATGTGATTGAATAGCAGTTTTCAAGAAAACTTCATGAAATACAAACTTATGTTCACATATATAAATATTAAACAGACATACAACAAAATACAACAATTCCAAGTGGAATAAAAAATTAGCCAGAGCTTAGAATCGAATCCGGAACCACAGCATACCAGGCTGTCACTCTAATCACTGAGCTACTCCGGCCGATACCTGGGTCTGCAATTTTTCACTAATAAGCCATGTTGGGGAAGTTACCAGCCATCTATACGACAGCCTTGGATGACCGAACAACGATAGCAGGACATACGACCCTATACGACCGGACAACGACTCAGGCATCGGCCCGAGTAGCTTAGTGGTTAGAGCGACAGCTTGGAATGCTGTGATCCCGGGTTCGACTCCTTGCTCCGGCTAATTTTAGGTAGCTTTCTTTACAAAAAAGCTACCTATTGCAGCCGTTCGGAGGAAAGCGATTTCAAAAAATTTTGGTATATTTTCATCGATCATGACCCCCAGACCCCGAAACCACCCTCCATTCAAAATTGATATATATATATATATATATATATATATATCACCTATGTCACACTGTAACTCCCGTACTTATGAACCGATTTCGATGTAATTCGGTGTGTACATAGTACATATCAATGTCTCGATCGAGTTCGTTGGCCAGCTTCATCCGCCGTTTTGTTTCAAAATGGCGGCCATTTAAATTTTTAAAAAAAAATTTAAACTTGAAATGTGGTACCAAAAAATTAAAAATGGAAAAATATTTTTTTCTTATGTATTTGACCTTTATACAAAGATTCCGGAGCAGTTTTTGTTTCGTCTATATCTTAAAAAATGGCTGAGTTATAGCATTTTGAATTTCTAGCGTGGCTGACATTTTGAAACGTCCTGAATTTTGACACGCGATAAAAGGCGTATTTATGAACCGATTTGGATGTAATTCGGTATGTACATAGTACATACCAATCTCTCGACCGAGTTCGTTGGCCAGCTTCACCCGCCATCTTGTTTAAAAATGGCGGCCATTTAAATTTTTAAGAAAAATTTAAATTTGAAATGTGGTACCAAAAATTGAAAATTGAAAAAATATTTTCTTCTTATGTGTTTGACTTTGATAAAAAGATTCGGGAGCAGTTTTTGTTTCGTCTATATCTTAAGAAATGGCTGAGTTATAGCATTTTGAATTTCTAGCGTGGCTGATATTTTGAAACGTCCTGATTTTTCTCACGTAATAACAGACGTATTTATGAACCGACTTGGATGTACCTTGGTGTGTACATAGTACATACAAATATCTCGACCGAGTTCGTTGGCCAGCTTCATCCGCCATCTTGTTTCAAAATGGCGGCCATTTAAAAAATTAAAAAATAAAAAAAATTAAATGAGATACCAAAAAATTGGAAAATGAAAAAGATTTTTTTTGTATGTGTTTGACCTTAATACAAAGATTCCGGAACAGTTTTTCTTTCGTCTATATCTAAAAAAAAAATGGCTGAGTAATAGCATTTTGAATTTCTCTTGTGGCTGACATTTTAAAACGACCTGATTTTTGTCACGCGATAACAGGCGTATTTATGAACCTATTTGGATGTAACTTGGTCTGTACATAGTACATACCAATGTCTCGACCGAGTTCGTTGGCCAGCTTCATTCGCCATCTTGTTTCAAAAGGGTTGCCATTTAAAAAAAATTAAATTTGAAATTCAAAATGAGGTATTAAAAAATTGGAAAATGAAAAAGATTTTTTTTATGTGTTTGGCCTTGATACAAAGATTCCGGAGCAGTTTTTGTTTCTGAAAATTTGTTCTTTTGTTGATATCTTAAAAAATGGTTGATTTATAGCACTTTGAATTTCTAGCATGGCTAACATTTTGAAACGATCTTGTATTTGTCACGCGATAACACACGTATTCGCCTATTTCGTTGTAAGAAGGCATGTGGATAGTATACTTCAATATCTCGACCAAGTTCGCTGGCCAGATTCATCAGCCATCTTGTTTCAAAATGGCGGCCATTAAATTAAAAAATATATATATATTTAAAGTCAGGTGCAAAAAAATTAGAAATTGAAAAAGGTTTCTGTCTTAAGTATTTGATCTTGATATAAGGATTCAGGAGCATTTTTTGTTTGTCTTTGTTCTATTGTGGGTGACATTTTGAAAAATCTGATTTTTTGCATGCGACATCACTCCTATATATTAACCGATTCCGATGTGAGTGAGCATGTGCACAGCAATTACTAAGGTCTCGACCAAGTTCACTGCTTAGCCTCATCCACCATGTTGTCTTAAAATGACAGGCACTTTAAGAAATTGCCGAATTTGGCAGCCAAATATAAGTTACTTTAAAGAAAAGCAGCTTGGATAAAGCTGACTAATTTCGCGAAATTCTCATTCATTATATTGATAAAAATTAGTATTGAATCTCCTATATTCGGTTCCCACTAAATTGAGCTTCGTGTGTTTGCATGATATAAGTTGGCTTTTTTAAAATAAGGATTATGAAAGCTACCTCTTCCTCCCGGCACTGGCCGGAAGGACTTTTTCACTCCAGTTGAGTTTATTGTATTTATTGTTGTACGTCTTTTTAATATTCATATATACCGTTAACAGTTGAATGCAGGCGTTATTTATCTGTTTTTTATTATGTATTGTAGTGTGTGTGCGTGTGTGTTTTATTTTATGTTCACATATTGAAGCTTCAGGAATCGGTTTAGGTTAGAAACTGAAATTCGACTATCGACTGTAATATTGAGATACATTCTGTTGACGTCAAAAGAAAAAAAACATCGTAATTAAACATCATTATTTCGATTTAATTTTAGGTCGAAAAGTAGATTTTCAGCTATTGCCTTAAGATGACTATTAAAACATTTCTGAAGCGGACATTAAAAACGAAATGTTTTAGCAAGAAAGTTTTTTTTTCTCTAAATATTTATTTTAATTCATAAATATAAAATGCTTCTGAATAAATTCGTCAAAACAAATTCATTTTTGTATAAGTTGACCCAAATGACAACATTTCTACCAACTCCGAAATTCGAAGCAAAATCTTGGAAGAGCGAAAATCTTTAGGCAAATAAAGTTACGGTATATGTGCATTTTTATTCGGAAAGCTTTTGACTTAAATTGTAAATAAAACTTATTATTTGAAATATTGTTTTTAATAAAAATTAATACTTTAATTGCTTTCTAAATTTGCAATAAAGATAGATTTCATTTTTCGCAAAAGGATCGAATGATCTCATGCAATTCAAAAGCAACACAATGGGTTGCTACTCAACTAGTTTCTATAAAGTTAAATTAAGGAAGGTGATAGAAAAAGGGGTAAAGAGCGGTCTGATGATTTTTTAAAGTAGACAGCGATTTTTCCACGTTTTAAAACGTATGTAATGTACATGAAGTTTCGTGCAAATCGATCAAAAATTGAAGATTTGTATAAAGGACACACACTCAAAGAACGGCTTTTATATATATAGATATGAGATATTTTTTATACTTACACAGAGCTTGCAGAATTCTGTTTTTTCGTTTGGTGGGTACAATATTTTTTTTTACTTAGTTTACAATGTGAAATATTTTGTGGAAAGTAACTTACCTTAATTTACTTATGTTTGTGGATTTTTGTCATTTCAGTTCATTCTATTTATGTCAAGCATATGTGTTGTTTTTTCCCCCTTACTTAGCACCCCCTATGCCAGAGGTTACACTTGCATGATACTCCTTCTTCTCTTGCGACGTCAGAATTTTAACAAATAATATTTCCAGCTAATTTGGATAAAAAATATAAATATATTTATTCTTACTTAATCTACCATCTACGGAAATAAATATTATATAACAATCAGAACCTTGTGTGCTCTAATTTCAAATTACTGTAACAGTCACATATTTCTTGGTATAATTTCATATTTTTTTTTCATCTGAAATTATGCTACAAAAAAAATGACGACTACCTGATTGACTAATTAATTGTTTTCATATTTTAAGAGGCTGATGAAAAAGACAGTTTGGCACACTGAATTATACATGGACCGCTTGAGTCATGTGATGCACTTTTCGTGACACAGGTGTTGGGAAAGAGCGAAAATAGCATCACGTGACTCTGGCGTCGCAGGCTTTTTTCGTCAGTCTCGATATTTTAGATATGATGTATAGTGTGTTAACCCAACCCACGATAATTACACAGAGTTATATTTAATGGACTCCTTTCCACCTCTTGCAGTGTGCCGTAATTAACACTTTGACTTCGGGTTGGGACACATCGTCCCAGTGTACTATTTTTTTATTCTATTCGTACTCGTTTTTGAAAAATAATCTCGCCATACACTTATACTTAACTCTTTTCAAGATAATACTACTACAAACAAACATTATTATAAATTGTGGTGCGATTGAACCTTCCCTGGCTCAAAATTAAAGGGTTAACCGTCTCGCTGCGTAAGTAATTATTCGCAATGAGCTTCTCTTACAGAATTTTACCACCGGTTCTTTAAAGCAGAAATTTGTGACTATTGTAATCGGATAAAATGTCCTGATTAAATTAAACAAAGTTTTCGCTAAACAATAACTTGTGGGAATAACCAAATAGTATTAATCAGACGAGAAAATGCATGACCGAGAATATCTAGGGTTGCGCAGCGAGAGGGTTAATGGATAGACGATTTATTTATTCCTTGCTTAATCAAATCTGGATCTTAGCATTCTTAGAGTACATCTAGAAATACCGATATTTTAACAGAAATTTTCGCTTATTCAATCGCATCAAAAGTATTGCAAATTTTACGATTAAATAACGTGATTACAGTTAGAAGTTAGACTTCTGATTTTCTGGTCAGAATAGGGAAAAAACGGCCATAATTTTTTTTTTCAAAAAAGATTATGGCCATTTTTTTCCATTCTGACTAGAAAATCAGAGTTCTAACATTTTACGGGATCTCTTTCATCTTCACCTAACACTTCATTTATAATGGCTGTTTCATAATAATAGAAGCCATCAGTCCATCGGAAGAAAATAACTCGGTTAAAGCTGAAATTCGGTTAAGCAGGACTCAGATAATCGGGACTCTACTGTATCTCAGTTTTAAGACTTATAACACGCGATATTATTTTATATAAAACGACGACATCCGAATCCGCTGAAGAATTCCTCATTTACAATCCAGTCATAAACATCTACAATGCAGTATGAGTAGACGTAACAATCTCAGAGTAATACACAAATACAGCAAAAAGAAAGCAATTCATTAATATTTTTTCAAAATAGCACGTATTTTAATTACTTTTTTTCAGTTTTTATGAGAAAGTGGCAACAAAAAGATATAATTGCTATTTTTGACGCTAAAAACTACAAAAAAAGGTAATATCTCAAAAATAAATGGAGATACAGTTTTCAAACAAAATGCATTTAAAAGAACTTTTTTTTTCAATACGACGGTATAAAAGTTGAAAATGTGCGATGCTTAGAAGTATAAAAAAATTGCTAAAGAGTATTTAATCGTAATGCTTTGTTTTACGGCTAGCGTCTGTAAGGTAACATTATTTTTTGTAGACAAAATAAGCTGGGAGAAAGAAATGGCATACCGTCCCGAGTTCGAATTAATTAGAAATTTCTGGTATGAATACGAAATTTCTCAATAAAAATGGAGGTCAAGCTACCGTCTCTTTTTTTCAAGGGCCGTCTCCAGTGTTGCCAGTGGTTTACTTTTTTTAAAATTTAGATTTTTTGATTGGTACCACTTTTCTGAAATGGTAAACCCCTCTCTTGTTTTCACCTTAATTAATATGTCATTAACCCATTAACCGCCAAAACTATAAGGCTGATGTTTTCAACCTTCTAGCTGAACGTCGTTTGCCGTCACAAATTCTGAAAGATAATATTCGCTGTATATCGCGCACCCGCAAGAAAGTGACACATCTCGCAAAAATTCATTTTGCGTTTTATTCCGCTAATAGGTATGTCATAGGTGTGTCTTGCTACACAAACAGTTTCATAAGTGTAGCTATACGGAAAATCACTTTATTAGGCTATATGTTCGTTTGTGACCACAGATGAGGGGTGGATTGTGTGGGAGGTAAAATTACCCAACTCTCCAAACCTCATCTTACATTTTCAGTTTTAAGGATTTTATGCTTTTATGCACGTTTTCATTCCTGCATGCAAAGCTAAGCACTAAAATTTCATGTTACAGTAAAATCATGCAAATTTTCTTTTGCCTCTCCTGTACAATTTACTTTTGTTGAGATGTGTCACTTTTCTTGTGGATGAGCGGTATGATCTTAAAATTTTATGTCTTTTAGTAAAGCCAATTTTTTTTATAAAAATAGTGGTGGGTATGTAAATAAATACGCGCATTTATTTCGACCGTTGCGTGAATGCAACACCAGCGGTTAATGAGTAATACAAAGCGAATTTTATTACTTCAAAAAAGTGGTGCCAATCAAGAAATCTCAAAATAAAAGTAGCCCATTGGCAACACTGGCCGTCTCCTGATAATAAGGAATCATGTCCTACAATGTCTTGCACTGTTTATTTGACCATGTACCTGATTTGTGCTATACAATATATCTAACAAAAACATAACTGTGAAAAAAGGTAGCCAAGTTCTGTAAAGACAATGGCAAGAAAAGAAGTGATATCTAAGTGGGTGCCAAGTTCAAATAAAATTCACTCAAACTTACCTACTGAAGTATTATAGCATTTTTCAAATTGTTTAGAAATAAACATTATTGATATTGATAGCATATTAATAATAAATCTAGAACTTGGCACGTTTTTACCTACGAGTCATTTATTTTTATTAACGACGTTATTATATCAATCAAAACTTGTTATTTCATGTTTCGAAGCCTTAATTTGAGTGAGCTCCTCCCCCTTGAAGGATCCACTTAATTTTAACTGCAAAATGCCTCATTGACACCAGAATTCAGGACTAAAAAGTTTAATTTTATTAAATACGTGAAAAGAAGCTTTTACCCATTTTTGAAATAAATTTGTTTTTAAATTATGGTGGGATTCAATCATTTCAGCATTTTACGAATAAAAGATCTTTGCCCCGGAAAGGGTTAAAGGGGTGCAGTCTCTAGAGTGGTGACCAATACCAACCGTAAGTGTATCTGTCTCTTTGTCAGGCCTTTTAGTCTGTTTGTATTGAGGTTTCCGGAGGCTGGGTGCTACAGTGGTAACCAAAGACGGACGGGAGTGTATCTGTTTATTGGTTTATCAAATCCTTAACATGAGTTATTTGTTAATAATAATAACTATATTAATTTTTTTTTAAATGACATTGTTATTAATATTAACATCATCATTTTATTAAGACATGAAATTGATAGGCATAACATTTATCAAAAACTTGCCAAGTTCTAGATTTATTATTAATATGCTATCAATATTGTTTATTTCTAAACAATTTGAAAAATGCTATAATACTTCAGTAGGTAAGTTTGAGTGAATTTTATTTGAACTTGGCACCCACTTAGATATCACTTCTTTTCTTGCCATTGTCTTTACAGAACTTGGCTACCTTTTTTCACAGTTATGTTTTTGTTAGATATCATTACTTTTTGTAAAGTTACACTATATTTAGGTACTTTACTTAAAGCTTTTTAATGTGTTTACATGCGATTATTTTATTCACCAAGCAACATTCAAATTT
Source organism: Maratus speciosus (assembly GCA_963932465.1). Lineage (NCBI taxonomy): Eukaryota > Metazoa > Arthropoda > Arachnida > Araneae > Salticidae > Maratus > Maratus speciosus. The sequence goes on along the minus strand of OZ010797.1, from coordinate 218,593,945 downwards.
AATTTAAATTTCCTACAATAAAGTATTTGGCTGTCAATTTGGGGCAGAAATCTATATTTTAATACTGTTTGTATTGAATGCATGTTTTGAAACGAAATGTATTGATTCGAAATTTTTGTTGTTTCTGAAAACAACAATAATCATATTGATAATTAAATAAAATTATAGATTAATAGAAAATTAAAAATTAAAAAATAGGTTAAATTTAAAAAGCAATAACTTTATTAAAAATATTTAGAATTTTTCTTCCTTTTTTCCTTTATGAAGTCGCTAATTTGTAGTTACAGTAAATAATCTTATCAGATAAATCTTCTCTCCTCTGAAATTTTCACTTCGTCACCTTTTCTGCGCCAACATGTAATGTAATTAAACAAATAAAACAATGGTACAATACTTTAGTAGAAAATTTTGAGTGAATTTTATTTCAACTAGGCACCCACATACATATCACTTCTCTTTTGGCAGTTTTTTTTTATGGAACTTGGCTCCATTTTTCCCAATTATTTTTTCGTTAGATATCATTATTTTTTGCCAAGTAAGTAGGTATATGTTTCCTTTTTGAAATAAATAGGCTTAATATTAAATCACCATTATTTAATATTAATTAATCTGACAGCTTTTTTCTGCGTTTACGCAGTGGCTGTTTTTCACTGTCATTTTCTATATTTTCTTGCACGTTTGAAACGTTATAGCGCATTGCCCATTCACTATCTGAGTTTCTTTTCACACGTTTCTTATTTATTAATAATCTTGTCAAATCAGGGCGGTATAATGTTCGCAGGCGGTTATATTCTACGATGGAGCTTTCCTGGGCCTTTATTTGGCTAGGATCTAGATTTATAAGGTGAACACCCTCTAAGGTCTTGACTCGGGAGAGTGCTACATAGGCCTGTCCTTTGCTGAACATTGAAGACCCAATGTCGAGCAGTGCGTTGTCAAGACTAAGGCCTTGTGATTTATGGATGGTAATAGCATAGGCTAGACAAATAGGGAATTGTTTCCGGTGCACAAACGCATTACTCAATATCTGAAACTTAGTCTAAACGCGCTCTAACTCATAAGTTAAATTATGGTTAAATATAATTTTAATTTTTCTGGCTTTATTGTTGCAGTCGACGTCCCAAAGTATTTTTTCTATTTTCCCTATCGATCCGTTTACGAGTCCTTTGCTGACGTCTATATTCCTGCGTAGCATTACACGTGCCCCTATTTTGACGGTTATAACATTTTCTAATCCGGCAGATAATGAAGAATCATCCTCGTTTTTTTTAACACTCCCCTGGCTCGTTTGTTCAAGTATCTTGGGCAATCTATTTCATCTATTGCATTCAATTTGATATCTGGTTGTTTTATACTTGTCAGCATAGCATCATTGAACTGGATACACATATTTTTAGTTGCAAACAAACATATGGTATTGTTTGGCATTTCTGAAAAATGGCTTACGATTTCCATCAGTCTTTCCTTTGGGTTATCGGATTTTAATTTAAGTAGCCGATCAGATAAGACATTCACATCTTGATTTGTGACTACACCCAATCTAATACGCTTCAACATTTCGCCGAACAGTTGATCGTTTTTCTGTCTCATGTTAATAATCAATTCATCATATGAAATTAAGCTTTTCCATAAATTCGGTGCGCTAAGCGATCCTAAACATTTTTGGACATCTGACGATTTGATGTTTTCGAACGGCGAAAGTTGTCTCACTGGAGGCAGCTGGAGTAGATCACCGAATAACAAGATGTTAATTCTGCCGAACCATCCATCTTCTATATCACCCGTGTCGAAAATTTCCGCTAAACGGAGATGAATGTACATCAATGTGACATTTGATATCATAGATACCTCATCAATAATTAAAAGAATAACCTCGTTTAAATCACTTCTTAAAACTTTGAGGACTTGATCTGACAGAGAAGTGTACTTTTGACAATTTCCATGCTCCACTGGCAGCTGTAGAAGCCTGTGTATTGTCAAACCATTAACGTTAAAAGCAGAAATACCCGTTGGTGCAGCTACAGCAACCAATTTATTTAAATGTTTTCTAACCCAATTTTTAACAGTATTTATTAAATAGCTTTTCCCGGTGCCCCCTGTTCCACTCACAAATAATCTCAAAATTTCCTTCATGTGTTTCAATGTGTTACAAATTTGATCAAAAATACCTTTTTGGTCTACGTTGAGGTTTTTGATATTTTTTTGAAGTTCATCTTCCGACACCAACTCTTCTGCATTCCGAAAATCTTCCATTGCATTTTGGGCTTCAAGAGGTACAAAATCTAATGGATTTTCTATGCCGTCATCTTCATTATTATCTCTATCTCGGTTACTTTCAATCTCTGCTACTTTTTTTCAATCATTTCGAAAGCTTTCTCTATGTTATTAAGAAATTCTGTTTGTATTTCTCCGTAATTTAATCCATCTTTCATTTCATTTTTAAATAGGTTATCATTTCATTTTTAAAAGTACATACATAGGCTTCTATGTATGTACTTTGACCAGATTTAAGTACAGAAAGATCCCTCCATGGATAAAACATCAATAAGAGAGAGAAATAGTATTTTTCTGGATACTTATTTACATCATAATTGTAATGATTTATTAAATATGGGCGCTGCCGTTTTTTTTAAAATTTATTTGATGATATTTTATGTATCTTCGCAGCTGTTGCCAGAGGCGGTGGGGATGTAGTTATATCATACCATCGAGCAAAGTCATATAAATTTACTTTTTCTAAGTCGTGAGGTCGTTGAGGATAATAATTATCAACCCAAGATTCGAAAAATATATCGGTAGAATCGGATTCTAGCTGGTTAATGTCTTTTTTATTTTTTACTCGACGGTTACGGTGCATATTTACATCGAGCCATCTTATTGTGGTCTGTGGATCGGTGCCGTAAAGAGGTATGCCCAAGAGTGTATCACTTGCTTCAAGCGCGCCGCATTCTCTGTTGTTAAGAGCTCGGAGACCTACATTATACAGCCTACTAACTAAAGATTTTGACGAATTAATGTTGTCAAAAGGATCGATTGTGTGACTTTTTTCGCCCTTAGTGGTATATTTTGTGATATAATAATTTAATACAGACGTCTTTTCACCTACATATTGCACATCCATATTGCCGTTCCAAGCAGGAAGTATAGCTGGGTTATAATCGTTGATGTAGCGAGATTCTTCTTTTCGGGGTATATTGTACAGCCTGTTATTAGATGTTAACGTTTTCTTTGCTGCTATTGATTCGGTCACATTTCTGATTGTTAGGGACTCAGTTACTTGGCGAGGAAAACCAAATCTGCAAACAGTTATGAAACCTGATTTGGTTTTTTTCTTCCGTAAGCAGTATGAGTTGTGTTTATGAGTTTGGTATTTGATTACACGTTCCTACAATGTTGGGGAAATATTTTTATCGGGGACAGCACACGTAACATATTTACTGATAAAGTTTGCGACCTCATCGACTGTTGATTCTTGTAGTATTGGCGCATTTTTTACCCACAACATAAGATGAAAGTGCTGCAAACCCCTCGCTTGATATTCACGGCGCCAGAAATAGTGTATTATCTCACCCAAAGGGGCTGCAGGTGATGTAAGAAACTCGATCATTGATTTAAATTTTATATCTATAAATCGTGATGCTGCAACAGGATCCATACCGACTAACTCGCTTACAGATTTGTTTTTTACATCCGGTCCATTTATTTCTTTGATGTACTCCGCAAGGTCAGTCCACGTCCACTCTGAGGGACTGATTGTCAGGAACCACGTGGCTGGCCCGTAATAACGAGTCATACATACAACGTCGCTTCTGGGTTTTTTCCAGAATTGTTCGGTATTCCGTAATCGACCAAATATTGCCATTAAATCTCCTTCAAGCTCATCCTTCTCCAATTTCTCTAAATATGTTTGAGCTGTTAATTTTTTATTTTGATTTGTTACATTTAATTTATAGTATATGCCTGCGTTCAGCTGTCTTAGATTTGCGTCATTTAACAAGTAAAATAAATATTGCTGATTGCGTCTGAATCTAGAATCTTTTGATGTTAAACGGGACTTTATGTACTCGGCACTGGTAATATTTTTTTCTCGTTTATAAAACTGACCAAATTTGCCTTCATTATATATGTCAGGGAAACATAAAGTATATATCTCCTTATTGCGGTTATCTATTGGTGCTGCGATAATTTTGATCATTTGATACAAAGCTGTAGCTGTACTGTTTTGTTTCTTTTCATGCAATGGATAGATGGTATAGTCTTCATAAATACTTTCTTTTTCATCTGTTACTTGAGTAAGCATAGCGTGTTGACTTTCTAATTCTTCAATATCTTCAGTGGTTTCAATATTGTGGCAAAGATTCTGGTCTAGGTGGTCAAGCAAATTGGCAGGATTTTGCGGCAGATTAATATTTGAGTAGTGAATGTTGTTTAGTTTTAGGTGCTTTAAAGCATCGTATATGTTGTTAATGTTTACTATGTCTTGCCACATGATTTTGTTTTTAGTAGGAGTACTTCTGACAAGTATGAAAAGTTCTTGATTTGCGTTTAATGGGTCTTCGGGATTAGGTAATTTTTTGAGAGTAGTTTCTACAGGTAATGGCAAATGGAATGTCCTTCCTTTAATTTTCTTTATCATTTGCCTATTGGGTATGTTTTTATTTCCCACAGGAATTAAGTTAGTTATAACCTGAAAAGCCTTAGCCCGTTGAATTAACATTTTTTCATAGTTGTTGAGATTACTAATTTGCTTAGGTATATCGCTGTAATAAAGATTGTTAAGAATAGAATTAGAAGGTACTTCATTAGCTCTTATTTTCTTTAAACACAAATGACAAACAAAAGAACTAGACTCAATGCGATGAGACTCATTGAAAAGCTGCAATCTCTGCCATACGTCAGTTTGAATAGGATTTCTTAATTTATTAATAGCAGACATATCACGTAAACATAGAAGTCTGTGACAGGATATACAGTGGCGCATCGGCACATCGGCACATCTTTTCTTCATGTTATTGTAAGCACTTTTATATTTTTCTATAATCAAATCTTCATTCAATAATATTTCGTTTGCATTTACTTCACAGTCGGCATTACTGATATTAAAAGGGACACCTAATTCGATTAACCTGTTTACGTTTACGCTGTTTAGGTCACAATCTATTGTATCTATATTTTTGCAATGAAATGCTAACTGGTAGAGTTCTCTAACAATTGTTCTTATTTTAGGAAAATGAGGTTTTATATTATTGAGTATTTTAATTTGATTAAAATATTCATGGTCTTGGTTCAATATAAAAGTAAATAGATTTATGACTGATTTAGAAATAACATACTGGAAAGCATCCAGCAGTTTTTGCAGAACTGTTTCATCTAATAAACATACTTTTGGATCACATGTCCAAGATACATTTTGTTTATTTTCCTGCAAATGAAATATATATGCTTTACCTTCGTCATTTATTGCAAATAGTTTCTTCTAAGCTTAATACTTTATATGAACTTTCATAGTAATAAGGTTCTTGAGTACTCAGATGTTTAGATTCTCCTGCAAGTATTGTAAATTTATCTTTTAGGTTTGTTTCGGATGATAGACTGCACATTTTTTCAACACTTATATTTATTTTCTTATGGAGGCGCTCAAAGAGATTAAAGTAATTATCCAACATATTTTTACGCCGCTGAAGAACCCACTTAACAATTTTTTCTGCTTCCAACCGGTTTTTTATTTTATCAGTCAATTGATTAATTACGTTCTCTCCGTCTGTGTATGATAACTTTTTCTTTAATTGATAAATGTTAGTAGCCTTTTGATTCACCTCAGGATTTTTCTCTGTCTAACGTTTTACGGCTTTTTGATGCACCTCAGGATTTTTCTCTGTATGACGTTTTACGGCTTTTTGATGCACCTCAGGATTTTTCTCTGTATAACGTTTTACGGCTTTTTGATGCACCTCAGGATTTTTCTCTGTATAACGTTTTACGGCTTTTTGATGCACCTCAGGATTTTTGTCCTTATAACAGTTTACGGCTTTCTGATGCACCTCAGGTTTTTTGTCTATATAACGTTTTACGGCTTTCTGATGCACTTCCGGATTTTTATCCGTGTAACGCTTAACAGATTTTTGATTACACTCTGGACGATTTTGTCGGTAACGCTGACTAGCTTCACGCACTTGTTCAGCACGGGATTTATCTGATGTTTTGGGCCGACCTAGTTTACGCTTTGCTGGACGCCCTTTTCGCAATACGTTTACATTTCCAGAATGCTCTCTGGTCTCATCCTGCACATCAGGAATATTTAAGTTAACCGCCAATGGTTCACAAACATCGTAATGTCCTGCCGATAGATCTCCAGAGAAGAGGAAATGTTTTGTAGGACGGCAATCTTCACCAAACAAACCACGCAGACTGCCATTCTGATACACTTCGATTCTTATGGAATACAAATCCGCTGCCGCTTTTACTTCAGAAACAGCTCCATAAGTTTTCGAATTAAGCATACTCTCACGATATACTTCTACAGAATCGTAGGGTTTACCGTGTTGGTTGCAAGTCCATATACTCAAATCTTGCCAGTTGCGACAAACATAGTCAACGATTTCCGCTCGTAAGCTACTTGTTTGTTGCAAATCAACAGAGTTACATAGTGAAAAGGCAATTGAATGGAATAGACAACTTCCATCGAGAGGCATTGGAATAACTTTGTGTGAAATAACTGCGTCACCTACCTTCAATCCTATTGTACGACTCATGTTGTCAGTATTTAATATCTAAGCAAGTACAGTGAGTAGGAATCTTAGTAGATACGCAAAAATGTAAGACAAGGAAGGAGAAAGAAGCGAAATCCTTTAGAAGGTACATACACATTAATAATGTTTATTTATGCAATAGTTGACTCCTTTAAGTAACAGACCTAATTTATTGAATACGAGCTATATTAATTTCAAATTCTAAAAAGTATAAATTAAAACATTAAAACAAATAAAAATACGTGTATTTCCACTGTTGAAATTCTTCGACTCAAAAGAAATAAAGCTATTCTACATTTACACGGTCTATGACACGCCGTCATTCAGCTTTCCACGTATTCTTTTATATTATGCACGTTATTTTTTATTTTACTTGGATGTTTATTTTATTTTTATTTTCATAATCATTGAGTAGCTCGAGCTATATTTTTGGTAAGTGAAAGGATGCTGCATCGTTACCTATTGATTTTTTGTGTGTTACAATCTCTATGGTTTCTCTTATAATGGATGGATAGTATAGACTGGAGGGGAAAATTATTTTACTTTTATTGCAGTTTACTTGGATGGTTTCTTCTTGATAAAATCTTGCTAGAGCTGTGGTATTTCTATTATATTTAATATCAGCTATATGCTCATTTTGGCACAGATGTTATATACGCCCCATATTGGCGCGATTTTTTTCTGACGCCAATGTCATATACGCAACGGGTACTTAACTATCGCCAAAGTGTCGTTGTTTTGTTTGATATGGTAACCCGGATGTTGTTGTTTATGCTGTTAACGTTTTCGCCAAATTGATTCCGGAAAAAAAATCGCGCCAATATGCAGTAGATATATGACATCTGTGCCCTCCTTTTTTCTATACATAAATTTCCTGCAAGTCATGTCAATATAGTAAATTTTTTAATCCGTCTGATCTTATAAATGGTATTTCATACATCTCTGAGTAATTCTCAAAATTAATTGGGTCCATTTTACCGCAAATGATATTCTTCAATTTCGGAGGTGGTTTGGCTACTAAGCAGATATTGAATGGTATTTCATACAGCGCTGAGTAATTCTCAAAATTAATTAGGTCCATTTTAGCCATTTTTGTAAAGTTACAATATATTTAGACACTTACACAAGTTAGAGCCCGGAGGAGTAAATAATATAAGACTTTTTCAAAAATTTATGATTTGTCGTGTGGTCTGGGGTTTTCAGCTATACGTATGCAAAAAATCATGTCTCCAACTTAATTATAGCTCAAAGGGTTAAGCGTAAGACTTTTTCAAGATTTTATGATTTGTCGCCTGGCCTCAGGTGTTCTGCTATAAGTATGCAAAATTTCAAATCTGCAATTTAGTAAGGGGCTCAGTTAGAAAGAATTGCTTAAAATACGCATGTGGGAGCCCAAAGGGTTAAATGTACGACTTTTTCAAAATTTTATAGATTCTGATTTGATGTGAAGTGTTCAGCTATAAGTATGTACAATTTCACGCCTCCAAACTAATTAGGGGCTCCCTTAGAAAGGATTGTTTAAAATACAAATGTGAGACCCCAAAGGGTTAAATTTACAACTTTTTCAAAATTTTATGATTTGTCATTAGATGTGAAGTGTTCAGCTATAAGTATGCAAAATTTCACTCCTCCAACCTAATTAGGGGCTCACTTAGAAAGAATTATTTAAAATACGCATGTGGGAGCCCAAAGGGTTAAATGTACGACTTTTTCAAAATTTTATAGATTGTCGTATGATGTATGGTGTTCAGCTATAAGTATGCAAAATTTCAAGTCTCCAACATGTATTGTTTCTGAGAACGGGCTCTGTGACGGACAGAATATCTCAATTTGTTGATTTTCTGTAAGCAAGTAAACCCAGATAAACCCCCAGTAAGTAGATAGGTTTACAATGGAAGTCTATGGGAATTTGGCGAAATATTAGAGATATCGCCAAGGTGGCGTCACTTTTGGCGACTAATTTTCGTCGCCAAATTTGGCGATATATCGCCATGTTGGCGACAGAACAGCGACCCTCCTACGGCAAATTAAAATTTCGCCTAATAGACGTAATGTTAAAGTAAAAATGGGCACCCCCAGGAGGGTAATTCATCGATTTTCACATTTTTTTAATTTTTTTCCTTAGTTTTATAGTGTAAACGAACTTCGCACCAAATTTGAAGTCTGTAGCTGCAGTAGATATACGAGATCTTTTTGATGAGTGAGTGAGTCAGTCAGTCAGTCAGTCAGTCAGTGGTAAAATTATCGATTATCAGACATTTTCAAATGTCATTATCTCGGAAACTAATTATGCGTTTTTTATGAAATTTTGGATTTTAGGTAATTAGGGTGGCCTTACTACACATTTCGTATAACAAGTACGTAGGTCTCATAGATTTCCACTAGTAGAGCATTGAAATTTCACGAAAACAGCTCGAAATGGTTCGTGTAAATAACACACGGCTATGTCAGGCGAACTTGGCTGACACACTGCCGTGTGTCTAGATGTCCCGGTCATGTGGTTAGCCTAACACGGAACTATTTGTTTTTAATTAATAAGCAAGCTTTTTACTCATTTTATCGACCCCGATGGAACGTAAGGTTGAGTTCGTAGCCCGAAATCGTACTATGAAACTGTAGCGAAGAATAAAGCTCAATATGTCGCTAATATTTCAAGCAGTTTTAAATTTATAACGATTCATAAAACGAATTTATTGCACATTTTAAGAAAACAGTCTTCTCAATTTTATCTATTTGAAAGGCGCTGGTATATTGTTCATAACACTTAAGTTTAATTCTAAACTGCTAAGTTGCACACAGAAATTTTGATGAGAGTTTTGCTGTTATAACTCCTGTAAAGAAAATAATTTATTTATTTCGAAATCAATTTGTTCCTAAATTCTGGTGATGTTCAATCGTTTCAACATTTTAGTAACATAATTAATTTGTCCATGAATGCTGTAATGCACAGATATGAAAAGTCCGCTTACAATCTGTTAACTCCTTGACTGGGCAGTGGGATATATTATATCTGACCTAATTTTAATCAATATTTCCATCAGAAACTTTTAATTAAATTTTACTTTTAAAACTTTGGTTAGGAAAAGATAATCAGTATAATTGCTCTTCTGTATTTTGAAAAATTTTTTTTCGAAAATTCCGGTGTGAACCCACCACTACAGAAACACATTTACTTGTGCATGGAAGGGTTAAGCAAAAATGTTGCATTAAGATCATTAAAGACTGGCATTTTTAAAATGAACTTGGATGGTATCAGTGTGGCCGTTTTTAGTCTAGTTTAAGTTAAATGCCGTGGTTTCAGAGACTTGTCAGATTTTTAGCTTTTCAATTCATTTTTCTAGTGAAAATTTAAACGAATGTATTGGATGAGGTTTTCACGTACCTTTTACATAGCTGCCAACTTGTACGGATTTTTCTTACCAGTAAAATTTAATAGAAATTTTTGATTTAATTAAACATTAAAATTGCTTGAATTTCAGTAATTCAATAAAGTAAAATTTACTATTAAATTTTAGTGGCATGGAAAATCCGTACAAGTTGGCAGCTATGCTTTTAGACACAATATTTTCAGTTTGCTTTTCGAGTTATTAAACTTAAAAATAGCTTCAAAAACTATCAGACTGATTTTCTAAGCTATTTTCAACGTTTCTTAGAATGTTTCGATATTTTCATCATATTTTACATATGTTCACGGTGTTCAATTGTGAAAGGACTTTTTAGTATGTTCCGATAATTATAGATGGCAGCACTAAAATTTTGCAAGGACTATTTCTGATTCGAACTATTACTGCTTTTTAAAAAAAAGGGACTTTAAATAATTCTAAAACATATTCTTTTTAACTCTTTTTTAATTTTAAAATTCTTATTGTCATTTTTAAAGTATTATGTATATTAATATTGTCTTTTTTTTCTTTTATTAGATAATTTATTTGTTTTATTTTTCTGCTGTTCTGCGGAACTATGATCGAATGCTACAATTAGTAGGAGAGCTGTTGAACATTTTTGAGTAGGTATTTGAGGCACCCTGAAAATTTGTGCAGCACTTCTTTTGTGATGCCTGAATACAAAATCGAATGTCTGGCTGAAGGATCATGGCCCAAAACCTGTGCCAGACACGTGTCAAGTGCCATTTTTTGACACTACCCCAAAACAGTATTTGAGGCACGCTGAGATTGAAACAGAATAATATTTATACTTAGAAAAATATATTTTGAATATGACAGATACTTTAGTCGGCCCAAAAACTGTGCTAGACACGTGTCAAGTGCCATTTTTTGACTACCCAAAAAAGGTATTTGAGGCACGCTCAGATTGAGGCACAATAATATTTATGCTTAGAAAAAAATACTTTGAAAATGACAGACACTTTAGTCGGCACAAAAACTGTGCCAGACACGTGTCAAGTGCCATTTTTTGTCTGGCACAGGTTTTGGGCCACGATCCTTCAGCCAGACATTCGATTTTGTATTCAGGAATTACAAAAGAAGTGTTGCACAAATTTTCAGGGTGCCTCAAATACCTTTCCTAAAATGTTTAACAGCTCTTGGATTAAATGTTTTGATTCCTAATCTGAAGTTGTTAAAAATCTAAATCTAATTCTGTTCAATTAAATTATGAAAGACAAGTAATTCGTAATTCATTTTGAGTCAATTCTTTATTTTAAATATGTTTTTCTTTAATCTCGACCCATCAATGTAAGCAGTCAAGGTTCATGAGTTTAAATTAAGTGGTCTCAGAATTCACATTTCGAACGCAACTGGAGTCTGCATCAAGAAATCAATGGTACCTTTTTTATTCAAATTTTTTCTGTTTAATAAAAGGAAAACTGTATAGTATTCATTTTAAAACTATACATAAAAAACTCCTGGTCCGTCGAGCCGGAGAAAATTAGTGATTATCTTATTTAATATATGATATTTAATATATGATATTTAATATATGATATTAATATATAATGGTGAAAACGAAAGCAGAAATTGCTTCTGAATCGAAATTCCGTTTCACTGTAAAAGAAATAAAAAGATTTAGCGCTCAAGTTATTGAGGCAATTGAAAATAAAAACTTAAAATTAATTGAGGAGCTAAAAGTTGAATTGATAAGTTTAGAGAATGATTTAAAAAAATCTTATTTTGGCGTAGCTGAGGAAAATGTAAATAATTCATATGATAACTTTACTGAAGCTAAGGATATTGTTAAGGACGATTTAGTCAAAATTGAGCAGTTTTTAGAAAATCAAGGTATAAAATCACAAGAAAATGAAAGTGCAGCTAACAATAGCTCAAATACAGGAGTTAGTAATAACGCTCTAAAGCTTCCTAAATTCGAGTTACCCATTTTTATGGTGATATCACGCAATGGATAACATACAAACAGACATTTTTAACTGCGATTCATAATAATGAATCTCTTTCAGATCAGTTGAAATTTAATTATTTAATAGCCAGTGTTAAGAATTATCCTTCTAAACTAATTTCCGGTTTTTCAATTTCTGGTGAGAATTATAAAGAAGTTTGGGAAACGTTAGTTAATAGATATGATAATCGTAAGCATTTGGCATATTCATTGCTTTCTAAATTTGTTAATGCCAAACTATTGAAATCACCCGCGCAGAAAACTATTTTAGAGCTTTTGGATACGTGTAATAAAGTTATTCGAAACTTAAAGTCTTTGAAATTTGAATTTAATGAATTTGTTGATTTGATATTAGTGTATATTGTACAGACTAAATTTGATGAATCCTTAAAAAAGCAATGGGAATTATCCTTAAATAATGATTCGTTTCCAACTTATGAAATGTTAATGACTTTTCTCGAAAAACAGGATCGTAGTTTATAGAGCTGTAATACTGAATTTTTTAAAGGTGAATCTAAATCTAATTTAAAATTGGAAAATAAGTCTCAATATTTTTCAAAAAAATCTGTTGCCAATGCAATCGTAAAGAACAGTGTTAATAAATTTCCAAATCTTTCATGTGCACAGTGTAACGAATCTCATCCACTGTATAAGTGTCCAGAAATTTCTAAATTATCTGTTGATCAACGTTGGAATTTGGTAAAATCAAAAAAGCGTTGCACTAACTGTTTACGATCAAATCATTTTGTGTCCAACTGTCTTATTACTGCCACATGTAAGCATTGCAACTATAAACATCATATACTCCTTCATCGTGATCAGATTACCCCTGCATCACAGAATATATTCAGGCAGCAAGATCGTGTTACAACACCAAATGCTGAGTCAAATTGTTTTCTGAGTCAAATTGTTTCACTTCTCAATCTATCAATAATAATTCTCAAACATTGTTGGCTACTGCCATTATAAAAGCTAAATCTAAATCAGGAAAACTCATACCTTGCAGAGCTATGATTGATAGTGCTTATCAAAAAAGTTTACTGTCAAAATCTTGTTGTAAAAAACTAGGTCTTCCATCTAGGACTACAAATCATAAAATCTCAGGAATCAATAATTTAGTCGCAGAAACGGCTCTTCAGGAAGTTTCTTTGACATTCTCTCCACATTTCAATAATGAAACTTTTCAGTTAGATGCATTAGTTGTTAATCAGATTACAACCAATTTACCAAATAATTTTTTGATTACAACAAAATATTGGCCACACATTGAAGGATTGAATCTTGCGGATCCTAATTTTCATTTGTCCAATCCTATTGATATACTTATAGGCGCAGATTTATTTGCTAACATAGGGGAATCAATTCTTGGACCTAAAGGATCACCGAGTTCTGTTAATTCTAGATTGAGTTGGATTCTTTTGGGGATCATTTATTCGAATGAATCAAATCAAAATTCATCTGTTAGTTGACATGTCACTACACAGATAAGTTCTCAACTACAAAATTTTTGGGAACTTGAATCAGTTCCTAACTCTGACCCAATTTCTCTAGTTGAAGATATCTATGCAAAAACAGTTTCACGTTCAGAATCTGGACGACATATTGTAAATCTAGCCTTTAAATCTAAACCTGTTCTCGGAAACTCCAAATCTCAAGCCTTAAAGCGTTTCTACTTCTCGGAGAAAAAATTTCAAGAAAACCCCTTGCTTAAAGAGCAGTATTTATCCTTCATGCGCGAGTATATCGACTTGGGGCACATGGAACTTGTACCAGATTCAGACCTTTTAAATCCTGATGATTTTTATCTCCCACATCACGGGGTGTTAAAAGAAGATAGTTCTACAACTCGGCTTAGAGTTGTATTTGACGCATCTGCTGTTGGTTCAGAAGGCCGCTCCTTGAATGATTACCTAGAGATAGGTCCAAAATTGCAAACTGAAATCTTTCCTCTACTGTTAAGATTCAGTATGCATCCAATCGCCTTTAGTTCTGACATCGAGAAAATGTTTAGGGAAATTCTCGTCAATCAAAATCATGTAGACTATCAACGCATTCTTTGGAGATTCAATTCAGATGAAATTATTAAAACATACAGGCTGTTGACCGTTACGTACGGTACTTCTTGCGCTCCATTTTTGGCCATTAGGACATTACACCAATTGGCAAATAACAATGACCAAAATGATAAAGAAGCCTCTCAGGTAATTCGAAAAAGTACGTACGTAGATGATCTACTTTCTGGTTCGGGTTCAAAGGAAAATGCCCAAATTTTAGTAACTGAGTTAATCGAAGTTATGAAAAGCGGAGGTTTTAATCTACGTAAGTGGACTTGTAATGATTCAGAAGTAATTGCTCATATACCAGATGAAATGAAGGCTTCATCGCAAAAGGTAATTCAGGAAGATGATACCGTTAAGGTCCTCGGACTACTTTGGGATTCTTCCAAAGACATTTTACAAATTCGTTCTAATGATTTTAAAGAAGTTAAAACAAAAAAGAGATTTTTTATCAATAGTGGCTACAATATTTGACCCTTTGGGTTTCCTAGCTCCTACTACAATAAGATTAAAGATCATGTTGCAAGATCTTTGGAAGGCTAAGATTTAGTGGGATGAAGAAATCCCAGACTTTATACTACAGGTTTGGAATGAGTTCCTGTCAGAAATTCATTTGTTAAAGTCAGTTGAAATACTCAGATATATTAATGCTTATAATCAAAATGATGTCCAAATTCAGTTACATGGTTTTTGTGATGGCTCAGGTAAAGCTTATGCTGCTGTCACTTACTTACGTGTTGTTACTCCTGACGAAGAATTTGTCAAATTGATTGCAGCTAAAACTAAAGTAAATCCTATAAAGTTTCAAACACTGCCACGTATTGAGCTTTGTTCAGCTCTTTTACTAGCCAAGTTATGCTCAGTCATTATCGATACTTTACCAATAAACTTTGACAATATTTATCTACGGTCAGATTCGCAGATTGTTCTCAGCTGGTTAAAATCACCTCCTTTAGAAGGAAATCAATTCGTTCTAAATCCAGTGTGTCAAATCCAATCATTAATGTCTTCATATGAGTGGAATCATATTCCAGGTATTCTAAATCCTGCAGATTCAGCTTCTAGGGGTATTCCACCACGAAAGCTTCTTCATCATTAGCTATGGTATCATGGGCCTCCATGGCTGCTATCAAATGAACCAATCCCAATACCTTTGTACAATCCTCCGATATCTGAGTTAAATCCAGTAATTCAATCTGTCAGCAACGTAACTCAAGTAATTGCCCTTCCAGACTTTATTCTTAAGTTCTCCAAATTCTCTAAGTTATCAAGAGTCACAGCGTGGTGTCTTAGATTCATTTATAATGCTAGGCATAGTGCTACAAAAAAATCTGGAAATCTGGTTGCACTAGAAATCTCTGATTCTATCCAATGTATTGTTAAATTAGTACAAAGTTCTGAATTCTACACCGAGCATAAATTATTAAAAGAAAGAAAACCCTTACCAAGCAATAGTAAATTATTATCATTAAATGTGTTTTTAGATTCGAGTAATATTATTCGAGTTGGTGGTCGTTTGTCACAACATCAGTCGTTAAGTTTTGATAGAAAGTATCCTATGCTACTTCCGAAAAATCATGTTATTACTAAGTTATTGATAAAACGCGTCCATGAGCAACATCTACATGCAGGTACACAGCTAGTACTTGCTATAATTCGCCAACAGTACTGGTTTGTGAATGGTCATTCTACTGTACGACAAGAGCTCCACAAATTTGTGCTTTGCAAACGCCTTAAGTCTCAAGCTTGTCAACAAATGATGGGAGACCTCCCCGTTGACAGAATCACCACAATCCGTTCATTTTCCAAGGTGGGTTTAGATTTTGCAGGACCCTGTCTAACTAAACCAAATTTGCTAAGAAGTAAGATCAAAATTAAATCTTATATAGCAGTATTCGTCTGTATGTGCACTAAGGCGGTACACCTTGAGTTGGTATCAGACTTGTCTGTGCAAGCACTGCTAGCAGCCTTGAAGCGATTTATCGCGCGTAGAGGTCCACCGTCCGATGTATATTCAGACAACGGAAAAAACTTCACAGGTCTGGCTAATCAGTTAAAGCAGCTATTCCAATATTTGAGGGAAAATGAAGTTCAAGAATTTCTTTCGAGGCAGAAAATCAATTGGCGTTTCATTCTTCCATATGCACCACACTTTGGTGGGCTATGGGAGGCAGCTGTAAAGATTACTAAAAATCACATTCTAAGAGGCTGTAAATCTAGTGTATTGAATTTTGAAGAATTAACTACTTTGCTATGTCAAATTGAAAGTTGTATAAATTCAAGACCCTTAACTCCTATGTCTTCAGATCCATCAGATCCACGTGCATTAACCCCAGGTCATTTTCTAATAGGAGCACCCCTCCTTGATATTCCAGAATCTTCAAATACCAGAATTCTAACATTAAATGCTCGGTGGCGCTTGATCGAAAAACCAAAGAATCAATTTTGGTGTAGATGCGGTCAGGTGAATATCTTCAACTTCTCCAACAGCGTCCAAAATGGACTACTCCACGAACTAATCTACGAGAAGGAGACTTGGTGATTGTTCACGATCGATTTCAGCCCATGAGATGGAAGTTGGGCCGCATTCTAAAGACATTTTCTGGACCGGACAATCTTGTACGAGTTGTTTTGATTAAAACAGCTGACGGTGACATCAAGCGTCCCATTTCAAAGGTGTTCCCTCTCCTGCCGGGGGCGGAGGATGTTCAATTGAGAAAGGACTTTTTAGTATATTCCGATAATCATAGATGGCAGCACTAAAATTTTGCAAGGACTGATTCTGATTCGAACTATTACTGCTTTTTTTAAAAAAAGGGACTTTAAATAATTCTAAAACATATTCTTTTTAACTCTTTTTTTAATTTTAAAATTCTTATTGCAGTGGTGGAAAATTGGCGCAGAGGAGGAGCCTATTGACACCACTAAAATTTGATAGTATTCTTCACGTTAATAAAAACGCAGAAAATCTGTCATTAGATAAGGCGAAAAATACTACTAAAATTTAGTGGTGTCAATAGGCTCCTCCTCTGCGCCAATTTTCCACCACTGTTATTGTCATTTTAAAAGTATTATGTACATTAGTATTGTCTTTTTTTCCTTTTATTAGATAATTTATTTGTTTTATTTTTCTGCTGTTCTGCGGAACTATGATCGAATGCTACAATGTTTTGATTCGTGATGTGAAGTTGTTAAAAATCTAAATCTAATTCTGTTCAGTTAAATTATGAAAGACAAGTAATTCGTAATTCATTTTGAGTCAATTCGTTATTTTTTATGTATGTTTTTTTTAATCTCGACCCATCAATGTAAGCAGTCAATGTTAATGAGTTTAAATTAAGTGGTCTTAGAATTCACATTTCGAACGCAACTGGAGTCTGCATCAAGAAATCAAAGGTACCTTTTTAATTCAAATTTATTCTGTTTAATAAAAGGAAAACTGTATTCTATTCATTTTAAAACTATACACAAGGATTCTACTTAAGGTATGTGCTGTATATAATTAAATGAAGTTGTATTTAAATGTCTACGTAATTGAATGATGAATGGAATTTAAATTTTATAATAATATATAATTCAAAGCAAAGTTATGAAAAAACATTACAAATTTTTCTTTTTTAATAAAATTGTCTGCCATGAAAATTAAATGACAATTATTCGTTGATGCGATATGGTTATCGCTGAAATCACAAATCACAGAGTATAGCAAAGACATTTATTGGGCGATTTTCACCGAAACGTAATCAGCACCTATTTAAATAAAGGTCTAACAGAATAGGAAGTTTGATGAAACTCTCTATATTAGTTCTTGAATGATAACTAACGCAAACGTTGAGAAAAGTGCAAACAAGCAGAGCCGCATATTAGGCGATTTACATAAAACATTAATAAACATCTACCTATGTCAAGGTCTAACTTAATCTGAAGTTTTTTTAAATTCCGCCCATTAGTTCTTGAGATAGTATGTCCACAAAATTTGAGTCACATATTGACAGACAGACACACAGACAGTCAGGCAGACATAAAGGCTCTCTGACAGCCATTTGCTAAAAGGAGTTAAATTGCGTTCAGGACATTAAAAAAAGAAACAAATCCGTTGAAACATGAAATTCGAGATTATTTACTAAACCGATATTTTCTTCTTGTAAAGAGAGATGAATATAAAAATATAAATATATCACTTAATAATTCTATAAATTTATTCAGAAAAATCTTAAAAACATCAATACAATAACAGTCAGAAAATAAACTGTGATTACAGAAAAAAAGAACATCGGGATTATTATTTCATAAGGTAATGTTTATAAAATAAATTGAAAAAATTACGAACATTGCGGCAGCATTTCTCAATTGTATGAATTCAAACGTAATTTTGAGTGAGAAACTGAGCTACATACCTTTATATAGACCACTGCAACATTGTAATCTGAAGTCGTCATATGAATTATATAAAAAAGAAATCACATGGTGGTCGTCAAATGACTCCAGTAACTTAAGTAATTGATATTATAAAACAGAAAATACACTGGAGAATACACGTATGAAAACCAGGGATTGATTAGTAACGGGGAAAACTTCCATCAGTAAATATGAATAAAAATTCTATTTTATTTAAACATCCAATTCATGCAAAATTACTGTCACGAATAAAGCAATAATTTCTCTTCCCACTAATAGATGTTTTCCCCGTTTATACTTAGACCCTCCTGAAAACGTCAATTTGAAAACAGAGACAACAGCTGAAGCGATGCCATCGAAATATTCAAGGTCGGAGGACACGTGTTGTGACGTCATCACTAATCGACCGACTTCTCACTAGTGTTGGAATTCATACCGGAAAATTTTCAATAGCAATTTTATTTCATTTTATTTGTGGAATATCAATCATCTTATAAAACAATAACAGCTATTTAAACTTACTAGTTAGAATTCGGAATCCCTAAATAAAAATTCAGCCAGATGCGGAATGCCACAGTGTTGCCTCACCTGGCTGATTTTTTTATTTGGGGATTCGAAATTCTCACCAGTAAGTTTAAATAGTTATTATTGTTTTATAATATGATAGATATTGACAAATAAAGTAAATGAAAATTGCTATTCAAAATTTTCTGGTGTGGATTCCAACACTAGTGAGAAGTCGGTCAATTAGTGATGACGTCTCAACTCTTGTCCTCTGGTCTTGATTATTTCGATGGAAGCGGCTGAAGTCATCTAAAAAAAGCTGGGCATACAAAATGCGAATGAGGAATCAGCGAAATTGTCTCTCATACGTTTAGCACTAGCTCGCGAGTATCTTCGCCTGACGGCACAGGAGCTTTTAAGTGATGACTCTATAATATTGAGACTGTTCGAAAGACTGCTGCTCCACCTGTGAACAGTGTTTGATACGGAAAACCACTACCCGGATTAACTAATAAGCAGAAGAGATATTGGCCGCTATTAACATTTAACGCACGATTGAACAAAACAAACGCCATACAACGCATGGTTCACGTTGATTTTATTCAAATTTACATTCTCTTTACAATTAATTATCATTTAATTGTAAAAAGTTATTTCTGATGATTATAAAAAATTTGTACTTGAAAATAGGTGTTTTGGAAATCCAAAAAGTGTTCTATTGAAAGTAATTCTTCAGTCCAGCCGTTACAAACGCTGCAGTCGTGTGCTTTCACCTTTCGACGCAAACACGAAAATGATTGTTCATTTCAGTATTGCGAATTTAGCGGACAAACGTATTCAGATATCTACCAGAATTTCCTAACAGTACGTCCGTATTATTTAGTCTTTTGTTATGTAAAAGTAATATAAGAATTTAAAAATTCTGGTAGTAATTTAAATAAAAAATGCTTTAAATTAAACAAAATGTTTGTCAGTTAACCCCTTCGGGACGGGGGCCTTTTGCGGAAATTTTAATCTTTTGTCACCGTTTTTTAAAAACAGAAGTTTGTGTCTTTTTGAATCAGGAAAATGTGCTAATTAAGTAAGGCAAATTTTACAGTAAAATTTTACTGGTGAGAAAAAACAAGGATTCTGAGCGTTTCATGCGGCACGTATACGTGCCGCTCGTCCCCAAGGGGTTAAGGCTCAAATTTTTGTTCAAAAATTCGGAAATCATACCGGAAATTTCAAAGAAAGTATTTTTATTTTGTATAATCACTAAATACCTGTTTTTAAAGGGGCAAACTGCTTTTCACTCCTTAATAGGCGTGGAATATATATTATTCCCAGAATTCGACATTTGTGCCAAGATGTTTAAATAAATTTTGATTAAAAAATGAAACAAATATATATAAAATTATATTTCTTTATTTAAAAATAAATCTTGAAAATTCTGTTATGAATTTAACATTACAAAAACATGATATTACATTACAGAACTCCTGAAAGGATTAAATGTTCAAAAATTCGATTTTTTGAAGAGCACTTGTTTGAAAGAGCACGTTTTAGAAATCCTGCGCATTTTTTATGCTTGTTATGGTTAGACAATATCAACTGATCCCGATAACGTGTAACTCTTAAAAAAATACTTAAATCTTGTTTATTTCGAAGTTGAAAATGTTTTTTTTTTTTTTTTTTTTTTTTTTTCGCTCAAGATAGAACCCGTGAACCAATTAATATTTTTACATTTAATGTTTACAGATTTATAAATCAAATGTATAACTTAAAGCTGAACAGAAAGACGTGAATAATTTAGAATACAAATTATTGTCTAAAAATTAAGTTTTAAATTACTGCATACTGTTTTTACGGAGTCCATGCAGAATTTTATTTCTAGGTTAAGCATTAAACATATTCAGAGCTAGTTTTAAAATATAGATGTAATCTATTACATTGAAATTTATCAATTATTTCCAGAGGTGTCTTGCGCACACTTCTGAAATTAAAATATATTTTGTAGCATCTTCACATTAACCCTAGAACTACCGGAAATTTTACTCAAGTTTTATAAAAACATTCTACACCAGAATTTTTACTTAAAACTATTTAATTTGTTTATTTAACTTATTATTGTCTGATTTATACATTTAGTTTGTTTTGAAGAAATTTCTGGTTTGAATAAATATTTTGAATGTACATGTCGGGTCCAATGGACCCGTCTGGTAGACGGAAGGTTAAATAAATCAAAAAATACTTTTCGGACTATCTCAATAAGAAAGATACGAAACCGGACACTCTATTTACATTGCTTTGACAATAGATACCGTGTATTTTCATTCGTTAATTAATTATTAACATCTTATACATAAAGGCGGTCCGTACAACTGCCTTATGCCTAGAACATTACCAACTGATTTAAAAGACAGATATGATAAACTCTTTCTGTGTTTACTGCACAAATAGTACTTTAAAATTTTACTGGTCGGAAAAAGTAAAATTTTTAGAATATATCGACTGTCGTTTATAGACCGGAAGCCGGCAGCACAATCACCTCATCGAGTTCACGGCTGAAATTCCAGAATTATTCAAAACTCGATACGCATATTAAAACGCAATCGCTCTGTCATGTCATAGCTCGGTGGAAAACACCTGAAAACCTGATTTTAGCGGTCGACCCGTTGATTTACCATTGTGTTTTCCTGCACCCAAAAGTGTGAAAACATGGAGGACTGGGAGCAGGAAAACGCAATAGTAAACGTACGAATCAACCGATAAAATCGGATTTTCAGGTGTTTTTTCCCCAAGATGCGACTTGGCAGACCGAATTGCATTTTAATATGTGTAACGCGTTTTAACTAATTCTGGAATTTCAGCCGTGAACTCGATGAGGTGGCTGTCTGTGCTCCCGGCTCCTGATCTATTATTAACAATATTTTCTATTTACTGGTAGGAAAGAATTTAATTTTTAGAATATATCGACTGTCATTTATCAACAATATTTTCTATTTACTGGTAAGAAAAAATATACTTTTTAGAATAAATCGACTGTCATTTATTAACAATATTTTCGATTTCCCAACTTAGTATATTTTTATTTATTATTAAGTATAGGACTTTTTCGTAAAATATCGTTTATGCTTTTTTGCGCATGTAAGGATAAAACATTTCGTTCTTGGAATGTATGGATACTAAAGTTATGGAAAGGATTATAAAATATAATTGCCCCCAGGATACTTTTAGCTACAATAATTCAACAAGTTAGAGTAAATAATTTAGCGAGAAACAGAGAAGAATTGAAAAATTTGCATAAAAATGAGACATAGAGTAGTAATTTAAAAATAAGCAATGTTAACATAGAATTCTCTAAAGGAAAATAAGCAGTAAAGTTAAAATTTCAACTATTTAATCTTGCTTCTTGTATTTTGTAAAGCTCTTTGTTATTGTTGATCTGCCCTTCTGGACACATATAAAAGAACATGCAGACACTGAAGAAAACTAATAACACAGCAGCTATAGTGTTAAAAATAAGTCCAGTAGCGTAGTGGTTAGCACGTCACGCTACCACGCTAAAATCCCGCAGTTCTGCTCTGTTTCAAATTATATTTATTTGACTTTAAAAATAACTGGGATTATTGAAAGATCAGTTATTTAAATTTGATAAACCCTCCGTAGTGCTCCGTAGTGCTGGGGTCGCATTCTATAGGGAAATTTTTATTGTTCCTACCACTATTTTGAAAATAATATCTTCATCGTACCTTTCTATGGTATATGTTAAATAAAATGATCATGAAGATTACTGATTAAGGATTCTGATTGGGTCAATAAATTTTTCCCTGTGTAATGCGATCCCTGTTAGTGTAAGTTTAACCCCTTGAAGGGAGGTGGGATATATTATATTCCAAACTACGACTACTGAAGATTTGCACCAGGAAAAATTTAATGCATTTTTCTTTTCTAAATTTGGTGGAAAAAAAGGTCATAAAATTATTTTTTCCTTATTTTGCAAAAAAAATAAAAAGATTCCGGTATGAATTCGACATTACAGAAACACAATTACAGGCCCTTGAAAGGGTTAAAGGTGGTGCGTAACTAGTGATGCAGGTGTCCCGCGTAAATCAGGTCTCCAAATGCTCTGGACACCAATAATTTCTAACAATTTATTTCGCCAACTTTAATCGCAGATAATTCTACCATTACATAAGGCGCAGAAAATTACTTTAAAATACTGGTGTCCAGAGCATTTGGAGCACCGATTTACGCGGGAAACTTGGCAACAATATACATACTAAATTTTTTAACGTAGCGATTTAAATTCGCATAATATATTTTTTTCCCTTAGTTTGTAATCTTTCAATTTTATAACTCGAAATTTCATACCTGCAATTTTCGACAAGTTTTTTTTTTTTGTTTCAAAATTGCGCGTTATACGCTGGAATATACGATCTATATAACAGGCATTAGAAGTAAAGTGAAAAGTTCGGAGCTCTTGCTCCTAAGAACATATGTTATAAATTCTCTGCCAATGGAGTGGTGAAAATGTAAAAAGTACAAAATAAATAATATGATTATTAAAAGCTCACTGTTTTACTTAAAAGGCGACTAAAATAATAAAAGAGAGATATTACAAATAAAAAATATACATTTTATTTAAAAACTCCTTAGTACTTTCAAGCTTTTCCAAGCCCTTCATTAGATAATGTTTTAATCTAAGAGATGTTGATTTATACAAATACGTCATTTCGTTTTGAATATGACAAAGCCAATAATGTTTAGAGTTGAAAGTAGAAGTAGCAATTAACAACAATTAGTTATTAAAATATTCTCTCATGAATGGCTTGGAAAAGCTTGAAAGTACTGAGAAGTTTTAAATAAATGTATATTATTAACTTGTAAGACCTCTTTTATTATTTTAGTCTTCTTTTAAGTAAAACAGTGAACTTTTAAAGTTCACATTATATATTTTATTTGCGTTTCGTATTATGAATTTATTTGTAAAAAGTACCTTTAAATCACATCTCCGAGAGATGTTAATAATTTCTGACAAAAAATTTTAAACATATAGCATGATATTTTTTCTAAATTTCGTACACAATTTCGAAAGTGTTCAATTCAGGCTATTTAACACGATAAAATTTTTACATTACCTGACAGAACATTTAACAATTCGAAAGAAATTTTTCTGTCGGTGTTTTAAAGAATAGAAATAAAGCAGTTTTTGTAGGATTTTCAACTTTCCAAACTGAAGTCATTGATTTATACACAAAAAAACTAGTCGGACATGCCAATTCTAAAACATTCTTCTATCTCATACATGTTAATACTTCAAAATTCTCTATTACAGTGCCAAAATTAAATGGCAATCTATGCCCATCATGAGGTTTCTAAGCATATGAAATTCCGTGCATTAGTTCTTGAGATAGGACTGTCGCTAAAATAATGTAAATCATGCAAAATGCAGCATTTCAGCGCCGCCAGTTAGATGATTTACACCAAAATCTAATCATCAACAACTTATGTTAACTTCTAATAGAATCTGCAGTTTGATGAAAATCAGCTCATTTGTTTTTGAGCTAAAGCTATTGCGGAAATCGTAAAAAAATCCACATAGCAGCGCCACTTGTTGAGCGATTTACAGAAAAAACTAATTAGGACCAATTTATATCAGGGACTAACTGAATCTGAAATTTGGAGAAAATTCTTGCATTACTTCGTGATATAGAGCTATTGCGATAATCATGAAAAATGCAGCATAGCAGACCCATTTGTTGGGCGATTTTCACCAAAACGTAATCAGCACCAAACTAGATCAAGGACTAACTGAATATGAAGTTTTATGAAATTCTGTACATTAGTTCTTGGGATATAGCTATTGCGGAAATCGTGAAAAATACAGCACAGCAGCGACACCTGTTGGACGATTTACACTGAAAAGTAATCAGAACCAGTGTATATCAAGGTCTAACTGAATTTCAAGTTTTTTTAAAATCCCGTGCATTAGTTCTTGAGATAGAGCCTCCACAAAATTCTTGTTACATACAGACTCGCAGAGTGACTGACAGAGTGACAGACAGACTCGCAGACTGACATTTTCTCAATACCACTAAATCGTGTTCACAACCTTCTAAAATGTATAAATCCATCGAAAACCGTAAGTCGAAATTTTTCACGAATCCAATACTGTCTTCTTGTAAAGGTAGAAGAAAGTAAAAAGATTTGTGCGACCACTGAGCGTCAGATAATTCCAGTGGTTTAACCCCTTAAAGGGCAAGCAATTACGTTTGTGTAATGCTGAATTCCCACCAAAAATTTAGAAAAATTTCATTTCAAATAAAGAAAAGTAAATTTACTACTTTTTTCCACCAAAGTTAGAAAAGTAAAATTTCATAAAATTTTTCTGGTCAAGTCCTCATTAATCGTAGGTGGGATAAAATATATCCCACCGCCCTCAAGGGATTAAAAGAAGGACATTTTTTTAGAATTCATTCGCTAAACCCTTTCATGGGCAAAATACTTCAGTTGCTAAAACGTTGAAATGATTGGATGACACCAGGTTTTGCGAACAAAGTTGTTTCATAATAAGTAAAAGCTTTTTTTCCAAAGGCATCATAAATGTAAAATTCTGTTTAAAATTTCTGGTGCACATTGCATTTGATAATTCCGACTTTCCGAACGACCCAATAATTTTAACTTCAAACTGCCACCTGCACACAAAATCTTTTAACACTAGAACTACCCAGAATTTGAGTCAAGTTTTATAAAAATATTTCACACCAGGATTTTTATTTAGAACAATTTAACTTTATTATTTAACGTTTTTCTTCTTAGTATCTCTTAACACCTTGAGGGGCAAGCGATTACGTTAGTGAAATGCTGAATTCCCACCGGAATATTAGAAAAATTATATTTCATAATAAGGAAAAGGAATTTTACGTCTTTTTCCCACCAAAGTTAAATAGTAAAATTTTCATAAACATTTTCCGGTGCAAAACATCATTAATAGTAGGTGGGATAAAATATATCCCACCGCCCCTCAAGGGGTTAAACTTATTCTCAAATTTGTGGTTAGAACAGAAACATATTTATATGGTAGCCGTCAAAGGATGGCTCACGGTAGTTCTACTGTTAACACTAGAACCGCCATAGTGGTCAATTTGACCGGTACCAAATAAAAATATTTCGATTCGAACCAGAAATTTATTTCTAAAATAAGTTAAATAAGTACCATGGGGAAATAAATTAAATAAATAACTTAAATAGTTTTAAATAAAAATTCTGGTGTAAAATATTTTTATAACACTTGAGTAAAATTTCCGGCGGTTCTAGTGTTGATAAAATTTTTCCTCTTATAATGTATGTTAAGCTATTTTTTTGTTTTTAAACCAATTTATTTGTCAATTTATAAAGAAATATTAAATTATCTCAACATTTTAATAACAGAATTTCTTTGACCCAGAAACTATTACAGGGTATCTACTGAATCTAATGACAATTACTAGAACACTGTGAGCTCCAATTTGAAGATTAAATTAATCTCAGATGGACCACAACTAGGGAATGCAATCCCGCATAAAATGTGTCTATAACAAAGATAAATCTACTATAATTTATAAATGTTATTTTCGCTTTATGTTATGACAGGCACTCGACCATTAAACAAAACAAAAATTACTACTATTAAAAAATCCTAGTTGCAAATTTGAATTAAAACACGCTGAATTGAGAACACTGCTAACTACAATCTTGTCCGGAGAAACTTAAAATACCTTCCATATTTTTTGAAAAGAAATCTTTACTTTATTTAATCACAGGAAGTCAGCCATTAAATATAGCAAAGATTTCCATTAGGAAATTGCGGAAACTTCTGGAATTAAAATCCTTAATCTCACAAGCCTCGTCGATAATCGTCGTCTGCATATGTGGGGTGTTGATGAGTTGACAGGAATCGACCAGTGTTGCCAGTGGGCTACTTTTTTAAAATTCAGATTTCTTGATTGGCGCCACTTTTTTGACATAGTAAAATTCCTCTTATTTAATGAGATATTAATTAAGCAGAAAACAAGAGAATTTTACCATTTGAGAAAAGTGGTGCCAATCAAGAAATCTGAATTAAAAAAAAAAGTAGCCCACTGGCAACACTGGAATCGACAAAAAAGTGTTCGTCTGATTTTGCATGAAACATTCGACATGAAAAATCCTACTTCCTACATCAGGACAATGTGCCAACCCATTCCGCTTTGTCTGTGAATGCGCTCTGGGCAAAGAACACAATCTCCTTGTTATGACACCCACCGTCAGAGTTGCCGCATCTGGTTGAGTTTTTAATTAGACATTCCGAATTCTCACGAGAAAGTTTTAACAGTTATTTTCGCTACGATATAATGGAACAATATAATCAGCTTTATGGACTACCTAGTTGCGTGGCAACTTTGCATCCAGTAGAGAGGTGATCGTGTTGCAAGGGCATTAGGGAGCCTTAAAAAATAATGTTTAGACGTGGCTGGTAGCCACAAAATTAAAATTACTTAAAAAGTTAAGAGAAAAGTAACAAAATAATAAAAAGTACATAAGTACTTAAGTATAACATAATAGGAGAGAAAGAAAAACAAAAAGAAAAATTTTAAATAAAAAAGAGAATTCCATTAGTTCTAAAAAAAGGACAGGCGAAAAAGCTACCGGGGGGTATCCCATAAAAAAACTCTTTTCAGAGACCATACATAAGTTATGCTTATGCTATATTTACAGCAGAAAAGCAGGATATATTTTTCTTACGTAATTAATCCGTAAATAATGTAAAACAATTTTACTATTAAATTTTTATGGTGTGATTTCAAAATTTCTAAACAAAAAATCTTCCATATGCGGCAACATTCCCCAGCATACCTTCCTGTTGTAGCCCATTGTGACTTGTAAATGTCAAATGGAGGCTAGGGGGAAGTTTTTAGAGCATGAAATTGGTCAAAGCAAAACCAGCTGTGACTCTTAACAAGCTGACAGAAGACGGCTTCCAGAACTGTTTTGCACAGTGAAAAATTCAGATGGTGCTGTGCAGAGATCGCAAAGAGGAGTATATTTAAGGCGATAAGTTTCTGGTGAAATTGGTGACGAATAAACAGTTTTATGACGCCAGTCCGGCTATTCAATAGCCACATTTCGTAACACAGGAAAAATTATAATTTGAAAAACAAGCATTTGAGAAAAATAGCGATATGTTTCAAACTTCAAGAAAAAAGAAGATTTTGACAAAATCAGATTAGTATTATTACATTAGACGTGTTCAAATAAAATCCGTTCGACAGTACTAGTAAGCGGAACGTGAATAAAGGAAACAGGAAACTGAATGAAAAAGAAAAAATAGTACATATATAATTTACTTACACATTTGTTTAGAAAGCTTCCTCCACGGTGATGCGACAATCATCCCATTGTTTGGGAAGTTGTCAAGTGCCATCGGCGAAGAAAGATTTCGCTTGTTGGTTGAAATGTTACATTTACTTGCCATGACGCAAATGCATCGTCGACGGTTCATTTTTACCACAGCATAACTGCCAACTGTTACGCTTTTTTTAACCACTAAAATTTAATAGATAGTTTTGCCTTCTTTAATCGTGAGATTTCGACGATTAAACAAGACAATATTTACTACAAAATTTTAGTAGTAAGAAGAAAGCGTAAAAGTTGGCAGCTATGCCACAGTGCCCATATCCGCAATCAGTGTCTCGGTAACAACATTGTGTGCCTGATCAGGTCGGACTAAATTTGTTGTATCCTCACGCTCGTCGCAGAACATTCCAGAATAATTCGTAATATCTTTCATAAGCACTTTTCTCCATGCATATCAACCATTCTCCGATGAATTTCTACAAGCTTGTAACCCTCTGCTGATGAAATCTCTATTTCTTCACGTTGATCTTGTTATGGCGGGATTGCAATCACTCCAGCCACATTTAATGTACTGCCACCTCCAAACAACGAAAGCGTAATGGCCATTTCTCAACGCAATGCCTGTTCCATACGTATGACATTACTTGCTAATGCGCATTTTCCACTTCACCACTTGACACCCAGACCATTTTTTTCGAGGACGTATATATCAGCGTTTAGTGAAAATTTGTTTTCATCAGTGTTGCCGCAACAGGCTGGTTTTTTTTAATTTAAACATTTCGAATTCTCCCCAGTAAGTTTTTATAGTTATTTTTGGTTTCTGAAATTCTTACTGAACAGCTACTGAACAGGTAATCAGCATTGAGGGGTTTCCTAGCTGATAACAGCTTAACACTCAGACTAGAAAAATGAAATGTCTTATGTTTTAATGAGCCATTGGGATAAAGTTAAACTGTAGCAAAGCTACTAGAAGAAAAAAAAAGTTAACAAGAGAAAGTAAGGAAGTTTAAGAAAGAAAGGAATAAAATTGAATTTTAAAGTTTAAACTTAAGATAAAAGAAAGTTAACGGTAAATCTTAATAAATAGCAAGAATCTTAAAATATATAAAGTCAAACTGTAGTTGTAGAACTACTATAAGGAAATTAGAAAGTTAAAGTTATTACTGTTCAGAGAAACTCTCACCAAGCATGGGCAAGAAAAGCTAGGGTGGCAAAGACCACATTATCCTTCAAAAAAAGGGACTAATCAGGGCCATACATTTTATTTTTTAAAAGTTTTACAATTTTTATGGTCTCTATAGTATATAGAGAGTTTTTTTTTATATAAATATATGGCCATTTTTTATACAACAATTTTTTATATTGTTACTAGCTAGAGTGATGAGTGGTTTTTTGGTTCTTATGGATTTAATGTTTGTTAATTAATTGATTTATTGCGTTAATTATTTAATGTTTGCATGATTCTGGATCTCTCTATTCTTCAGTGATTAATGGCTTTAATATGTCCGATAAGTGCTTGATATTGTTGGAAATTAAGTGGTTATTGAACTTGGAGTAGTAGTTGGCGTATTAGTTTTGATATGGTAATATATTGAAGTTGATAACTTTGTGGACCGTTTGTCTACACATAAAATTTCTGAGTCATGAATTGTAAAACTAGTTTTGATTACGATACCGGCAAGATATGGGAATTGAAAAATGACCATAGTGCCCGGTCGGCTTCTGATTACATGGTAGGAAGTGGATCGACAAAAAGTTACCGTGGTTCAGATAATAAAGTGGATGTACAGACTGGAGAGAGTGGAGATACTTTCGGGTATGAGGGGGAGAGCCGAGATCATGTAATTTATGAAAAAAGCAAAAAGTTGAATAAAAATTATAAAATGTATGGAAACTACAGTAAAAATATTAATTTTAATTGTTATAAAAATGTTATGGATTCAACAGTGAGTGGTAGTACTAGATATAAAACTAGATATGTTTACAACAGCAAAATTTCAGATATAAAGGAGAAGGTAGAGAAGACTAGTATGGTACAAAAGAAGTATAAAACTAGATATTTTTAGAATAAAAGTATGATAAATGGGGGGGGGGGAGAAAATTTTTTTTTAATTTCAGAAATGCAAGGATAAAAAACGTAAAGTCTGCATTTACGCTGAAAAGGATATCTGTAATGTCGTGGATGAAAATTGTGTAAATTTTTGTAAGGTATTTAACTGTGTGTATAGATTAAAATGTAAAATTTGTAACATATCTTACATAGGACAAACGTCTGGTCCTTTTAATAAGAGATTTAACAACCACAAAAAAGATATAAGAAAGATAACGAGTGCGAGGGAAGAACAGGAGATTGAAATAGTACATTTCGCAAAACATGGAATTGAAAATATTGAAATATCGATTTTGCATATAGTTGCAAACAAGGCTGAAAGACTAATATGTGAAAGGAATATGATGGTTAAATACGGAACAGTGTAACCTTATGGTTTAAATGTTATGTTTGATCAAAATAATGTTTTGAAGAATTTTAGAAATACAATATTGGAAGAGTCAGTCTATGAAAAAATCAATCACGATTTGAGTTGCGAGTATGAGTTACTTAATATACAAAATGTCAAAGTTAATTATCTAAATTGTAGTAAGGATATTAAAAATGCTATTGTTAATATTAATTCCGGCAATATCGTTAAAACAATCAAATACATAATTTTCAATGTGAAAAAGAAGTCAATACCTGATTTATTGAAAGAATTATATGAACATACAGGTAACGGAAATATAGATATAGGGTTTGATCTGTTGAGATTCAGAATAGGTAAGCAGAAACTTAATGGTTCCCGTAAGGCATGGTGACGTCACGTCGACGTCGTTGTGAAGTCACAGTGTGACTTTGTGACCGTCGATGTGACGTCACATGACGTCGATGTGAAGTCATAGTGACTAGAATGTGAGGTCGTTATGGCCGTTTTAGAGCCCGTTTGTGACGTCACTTTGTGACCACTTTGTGAAGTCACGATGTGACAAATATGTGAAAAATGTGTCATTTGTGACTATTTAGGCAATACATTTGTGACGTACTTGTGACGAAAGCGACAATGCTTTCAAGTCACATTGTGACCAATTTGAGAGATATGTGTCATTTGTAAAGAAATCTTCATTAACACTGATAATTTTGTGACGATTTCTTGACGATTCTCTAACAATTTAAAAGAAACAGGATCGTCTGAAATTATAATTAGGGGAGACCGGGGCTAGTAGGAGCAGATTTTAGTTATTGATTTTTATTAATTTTTTGTTTAAGATTTTTATGAAACTTTAACTGTACTTTTAAAGAAAAGGCATTGGGCTATAAATACCTGGAGTTTTGAGTTTGTAGCTTTTGTAGTTTATGTTTAGTGTATGCCCAAGGTAAAAGGAAAACAGTGCGCCAACCTACCCCGTCACGGGGCAAGTTGTCTATACCTATGGGGTAAGTTGGCACAAGCTTTATAAAAATTTAAATGAAATTCAAATAAGACACGCACTTAAGAGAAATCAATTTCATTATTACCAGTAATTTTAAACAAAGGCGTTATCGCCGTACAATGTAAATTCTAAAATAAACATAATGAATAATGAATTACATAAAAATAATGAATAAGGCATTAACATTGAGTAACTTCTATCCTACTCGATATCATCATAAGAGTTACAGTTGTCACAAATAAAAAATCGAGTTTCTTCGTTTGGGCAAGCCCCGTGTTCCGAAAATCTTGCATTCCAACCACTTTTCTCGGTGTTTGCTGTTTTTCAAGCACTTGTAATGGACACTCCACAAAAAGTAGTACAGTCGTGGAAAAAATAAGTAAACACCCCCTACTAACTCTTCAACAAATTATTATAGACAGACGTTACTGGAACCGACCGATTTAAAATAAAGTCTACTTTTAAACGATGTATATAAAATTTGCTTAGGGGGTCATCTACATATTAAAACGAACCCAAACCTCATTTTTTTCCAATGGCAATACCCAATTTTATCGATATATTTCAAATCTTCGGTTCAAACTATGCCTAGACTCCAAATTTCAAGTCATTTGAATGATAAATTTTTTAATTATAAGCATTCAAAATTTAGTGCTTCTAATGTTAAGTTACATTTTCATATTTTTATTTATATCTCCTGAAATTATGCTCCTAATGTGCTAATCTTTTGTGTAGCAATAAAATTAATGTGCCCAAACATAAATACGCTGATTTTGCAATTTTTATAATTTTATGTTATGAATTATGAATTATGAAATTAATATTCGAAAAAAATATGAATTGCAACCTACAATTTTTTTTTATGGATTTAGATTTATTAAGTCCTGCTTTATGAAAATCCAAAATTTCACATTTTTCTTCCAAATAGTTTTCAAATTATGCTTAAAAAACGACAAAACGGATGGTTTTAGGGGCCGTCTATGATAGAAGTGAGTAGATATTGTGAAATTTGTTCTGCTGTGCTGTAATCTAGCAGGCTTCATTGACTGCTTAAGGTGCCTTGATCAAGAAGGTGGCTCTCTCGGTTAGCAATCGAGTACCCAACTTCAATTTGGATACAGCCCTTAAAATACGCTCGTTTTAAAATAATTAATTTCTCGGAATCATATGATACGAATTGCATAAAAATTTGTTTTTAGGCTAATTGAAGGGTATAGAGTTCATTTATTCTGTCAGAATTGGGTATTGCCATTGAAAAAATGAAGTTATGGTTCGTTTTAATATGTAGATGGCCCCTAAGCAAATTTTATATACATCATTTAAAAATAGACTTTACTTCCAATCGTTCGGTACCAGTAACTTTCTTCTACGATAATTTTCTGCGGAGTTAGTAGGGGGTGTTTACTTTTTTTTCCCCCGACTGTACATATACAGTGAACCAAAAAAAAAGTTGGACAGCAACAAGATTCGATTTTGCTGCTTAATATTCTTTTAACCAATTGTGATATTGTAATCTAACAATATTAAAGAAAAAGATCATTTATTCAAAGATTGAAATAGTTTTATTTAATCTTAATAAAATGTTATATTAAATTTTGAAATATTTTAAAAATAAATTGTGCGTATTTCACGGCCAAAATAAAACTTGGATACTTATTTCACTTTTACTTTGGATTGGCATTATGCAAATTTTTAAGAAGGTGTTGATTTCTGGCACGAGTCCAAGTCAAAGCTGAGAGACTGAAACGTGCTGAAATTTCCTTTTGCTGGATTAAAAATTCTCAAAAATGGAAAAAAAGCAAACTTCTGTTAATATGAAAAACTTAATTGTTAAACTATGGAAAGAGCAGAAAAGTATACGATATATTGCAGAAACTGTGAAAAAGCCACGTTCAACAGTGCATTACATAATAAATACATACAAAAAGTACAGATTTTTGCAAAGACCTAGTGGAAGTGGTAGGCCCAAAAAGATTTCCTCGTCTCAAACAGAAAGACGGATTGTGAGATTTGTGAAAGAGAATCCTAGAATTTCTGCTGTAAAGATAGCCAGAGATTTGAAGGAAGCATCTATAGTGGATTTGCATTCACAGACTATAAGAAACTTTTTACATTCCAAAGACTATAGAGCATACACACCACGAAAAAAGCCATATTTGTCTCTCCGAAATGTTAGAAAACGTCTTGAATATGGTAAACAATATGTTGGAAAGCCACGAGAATTCTGGAAGTCTGTTATTTTTACAGATGAGCCGAAAATTAATTTGTTTGGATCTGATGGTCGGCGTTTTGTATGGCGAAGGGAAGGAACAGCGCTAAAATCAGCGAATATAAAAGCGACTGTAAAACATGGTAGCGGATCCATTATGGTATGGGGCTCAATGGCAGCTAGTGGTGTTTGAAATCTAGTGTTCATTGAAGGTACAATGAACAAAATGATGTATTTGAACATTCTAAAAGAAAATTTACCAGAAACAGCTTCAAAATTAAATTTAAATGGAAATTATTATTTTGTCCAAGACAATGATCCTAAGCATAGCGCTCGGATTGTACGGAATGGTTATTATACAATGTGAAAAAAGTGCTACCCCATCCTCCACAAAGTCCGGATCTAAATCCTATAGAACATTTGTGGTCTTATATGGAGAAACAATTTCTAGAAAAGGAGATTAAGAATAAAAATGAACTAAAAACTGCTATTCTCAATGTATGGCAAAATGTTCCATCAGATTTAACCGAAAAACTGGCCCTTTCGATGAATAACAGGCTACAAGCTGTAATAGCAGCAAAAGGACATCACACGAAATATTAGATGTTTTTTTTTTATTTAAAAGTTTTTTTTTTTGGACCATTGTGTAAGTGTCCAAGTTTTTATTTGGTGCTGAATGTTATATCATCACCACGTTTTATTAGTTTATAATTTAGATATAAGTTTTATTAAAGTAAAATAAAACTGTGTAAATCATCTTAATAATTGTTATTATTTTAAATAAACTTTTACTTTTAAAGAACAACATAGAGCAAAATAATTAAACAGTGAAATCAATAGAAGCTGTTGTCCAACTTTTTTTTTTTTTGGTTCACTGTAATTGTCTTTATGACTGTATTTAGAACCAGAATTTAATGAACGCATACTAATGAAACAAAATAGATTTTTTAAAAATAAATTTAACAGTTAGAATATCAATAATTAGTAAAACATACGTGAGTATTATGAAAGAAGTAATTCCGCAGGTTGAATGTTTTACATATTAAATAAAATAATTTCAAAATAAAAGTGCAGACCTGACGTTTGAGGCCACTGATCTGCAGATTTACTAGTTTCACTACTACTATAAATATAAATTTAATTCCTTAATATTAGTTGTTTTTTTTTTTGGGGGGGGGGAGGGCAGAGATGATTAACCTTTAACTGATGTTACCGGTCTCACAGACCGGTGCTTTTTTCAATTTTCATAGTTTAACTTGCAAATTTCAGTTTATCTACAAACACTACTAATTTTGTTTTGTTTGGAACTTTAGTACTACACTAGAAACTTTTAAATAGGTGAATTTTAATTATAACACTTTTGTACAAAAAGTTTAGTACAAAAACAACATCCTATGAGTTAATCGCGGCTTTTATTCATCTTTCGATGTCTCACACACTGAAAGATGTGAGATTTTCGATGTAGCGGTCTCACAGACCGCTTCACACTAGTTATGTGATAATATCTGTGACATCAGTTAAAGGTTAAGAAACATTTAAGACAGGAAAAAAAAGACTTATTTTTAACAACTTCAGTAACCTTTTTTTTTTTTCAATTGAGAGGGATCTAGCCTTATTAACCCCTCTTCTCCCTATGCCCTTAAACAATGTTCTCTGATTCCTGATTTATTTTATTGATTTCCAGATTATAAAGTATGCAAGGCTGAGTTATAAAGAAATAATTTCATTAAAATATTGAAAATTTTACTAACCACACAAAATTAATTAAAAGCAGCTATTTATTTAAAAAAAATGGTGTTATTACATTCTGGAAATTGCAATTTAAATACGTTTTAAATTTAATGACAGGTTTTCATTTAAGTCAAAAGATTTTTATGTATCGTGAACATTACTGAAATTGCATTTTTAGCATTGTCCACGTGGGATGTCCATTCTTGGAAATTGAGTAAGCGTTTCAGTAATGGACACCGGTCTTAAAACATTAAAAATAAAAGAAATTTCGTAAATGGGCATTAGTATATAATATTCAAAGTTTTCTATCCCTACCAAAACAGAAACATGGAAGTTTTGCAAGAAAATAAAGAATATATAAATTTATTCAATGAATTACGCTCTTAACATGTTCATTAATATTTTCACTGAAAAACAGTGGAACTTCGAAACATTATTTTATGTATCCGGATTGCTTTGATTAAGCGTGTCGACAATAACGCAGACTATAAAACGATAGTTATAAAAAAATAATAAAAGCTAAATCTTTTTTTATTATTATTTTTTTTATAAATCAAAAACATTCAAGGGTGTCCATTACTTGCACACTTATCTTATATAATATTCATACGTTTTATTATGTGATATGCTTCATATATGCCTTATACACGTGTCACATATGACTAAAATTTCGTCATATACATTATAAAATGTTAAGCACATAAATTTTAAATCGTTTTAAATCCAAGAATTATTGTAAGCTCTATTTAATGTTAAAATTAGTGGGATGTTCGAATACATCATTTTAAGCATATAAAAACAAAAATTAAATATTGAAAAATAATGGCTATAAGATATCTTTTTTATGTTTGCAATAAACAGAAAATTACAAACTTCTCATAATACTGTCAATTTTTTAACACAAAATTTTATTACGAAAATGTGATTTTAACAAGATAGTTTTAAAAAGGAAAACAAATGTTATTAAAATGCAATTTAAATGAATGATATTAACCATCTGATTAAAATTGTTGACATATTGTGATTTAGTTCAACAAAATAAACATTTTATTAAGTTTATTGAACTGATAAAAGTTAAATTGATGACATTTATTGGTTGTATAACATGTTTTGTATGAAATTAACTAAAATATTTATAAAAGAAAGCAGGAAAATAATTTTTTCTTACCTATTTCTTATCGTCCTATAACTATATTCGTCGTTTCTATATTCTACATCGTCCTGTGTAACTCCATTTTGAAAATGTAAACAGGGAAAGTTTTTAGACGAATTGTGTCCGAATTCCAATACAATGACATTGGCGAGCTCTATTAACTAACGCCACTGACACTGTACTTTTTCGGACTGATATTTTATGTAAAATATCTCTTGGCCGCAATCTTGTATAATTTTTGTAACATTATAAAATTCCGTACCAACTGTAGACATTCATATCACAGCAACACTATTCTATAGCTTCCGCCTCAATTTGAAAGAATAAATACACAGTCGGAATCATCGCAGACGATAATTTCGGAGCAGATGTTTCAATTTGTTTATTTGTTCCCGTAGATAAACGCGTAATACATTTATGATAGTGTTTCTAAGTAAACTTTTCTGTTTGAATATTTTTTTTATGCATTTCATTTTTGCTTTCAATCAGTTTCATGATAATTCGAGATAAAATGGGTTATAAAAGTTCTATTTTGTAAATTATAAAAACGATATTAGTCATACTTAGGGAATATGAAATAAAACATTATATAATTTTTTAGAGTATATAAAATCAATTTAATGGAGAATAATGGAAGGCCTTCTAAAAGAAGTTATAGTTTGTATCACACGTAATAAATACGAAATACGTTCCTAAAAAAAATTATCGGAAAAGAAAGTTTTTTCTTTATAATAATTTTTTTTTCTATAATTTCCTGTAGAATAAAACAGCTTGCAAAATAACTATTTTTTTAAAAGAAATTTCTGGGAAAAGTAAAAATATGAATAAATATGTCATGCGTTTTGCATATATTTTGTATATTGTATTATACGTTCAGAAAATGTTAAATTTATTCAAAAAGTCAGAAACAAATAACAGTATTTATTTTAAAAGAGTCACTTAAACTAGTTAAACATTAATAGAAAAGGAAAATATTATTGAAAGTATAAAAGTGACTTTATTTATTATAATAAAGTATAGTACAAAATTAATCCGATCCAAGCTCCCAAATGCACTAAGACGGCCAGTTTAAAATATTTCTCTTCATTTTCAAAGATTTTTGTAATTCACACTGTGACTATACAATATGGTGGTTTTTTGTCACATATGTGACGTGACGTGTGTTACATGCAGTGACCTAACAGTGATGTCACAATTTTTTTTAAATTGCTAGAAAAATGTTTTGTTCAGTAAATAACATATTTTGAAGAATTTTTGTAATTTTTCAAATTTTTCTAAGAAATTCACATCTCAGTCACAATGTGACATCACTGAGTGGTGGCATTTAGGTCACAGATGTGACGTGACCACAGTGACTTACAGTGACGTCACAATGACGTCACTGTGACCATGCATGCTATGAGGGTTATATCGAGTTGAAAAACAACAAAGTTAATATAGAGAATAAGATTTATTTTGTATTGGATTACATGGGGCACCATTTTAGGGGTGCTAATTTTAAGGGAATTTTAAATAAGTATAATTAATACCTGCCGGATAAAAACATACATATTATTAAAGCTTATAAATACGATAAACCATTAGGCAGAGTTATATTTAACTACAACAGTTACTCTAGGAATTTGCCGAGCTGTATTGAGAACAGTATTTGTCATTGTAATAAAGTTGAATATAATAAATACGTTAATTCAAATTAAGGACATATTCTTACCGGGGATCTTACTATAGTGGCAGACACAAATCTCAGAAATTACATCAGGTATGGTACAAAATACAGATTGAGGAGAGTCGTGAGTAGAGGTTTAGCTATAAAACGTTTGTCAAATAATATAGATATCTTCATTCAAAAATTAATATATAAATATGGTTTACCAAAAAGCGTTTTTAAGAAATGGAGGCACTATATTTTAAAAGGCTATTACCATTTCAAGGCTATTACCATAAATATTTTGAGGGTGTCTCGGGAGAATCTTACAAAGATTTGATTAAATCAGTAAAAAATCTACCGGATGATTTTATCATTACGTATGTGGATAAAGCTAACACCAACTATGCTATAATATGTAAAAAATTATACGGAGATATTCTAAGGGAAACCTACAATAATGAGGGAAATTATCAACTATTAAAAACTACTAAACAAGTTATTGTAAACAGAGTGAAGGCGTTTTATAAAAAAATAAAATCAAAGCAAAATAGTGCGGAATTTCCTTATCTTGTAATGATTCCAAAATTCCATAAAAACCCAATTGCTTTTAGAACTGTAACTTGTGGGTTTGGTTCTTACCTGGAATGTGTAAATAAAAAATTGTTGAATATATTACAAAAGATTTTTGATCAGGTTATAAATGAATATTCTTCGATTGCAATAAAAATAGCTATGAACTTATAAAAAGTTTAAAAAAGCTGAAAAACATTACAGGATTGTATACATATGATTTCGAGGATTTGTATAATAGCATAAATTTAGATGATTTGAAATACAGAGTTATAGATTTTTTCAAGAAATCTAAAGAGGAGGATATCAGTATTGAAATATTCACCGATTTATTTCAATTTGTTGTTTACGAAAATTATCTGTTTGAAGGGAAACAAATATATAAACAAGTGAGAGGTATTCCAATGGGGGGCAGTTGTAGTTCCATCCTTGCAGATATTTATCTGTTTACATATGAAGCCGGTTTATTGTTGGAAAAAGACTTAAAGATATACAGATATATAGATGATGTTTTTGTGGTTGAGCTGAATAACAATAAAGAAATTTATCAATTTAAATGTTATCCAGACACTTTAAATTTAAAGAGTGCTTCGGATAATCAAAGCAGTGTCAACTACTTGGATGTTAATTTGGAGATTAAAAACGGAATTTTAGTATACAGTATTTATGATAAAATAAATTATTTTGATTTTGATACAATAAAAATATTAAACTTTAATAGTAACGTGCATGTTTCAATTTTTAGAAATATATATTTAAATGGATTAAATCGTATTGCAAATTTGTGTTCAAATGTTGATAAATTGTTTGGTGAAATTTTTAACCTTTACATAAACGCCAGTAAACAAAATTACCCAATACATTTTCTGAATGATTTAACTTTCGATTTTATCAAGAAAAAATGCTATCGAAATAAGGTATTGGAATTGTTCGATGATGGTGATTTATCGATATGTGATTCCTATCGAAAATAGCTTAGCGGTGAGGATATTCACGGACTTCATTTGACGGCTTTTGGGTTAGTTTGTGATTTTCATTTTTTCAATCTCTATTTGTTTGGTCTTGGCAAGTGAGGGGGAATGTTGTGCACTTAAAACATGTTTAACACCGCAGTACAAGTCATAAATCTTGGCCACTTGTCTCCATATTTAGTTTTTTCTTAGTTACTCTTGGTTTTGTTAATTATTGTTTTAGTTACAGTTTGTTAGATGTTTTTTCGTGTACTAAATTATATGAATTTGGATTTTTCAATATATATATATATATCATATATTTCTAATTTCAAATTTATTATATATATATATTAAAAATCTGTGGTCATTGCTAAGTGTGAACATTCACTATAGGATTTCTGATGATATTTATTAATGTTATTAAATATATTCATTATAAAAGACTTCATTTAAATCAAAATGCGATTTATATATAAATATTAAATATATATATTATTTATAAATATTTTTCAGGAGGAAATAATAGAAATAAAAGTATTAATCTTATGGTTTTTATTATTTTAATAATATGAGGTGTGTAAACTACACTTAAATTTATGATGTTTAATTTTACTGCTTAGATAATGTCAAGAAATTTTCATGAAATATATTACTAAATAAATATATAATACAAAGTGTTATTTATCACATGTGTTTTAATATTATAAATATTTAAAACTTAATTAACATCATTAAGTAAAATTTCTAACATTAATTAAAATTATTAGTATAAATTATGTTACACTATTTCAGTATGTTATTTAATCTAATTATTTATTTTAAAGATATATTAAATATATTTTTACATTATTTAACTCATATAATTTAAATACATTAAAAATTTATTTGAATATCATTTTAAACCATTTCTTTAAAAATTATATTACATAGTTAATTCTGTTCAATTATTAATCCTATAATTTCTTTCACAGTTGCATTTTTTTTCATTGTATTTCTTGGAATTTACTAGTTTTGTTTTGCTTTTGGTATTTTTCTCAGTTTTAATTTACTTGAAAATCTGGTTGCACAGTTGATTGTGCAATTCTAGAAATAGCTCTTAAATGCAATGCATGCTTTTCTCAATTAGAAATCAATTGTGTTTTGCTTATATTTGTGATATTGCACCTGATGAAAAGTTCCACAATATACATAAGTATTATTCTTATTATTGATATGCATGACATTCTTTCATCTTTGCATGCCTTATGTAAACTGTTTCAATTGTAGATATTCCTCCGCTTTTTGAAACTAAATTTTCGCACTTTTGTTTTGTTCAAATGTTTTATGTGGCTTACGATATTGTAGTATTAAATTATTATTTATTTGGTTTTTTTAATATTTTGAGTTCTCTTTGTAGGTTCTACATGCCGATCACCTTTACTGTAATATTTTTTATAATGATTAATGTGTTATATTTTTACATGCCATTTTCAATTAGAATTTCAGTTAGCATTGTTATATGAACTTGTAAGATAAGTTTGAATTCAGATGAATTATATATATATACATACATATTATACATGTTATGTGAAAGTGACATGATGATTAAATGTGGTACGGTTTACCCATACGGGTTAAATGTTATGTTCAATGGAACTAACGTTTTGAAAAAATTAAGAAACAGTTTATTAGAAGTTTCAATATACGAACGTATTGAACATCCCATGAATTATAAATTCAATAAGGAGATGGACCACAAGATAATAGCAAAGGAATATGACAATATTAATGAAATTAAAAGTTCAATTCTCAAGAGTGATTTCGTGGGAATAGTAAGAAATATAAAATTTATTATATTTAACGTGAAAAAACGTTTTATAGGTGATTTGTTAAACTTATTGTATTCACATAAGAGTAACTATAATATAGATTTGGCTTTGGACATTTTGAGGTATAGAATTAGTTCACAACATTTGAAGGAAAATCTGGGCAGAAGTAACAACAATAACAACAAAATAGTTAATAGAATGTATTTTGTAATGGATTACATTGAAATTAAAAAACATGGTATAAATATGGGCAAGGTATTAAATAAATACAATGATTTGCTTCCAGATAAGAACATGGAGATTGTCAAGGTTTATAGATACGATAAACCTTTAGGTCGTATGGTTTTTAATTATAATAATTTTTCAAAAGAAATTGGTAGAAACAATGATAATAATTTATGTCATTGTCATGATCCGGTTTATCGTGATTATGTCGATGTGGATCACGGTCATGTATTGACCGGTAATTTAGACATTGTCAAGGACAGAACATTGAGAGATTATATGCGGTTTGGTACAAAATTTCGTTTAAAAAGATTAAACACTAAGGATTTTATAAAAAAACGATTAAAAATCAATGTGGATATGTTTATACATAAACTTATGAACAAATTTTGCTTACCAGAAATAACTTTTCTGGAATGGAAACACAATATATTAAAGGATTTGAGTTCAATTTACTGTGGTAAAACAGGGGGGATTTCGTTGGAAGAATATAAAGTATTAAAAGATTCTATCAAGGATTTACAGAGTAATTTTGTTATAACATATATTGATAAGGCAAATACAAATTTTGCTATTATTTGTAAAGAGCTATACTGTAATCAATTAAGACAATGTTATAACAATACACATAATTATAGGTTGTTAAATACCAGTGTAAAAGAGATAGAAAGTAGACTTGCTGCTTTTTATAAAAGGTTAAAATACACACAACGTAGTAAGGAATTGCCTTATATGGTTTTGATTCCTAAATTTCATAAGGACCCCATTGCCTTTCGTACAATTACATGTAGTTTTGGCACTTATTTGGAAGTAGCTAATAAAAAATTTTTGGATATTTTGCAGAGTTTATTTGAAGCGGCATTAAAACAAAATTACACATGTATTATAAAAAATAGTTTTGAGTTACTTAATAGATTGAAAGGTTTGAGTAATATTAAAGGTCTATATGTTTATGATTTTGAAGATTTATATAACAGTATTGATTTAAATGATCTTAAAAATAAAATATTCGAATTTTTTAAGAGGTACAATATTTTGGGAAAAAATTTGGATCATTTGACAAATTTATTTAATTTCGTAGTTAATGAAAATTATTTATTCGATGGTAAGCATGTGTTTCAGCAGATAAGAGGTATACCTATGGGGGGTAGTTGCAGTTCGGTACTTGCAGATATTTATTTATTTTTATACGAGGTTAAAGAGACAACAGATAAGGATTTTTTAAGTTTCAGATATATTGATGATGTATTGTTAGTAAGGATTAACGATTCCAATAGCGATTTAAATTTAGACTACTATCCCCAAGGTTTGATATTAAAAAAAACTTCATATGACGAAAAGCATGTAAATTATTTGGATCTCACTATCGACATTGAGAGGGGTGGATTACGGACTAGCATTTATGATAAGAGAAAGGATTACAACTTTGAAACTATTAAGATATTAAATTTTAATTCCAATGTACATATTTCCATTTTCAGAAATATCATTATCAATAGTTTAATAAGGATAGTAAAGTTAAATTCTAATCATAATAGTATAATAAATGACATTATAAATCTCTATCAAGATGCAATGGATCAGAATTTTCCTATTGGTTTGTTAAATAGTTTGGTAAACAATTTCGTCAAGGATAAAGATTACTGCGACGCTTTACTTTTGGCGATTAAAAACATCGCCAAATAATCGTAGGCTTTATAAGGAGCTCTGTCTGGTTGCGTCGTTCTTTTTGAATCGGGTTGCTGCTTTGGATGGACAGTTTTTAAGTGTACTTTTCGAATTCGGTTACTGCTTTGGATGGCCAGTTTTAAAGTTTTCTTTGGCCAGTATGGTCTTGACAGATATGGGGGAAGTTTCATGAGTAATTGCCGGTAAAACCCAGCATGCAAGTCTTTAGCCTTGCGGTCTGTCTCCATTGGTTGTTTTCTTTTCGTTCATGATTTAGTTAGTAAGTTTTTTCCATGGTTATTTTGTTAATTTTCTCTGTAGTTCAGTAGTTTTGGGATTGGATGTGTAGTGTGTGGTTTTTGGTATTACATACACATATATATATATATATATATATATATATATATATATATATATATATATATATATATATAT
The DNA here is from genome assembly GCA_963932465.1 of Maratus speciosus. Taxonomy (NCBI): domain Eukaryota; kingdom Metazoa; phylum Arthropoda; class Arachnida; order Araneae; family Salticidae; genus Maratus; species Maratus speciosus. The sequence goes on along the minus strand of OZ010797.1, from coordinate 218,549,660 downwards.
ATATATATATAATAATGTTTCTTTCGTTACGTATATACATTTTTTCGCCTTTTTCTCTAAAGTACCATTAATGCATTCATGCAGATTATTGCAAAAGAGGTGGATGTGTGTGGGGAGGTTGCGAAATGAATTCTTCTATGAATTCTTCAAGAGAGCCATAGGCTAACTCCTTTGTAGTGTAAGTCACATAGCTGATAACTACTATGCTTTTTGGCCACCATATATTTTTGAAAAGTTTGCTTGATCTTATTCAATAAATGAGATATCTTCAATAAAATAAATCACATTTTTCCACTAAAATACTGGTAGTCAAAAATCGTAGCATGTGACTTACACTACAAGCACTCATGGAAATAGCCCATATTGTTTTCCATTGCTGTAAACCTGGTGGGTTTGAATGACATAGACATTCTCAATCGGGTTTATGCCAAGACTTAACCCCTTGAGGGACAGTGGTATTTTTATGAAACCACTTAATTTTAATGCCACAATGACACTATGACACTAGAGTTTAAGTAAAAAAAAATTTGGTTTATTATATATGCGAAATATAGCTTTTTCTAATTCATGAATAAAGTTGTTTTCAAATTACGGTGTCACTCATTAATTTCAAGTCTTTAGCAATGGAATTGCTTTGCCCCTGAAAGGGTTAAAGATGGCGAGTGAAGAATTTAAAAAGATTTCTGTGAAAGCCACGGTTATGTAGTATGCGATATGTAGAAATATTTAGGATATTGTACCAAATTGCGAGAATATTATAGGAAAGAACATCGTTACAAACATTATCACTTCTAAGTAAAATTTCAATGGATTCACGGATTATTGACGAGTAGTGGTTAGACGTTGAAATGATAATTTTAGCTTTTTCGAAGTATATCTTAATATTTTCTTTTTTAAGTTTAAGGGAGTTTTAAGTAGTTATAAGTATATTATAAAGTTTATCTGTTTTTAGCTCAATTCATTCTTGATTGTTAGTGGTGTAGTTTGAAACATCGTTTTCAAACCACATTCTTTAGTATGATGTAAAAAAATTCATTAGCGCGTCTATAAATAGTACCATTGGACACTTGTACACCGAGATTATTTTTAATTTGCAGTATGGCCATATTTTATCGAAACACGAATGTCCGTATTCTTCGATCCGTCTCAACAAGCATCATACGTGGTTTCCGGTCCACATCATGGTTTCCGGTTGAAATTATCATTTCTAGAGAGTGCCTAATATAGATACATATCTTTGATCAACTAAAAACTTTTATAATTTGAAAAACAGTTTTAATTTGTGATTTCAATTTAAAAACTTTAAAATCTCACCTTTTGTGAATTCTATACCCTTCAGCATTTTTAAAACGAGTGAAAATTATTTTTTTTCACTTTTATATTTTTATAAAATTGGAAAACGACGTCATACAACCTCATTACACCTGTCCAATCCTGTTTTCTAAAAAAAAAAAAAAATACATAAAGTGCTTAAACTTTCTTGACAATGAAGAAAAAAACTAAATTAAATAAAAATTAATGACATTTTTATTTTAACCAACAAAAACTGCTTATTTTATTTTTATTATTATTATTAAATGTCGAGTATTTATTGTAAATTGGCTTTACGTATTTTCTTCTTCCATTATTTTTAATTATACTTGAAGAGTTTATAATCTTTTGAGACGGACTATATTACAGCTTCTACTCCAAATACTTATAGGCATAGCACACTAATTGTTTCAATGCGAAAATTGTGTAAATATTTGAGAAAAAATTACAAAATATAAAATGTAAATGTTTCTCCGTGGGTGTAGTTCAGAAAACACAAAATAATATCAGATGTAACGAATATGATAACATTGTTAGCAAGACATACAAAAATATATTTATTGTATATTGACGGTAGGAATTATCGATACCCAAAAAATTTACCTCCTCCATTCACTGTGGTCAATTTTATTTTTTTCAAATTCAGATGTTTAACAGGATTTCCGAATAGAAATGCTTACTTTCTTTAATCTGTCACTATGTATGAGGATTATTAATATTTTATATTTTTCAACCTTATGTTTATTTAAATCAAATAAGACCAGAAATTTACTCAATAATAAAATCTAATTAACACGTTCACGCCGGCGCGGTGGGCCACACTCGACTGTCTCAGAGCTGACAAATTCTCCGGCTTTTGGACACCAGTATTTTAAAACAGAAAAAATGCTGTTTCATTTAATTAGAACAATTGGGCGATTTAAAGCAACAACATTTTCTCTAAAATAATAGTGGTGTGCAAAAAGGCGGAGACTTGACAGCTCTGAGACAGTCGAGTGTGACCCACCGCGCCGGCGTGAACGTGTTAAATCAATAAACGTTTTGTCAAATAACTTTTATGAAACAAATTGTACAGTCATTCAGGGTAACTTTGATCCGCATTTTCTCTATTTTCATATGCCACACTCTTATTTTAAGAATATTGTTGCAACTAGGGGCAGAAAAGAGAAGAAATGATCCTTATTGTTTGACTATCAAAAATTAAGGAATAATAATGATAAAAGCAATAAAAAATGAATTTTTAGCCTGGTTCAAAGTTACCCAGCCATTTAGGGTAACTTTGCACCATGTGATAAATATTATCTAAAATAATTCGTTATAAAAAAAAGTATTATAGTTAGGACAACTTTAAACTCCAAAATATGTTTTCAGATATGTAAAGACTCCGAATTTACTTTACCAAACATCACAAGATTTATATAATTTATGATATTACAACAAATATCAGGCATAAGAAAAGTGGAAGAAGAGAACCATGAACATTTAGAAAAAAAAACTGTTTATTGTTCATATAAAACATAACTAGTTGGATGTGCCAATCCCAAAACTTTCTTCTGTCTTATACATATTAATATTTTAAAAAGTAGTTACACATGTTAATACTTCAATATTATTAGTTCAATGCTATGCCAACTTTCATTTTCTTCTTAAATTTCTGCTTCAGTCAATTAAACGGACTAAAAACGAGTTAATCTATATCATGATATTTGTTAAAATTAATTGTTTTTCCTTATTCTGTTGTTATCAGCCGTTTGAGAATAGCCGGCTTAGCAGGAAGAGAGTTCCCGCTGCTGCGCGAGCCACCGATGGAACTACGAAAAATCAAGAAAATTATACAAAAATCGCTATCGCAGAGCCCCTCTACCACGAAATATTTCCAAATTTAAGGATGACCTGTTGGCCATATCCAAAATTATGCACAAAAAATTTGGTTGAATTGTATGCATAAGTTTATACACTTTTCAATGGTACAATAAAGAAAATGGCACAAACATCGCTATTATAGCGCCCCCCTTCCGGCAGATTTTTTTCAAATTCTGGGAGGACTTGCTTGCCATAGCACGAAATATTTGGAATACGCAAAATATTTGATTCAATTCCCAGGTTGAAATTCATGCTGGTATTTGTTTGCTAGATAAGCATTAAATGCTGTATCCCAGCAATGTTAACTAGCATAAACTACCATAACACATTTGCTGGTTCCACCATAATTACCAGCAAATCATGGTGTGTATTGGCACACTTTATTGCATTATACACTTTATTGCTTTATACACTTTATTGGCCAGCATACATATTCCAGCTTGTGTTGCTGGTCTAGCAGCAATCAAGACCACCACTTGCTTGTAATTTCTGCTTTCTAGTAAATATTCACCAGCAACAGATATTGCTTTTTTTTGTTGCTAGTCTATCATTACATTTCTACAATCAGTTGCTTTTAATTTTCTAGCATCACTTGCTTTTAATTTTTGCTATGCTGACATTATATTTCTAGCATCACTTGCTTTTAATTTTTACTATTCTAGCATTATTTTTCTGGCATCACTTGCTTTTATTTTTTGCCATTCTCCCGGTTAGAAAAAAGTGACGCTGGTGGCGCCATCTTTGGAGAATTTTTGAAGTACCTACAGCTTTTAGAAGAGGAAACTTAGGTCGGCTTTTCTTTTCCTCTGAGAAAAACAAAACTCAATATCTCCGGTTTGGAAGCCAGATGTTTTACTTGCTTCGCTACTGGGGTCGTGTTTGCAAACGATTTTAAATGCGGGTAATGGGTGTAGAGCTGATTCTGCTGTGCGTTGATATTTTTATAAGACAGAGGGTTATGGATTATTATAAGATTATTTATAAGACATAGAATTTATCGATGCTGTTATCCTCCAAGTTTCAAAAAATAAGGTTAATTTATAATTAGGGTTTTTTCTATGTTTAATGGATAATTAGAATATGGCTTGATTATTATAATTTGTTAGTGGAATTCCTTTTGCTTAATGAATGGTTTGAATATGGTCATAATTATTTGTTACAGAAAAATAAAAGATTTTGAAGCGTATTTAGGGTAGAATTTATCAATTTACGATGGGGTTAAGATTTTAAAAGTTAGTCCTTATTGGAGGGGGGGGGGGGGTCAATTGTACATATTTTCAATTCGATTGTTATAAACTTATTTCTTAAATGAAACAGTGCTCCTTGAATTTTGAAATTTAACTAACTAAATTCTCTTTTTAAAAAGCACGGATTTTTTTTTTTTTTTTTTTTTTTTTTTTTTTTTTTTTTTGTAGAATTAAAATAATTAAAAACTAAGAGAATGAACAGCTAAGAATTTTATGATGGTGGAGTGGGGCGGGAGGCGCATTTCCCAAAAATCCTTCACAGAAATTAATTTTCAGTTTTTTTTATACTTATGGGTTAAAATTTTATCTAAATCGGGGGGGGGGGGGGGAGGCGCTTTTTCCCAATAAATCCTTTATAGAAATTAATTTTCAGTTTTTTTTTAGATTTATGTGTTTAAATTTTACCTAAAACGGACAGACGAAGGCAGTATTGAATTTACGTTGTTGTGGTTCGAAAAAAGAAATCTACCGCCCCTGGATTTTGAAATTTAACAAAATAACATTTTTTTCTCTGATTTTAATAAACATAGCAAATTTAATGTTTTCGAGAAACTTAAAAGAATTAAATACTAAGAGAAAGTGCAGCGAGGAATTTTCTTCCAATTCGGGGGAGGGGGAGTGAGCTTTTTCCCTTTAAGCGTACCATGGAAATTTGCTATTGTTTTTTGAGTTTATGTGTTAAAAAATTATCTCAAACGTGTTCAAGGGGCAGTGTTTAATTCAGGTGTCGGTGACACAGCCTCCCCCCCCCCACCTCCCAGCTTTTAAAATTCAATAAACAAAATTTTATTTTTCTCCCATTTTTAAAGATATAGAAAATTTATAATTTACAGGTAACCTAAAATAATTTAGCAGTAAGAGGAAGAACAGTTTAAAATTTTCTGTTGGTTCTTGAGTTACTCTTCTATATCCGCTTTGGTAATTAATTTTTAGTTCTGTTTCTTTAGATATTTAGATGTTAAAAATTAATCTCAAATGGGTGATTTAAGACAGTATTGAATTCAGGAGAGGGCCAGCCCGGATTTTAGATTTTAATGATCAAAATTTTTTAAAGATATACTGTATTTTTTCGAGTAAGTTAGAATATTTAAATTCTAAGAAACAGAAGAAAAAATTCCTTTATAGGCGGTGGGGGGGGGGGGGGGGCTCCCCTAGAAGACTCTCATAAAAGTTAAATCCCACATAGAATTTAACCCACCTCCATAAATGTTAGTTAAAGAAATAGAGGTTATATTTTACATCTTGCAAAATTGCAATGTACAGTGCAACCTCCATAAGGCAAACTCCTGAATATTCCGTTAAGGGAAAAGGGCTTAGGTGATCCATTACAATCTCCTTCGAATTTGAAATTTAACTAATTTTTTTCTCCAATTTTGAAAAACAAATTGAAATTTAATCTGTTCTCTTAGCTTAAAATAAAAGAGAAACTAATAATTTTCGTTGGGGGGGGGGGGATGGGGTGGAAGAGAACTATTGTGTCTCCCCGGATTTGAAAAATTAATTTAATTTATAATTAAAATTTCATTTTCTTCTGTTTTCAAAAAACATAGTCAAATTTATACTTTCGAGTTACTAAAAAAGAAAATAATAATAATAATAATAATAAACATTTGATGCTGCCAAGCAATAACAAGCACACAATTCTTCATTTAAGTACCTACCTCATCATTACTGGGAAGAGGCTTGTGTAGCAAATTAGCACATCTTACTGGCACATAGTACGTCATGCTGTTTTCTATCAAAGCTGGTTGCATAGCATATTATGCTGGCAAGCAAATAAAAGCATATAATAGCATGTAAAGGTACCTACCTCTCCATGCTTGGACAGAAGATTAAACAGCAAATAAGCACATAAAATGCTTGTACATAGCTTGTCATGCTATTTCTCAATAAGCTGGCTGCATAGCATATTATGGGGGCAAGCATAAAAAAGCATATAATAGCACGTTAAGGTATCTACCTCTCCATGCTTTAAAAATAGCCTAAACATCAAATAAGAATAAAATGCTTCTACGTAGCTTGTTATGCTATTTCTACCTAAGCTGGCTGCATAGCATATTATTCTAACAAGCATTAAAAAGCATATAATAGCAAGTTAAGGTACCTACCTCTCTATGCTTTGGAAGAAGCTTAAACAACAAACAAGCATAAAATGCTTGTACATAGCTTGTCATGATATTTTCCCCTAAGCTGGCTGCATAGCATGTTATGCTGGCAAGCATAAAAAAGCATATAATAGCACGGTAAGGTACCTACATCACCATGCTTTTGAAGAAGCTTCAACAGCAAACAAGCATAAAATGCTTGTACATAGCTTGTCATGCTGTTACTGTGTAAGCTAGCTATAGAGCATGTGATACTAGCTAGCATTGTAAAGCATATACTAGCACGAAAATCTAGCAGACAAAGCAATACATAGCAATAACTAGCATATTTCTGATGCTAGTACTAGCAAGAAAATTGACCTGGGTTCTGTGCATAACTTCATACACTTATTAATGGTACAATAATAAAAATGGCGCAGACATCGTAATTATAGCGCACCCTTCTGGCGGAATTTTTTTAAGTTCATGGAGGAGCTACCGACCATAGCCTTACACATACACGAAAAATTTGGTTCTATTCTATGCATAATTTTATACAGTTTTCGAAGGTACAATAATGAAAATGGCACAGACATTGCTATTACAGCGCCTCCTTCCGGCAGATTTTTTTTTCAAATTCAGGGAGAACTTGCTTGCCACAGCCAGAAACATGCACAAAAAATTTGGTTCAATTCTATGCATAACTTCATACACTTTTCGATGGTACAATAATGAAAATCGTACAGACATCGCAATTATAGCGCCCCCTTCCTGCGGAATTTTTCCAAATTCAAGGAGGACCTTCGTGCCATGACTGAAAACAAACACAAAAAATTTGGTTCAGTTCTATGCATAACTTCATACACTTTTCGATGGTACAATATTCAAAATGGCACAAAAATCGCTATTACAGCGCCCCCTACCGGCGATTATTTTTCCAAATTAAGGAAGGACCTGCTTGTCATAGACAAGAACTTTAAACATTTTTTTGGTTCAATTCTATGCATAACTTCATACATTTTTCAATTGTACAATATTCAAAATCGCACAAAAAATCGTTATTACAGCGCCCTCTACCGGCAATTTTTTTCCAAATTAAGGAAGGACCTGCTTGTCATAGCCAAGAACTTTAAATATTTTTTGGTTCAATTCTATGCATAACTTCATACACTTTTCGATGGTAAAATATTCAAAATCGCACAAAAATCACCGTTACAGCGCCCCTTATTGGCGAATTTTTACCAAATTCAGGGAGGACCTACTTGCCATTTCCAAAAACTTAAAATAAAAGTTTTGTTCAATTGTATGCATAACTTCATGCACTTTTGGATGGTACAACATTAAAAATCGCACAAAAATCACTATTACAGCGGCCCCTACCGGCGAATTTTTTCCACATTCAGGGAGGATCTGTTTGCCATAGCCAAAAACTTAAAATAAAAATTTGGTTGAATTCTATGCATAACTTCATACACTTTTTGATGGTACAATGGCGACAGATAGACTAACACACGGACAGACACACATTTTCTATAAACATGTTTTTTGGGATCTCTGACCCATAAAACGTGTAAATCCGTCGAAAACCGGAAAGTCGAAAAAAATTTCGATTACAATACTTTCTTCTATTGAAGATAGAAGAAGGTAAAAATGCAGTGGAAAACAATTTTCAATGTTTTATCTCAATAATATATCCATAGTTACAGTAATACATACTAGTACTAGTATTATTCAAACAAGAATAAAAAATGTCGAATGTATGAAATGTCAAATTTGAGTAGCTCCACCCCGAAAAACGCCTTTAAATGAATTGTATGTATTTTACACATATTTGTGAAAAGATTTATATGCTATATCTAATGTTCACTTTCGGCATTTATATAAAACTAGCAGGCTACACCCGCTTCGCTGGTTCATTTTCCGAATGATCATTGATCAATCAAAATTATGAATTCGACCTTGTATTTTAAATTAATATGGACCTTCACCGGGAAAATCTTTCCGCATTTGCTGAATACTATCCGAACGCTATTTAGCTATTATAATATTATGGGTTAGGCAAAATTCGGACTATTCAGAAGAAATTCTTTTTACAGTATATATTTAAAGTAGAGGTTGGGAAGAAAATACGGCCGTTGTGATAATCAGAAATGTTAAAATGTTCTCTAGTCACCACACTACTAAAAGGAGAGATAATTACAATGATTGCAGAGAGTGACCACTGAACATTACTTATGTTCGGATTATTCACTTTCGTTTGATAGTTCTTGAACTCCGGTCTTCTCAGTTTGGTGCTATGTGTGGTTCTGGTAGCTTAAATACAATTTCTCTCTACGTTGCATTATATTTTGTAATACACGTCTTCTAGCAGATCTACTGCAGTTTTCTATCTTCGGATTACAGCAGAGTAAATACGGTAAAAAAATGTAATAAATTGTTTGCACACAAAAAGTCTTTAACTTTCATTAAAAGAAATGTGAATCACATAAAAGTGGATTTTTAAAAATGAAGTGTTTGAATAAAATTAAAATAGTGTCATTTTCATTACCATTTCCTTTTTATATATATACCACTTGCAATTATGTAACTGTTAACCTGAAAAAAAAAAAAACTCGATAACTCATTATGATAGAAAAATAAACCTCTTGTTTTCATCCAAACAAAATCTTCCCAATCGTCCATAATCGGGTGTACAGCTAAGTTTTACGGCAAACATTAGAAGTGTTTGCAAACTAATTAGTTACAAATTTACCAGAGTTAACACACGTAAAACATACGTAATTATGCGCCAGACTACATCCCATTAAATAAAGTCAAATTGCTGTTGGCTGAATTATAGATCTTTCGCCAAAAATACTCTTTGTAAATGACAAATAAAGTCAGTTATACAAAACTTAATAACATAACACGTTATAATATAACGAAATAATCCTTTTGATGCACCGAAGACCTTTTTTCATTTCTCTAAAGAGTGCAATAACACGGAGAAATAAATACACTTTTTATTTTCAAAATTACATTATTCTTCAGTCTGCTGCCTAAATAAACCTAAAATCGTTAATTTTTTCCTCAGTTTAGGGAATAGGATTGTGCGTCAGACGAACTTGCTTTATAATGATTTCTATTTTCAATTTTATCTGCATTTCAGGTACTTTTTTTCTTATCTAGGCTAAAATGAAAAATCAACAAATATTGTTCCACCAGCCACCATTGGAATTTCAAATTATTTTCCCAAGTATTTATTTTTTAGTGACAGTAAAATGACTGCAAATAAAAATATATATAATACTAAATCTTCTGTTCTCCGTTTGCTTCATAATGAAAAAACATAAATTTACTAATAGCTAAGTACAAATTTCATGTAATCTTCTACAATCGCGATCACTGTCTGACAGTCACTGTCTGATCACTGATCTGACTCTTTCAAATATCAAAGAAACATCTAAATAGTTCAGTAAATACACTAATTAGCAGGTAACCTGATTACGGAAGATTAATCCAACATCAAAAGCCTTAAAAAAAAACTGAAAATGGGATGACGAATTAAAAAGACAATCGAAAATGTATTTCAGTAAGCAATTTTTATTGCAAAATATTTTCTTTTGTGGTATTAATAACGCAAAATTGCATAAATATTCTTAAGAATAATCTTTAGTACTTAACATTTGAAACAGTAGACTTTTCTAAAAGAAAAATTGGCGATATATGTTAAAAAAAAAGAAAAAAAAAGAGAGAGTGGACAATATTTGTTGATCTGAGTTCGAGGTTATAAAAGTCATAAGTCTGGGGAAAAACAAAATAGCATGTATCCGTAGTAAAGTACACGAAAAATATTTTAAATATCTGAAATTAAATTATTTATAATATGTGTGTGTGTGGGGGGGGGGGGGCAAACGTTTGCATTAAAATTTAAATATTTGACTCCACTTTTATAATATTAACTGCTATTTATGTAATATCATTATTTTATAATTACATCTGCTAGTTTTTTCTGTAAGAGATACATAATAATAATAATAATAAAAATTGTTACTCACAAGGTAGGTCTCCTTAAAACGCATACTCAAAATATTTTGAAAAAGGAAATGCTAATAAAATGACTCATGTATGTAAAAAAGATCGGTAAAAATATAGCGGTCGAATCGTAAAAAAATATTGTTTCCAGTATTTGGCGCGAAGAGACGAACGCTTGACGCTCTTTGGCGAACCAATAGGTTTCCCCGCCAAATGCAAGAGATTGAAATGCATTTATAAATTCCTTGTTAAATAAGTAATTAAATGCCTAATGCTCAATGAATTTAAACTTAAACTGTGGATTAGTTTACTATTTTTGCTGTAAGCTTATATAATAAATGCAAATTGCGTGTTACTTGTATTGAGCTATTTAATTTTATACGGTGTCACCGGCTGGATAAGTTTTAAGGGTATTTTAATTAAGAATGCTATAATTAAACATTTCGATATTAAATTGTTGTTTCCATGGCAATAAAACTTTCTTGTTGTCTCTGACACTAACAATATCGAAGTCAAATTGCCAATGCTCAGAATCGGACCTTAATTAAAGTTTGAAACAATTTAAATCCATTTAAATTTCATTGTAAACGGTATAAATACGATCGTTAAATTTCATTGTTACGTATATAAATGTATATGACAAAACTGCAGTTATAAATATGTATTTATTTAATTTAAACTTACTTAAACTAACTTCGTATCGAGAGTTGAAAAAGTTTTTCTTAAAGAATATTTATCATAGTATTATTCAAAATTTTATCGTGTCGCCATCCAGCGCTAAATCGCAAAAAATGAAATTTTCATTATTTTTTTAGGAATGCTAAATAGAGGTTCTGCCGATTTTTTTATGGATATATATATATTTATGAGAAGATTATTCTATAATTTTTCTCAAATAATGCTGAGCATGCGCTTATGGGGAACTTCCTTGATATCATTTTATCAATTTTCAGATGCATTTTTCTTAACCTGATGCAAAAGATAAATCGCCAAATATTATTTCAATTGCAATATTTCAACTGAGTAATTCTTTAAGTATTACGAAGATTCTCTTTCATGTTTAAATTAAATATATTCGTTTTTTAATATTATCACTCATTAAAATTGATTTCTTTTTTTGTCTTTTTAAAGATTTTAAATAAAATTAGTAACAGTTTTTTGTCTTTTATTTTTCTAGGTGTAATAGCCGTTTCAATTTTTTTCAACAACAAAAAACTTCGCCAAGAAATAAAATGGTAACCTTATCGTCCAAAATAACAGAACTTCCCGTCATACTTCTATAACTAATCTAGGTAGAATGATGTGTTATAGCTTAAAACCTTCCCTGAAACGATACCTATCAAACGGTATCAGTTCCGTAAAAATCCATGCAGTAGAACTCGAAATCTAGGCGTTCGGAACGAAATTTCCGTTTGGATTTTATATATATAATAGATAGATAATAGAATAGATAATAGATTTTATATATATATAATAGAATAGATAATAGATTATGTGTTATGAACTATCTCAAAATTTAAAACAGATCCATTGTTAGATTTCCTAATTTTAACAATATCGCGTTATGTTAGTTCCACATTCCACCACCAGGGAGCGCATTCTATTCTTAACGAAAGCGTATCTGAACGAAACTCCTTCATGCAACCTTTCCGTAGATACATGAATCGGGAGGGTGGCGGTCTTAACCAATAATTTAAGATAATTGCTGAAATTACTACGAAAAATATTTTAAAGGGGCTCTACGCGGGCCCCTAATAGAGTTAGAGGAAATCGAAAGACGGCAAAATAATCGCGGGGAAAAGTTTGCTTGGGTGCTTCGGAGCTACTTTTGGCGCGAGATCTAAGCTCTACGACCAATAGGAGCCCAGATATTTAAGGAAATATGAAGTAACAAAGTCCAAAATAATAGAATTTTCCATAATAATTCTATAACTAATCTAGGTAGAATGATGTGTTATAGCTTAAAACCTTCCCTAGAACGATACCTATCTAACGGTATAAGTTCCGTAAAAATCCATGCGGTAGAACTCGAAATCTCGGCGTTCGGAACGAAATTTCCGTTTGGATTTTATATATATAATAGATATACGTGCAAATATGGGAAATTTTTGACAGTAGCACCTATAAAAAGTAAATTATAAACATAAGTATAACTTTGAGCCGGCTCAAAGTTACCCTGAAAATGTGGTAAAATGTTAGTGCCTTCTCATTTTACATTTTATTAACTATTAATAAATAAATAATCACAAAATATTATCACATTTACAACATTTAGACAATAATATCTCTGATAAATGAGTATATTGTTACTTACTATGAAAATTTAATTGGATTGCAACAGCTTCGAAACAGTATTCAAAATTAGCTTGAAAACAGTACTTCACAAAAATGGTTAGATGATGCAATTAATAGCGCATAATGTTGCTAATTTATTTTATAAAATAAAGAGTAGAAATCCCAGTTTTGAACCTTGCCAACAGAGCTCAGTTCTGGAGCTTATTTAGTCTTTTGGAGTCAAAAATATTGAAAAATAGGAGGTGGTGCAAAGTTACCCTGAATGACTGTATTTATTTGTCAAAAAAGTATGCTTGAATGATGACTACACTACTGTTTAGATTTCATACGTTCTTAAATTTAAAAAAAATAATCCTCTTAATTGGCAACGCCATATCGGTAACAATTTGAATACTCAGATTTCTTTGTTGCGTAAATTTAAAGGCGGTCCTTAAAACTACCTTACATCTAGACTTCTTCCAGTTTTACATAATAATTCGTGATCATTCACTGCGCTTACCATATAACAATTACTAAGAGATTTTACTGGAAAGAAAGTTTTTAATTTTCCGAATATATTGATTGTCATTCTTATTGAATATCCTTTACTTCCCAGAATAGAACATTTTTATTTATTAACTAGCTGACCCGCCTGGCGTTTCCCGGGTCCGTGTTTAATGACCCTTAAATGAACGACAAATTTATATGATTTTATTGCTTTAAACACATTTGGTCTGAATTTATACTTTTAAGTGAAAAAATCACGAAAAAATATTGAATTAAAAGTATACGGTATTTGGTATTTTATTTTCTGCGTAATTTATTTTTTGGAGTCTATGCCGACCAAAAGCGACTTAAACCGCGATGAAACACTCAGGTTTTTAATGATTGCGTCGAAATTTTCACACATTTTAATTAAAAAAATTTCTACCCACCCGAACGTTTAAAAAAATTTGTACGTGATATGAATCTGGTCTATTGAGATGCTAAGAAACGATTGTGTTAAAATACGGACTTTAGTTACATTTAGTGCAGAAAAAATATCGTCTCCGTGAGGCGCGAAGTGACCTACGGTTATCGGTGTATTTGAAAGAATTAAAATTCATATTTTAAAAAACTGACTACAACGCAGATTCGAAGAAGGTTTCAGATTTAAGAATATATATTTGGTTTGTCCGTACTTCTAAAATTGCTCCCTGGAGGGGCATTAAAATAAGAGAGAAAAACGTCTTTCGGAAACCGACTCTTTTAGAAATTTTTTTTATCAAATGGTTAGCTGCAATATTTTTTTAATCGATTGCGACTTTTGAGACGAAAGAGTACGATCTTCCAGAATATGTCTTGTGTTTTTAACTTTATTTAACGGTTTATCCGATGTAATTTAATACGTAATGACAAAATACACCCCGAAATTTCTTCTTTTTCAACTTCATTTCCTCCCGATGCGTAAAAAAGCTTCTGCGCAGGTGTCTGTTATTTTTCCCTTTCGTAAGAACCAAGATGAGTTTTCAATGAGAGTGCGTTGCGATTGTTAATTAATACCTCAGCTTATAATTAGGAAATTATAATTTTGAGTCTCAGGTACATTAGAAGAGGCCTTGCCCTACCCTCAAAAATTTTTTTAGCCTTGTACGTGCGGTAGATTCCTCTAGCCATGAAGGAGAGACACACAGAGCAAAGCTTCGAAACTTTCTTTAATCTGTATAGACGCTGCCATCGAAATATTTAATACCAGAGGTCAAGAGCTGTGACGCCATGCCTAATCGATCGACTTCTCACTAATGTAGATATTCACATAGAATATCTATAATTATATAAAACAATAATAACTATTTAAACGTACTGGTGAGAATTCGGAATCCCTAAATAAAAATACAGCCAGATGCGGAATGAAACAGTGTTGCCGCATCTGGTTGATTTTTTATTCGGGGATTCCAAATCCTCACCAGTAAATTTAAATAGTTATTATTGTTTTACAACAATATAGATATTCCGCAAATAAAATAAAATTGCTATTCAAATATTTCCGGTATGAATTCCAATCCTAGTGAGAAGCCGGTCGATTACGAGGCTAACGAAAAAGATAGGCTACAGCGGTGCATTCCATGTGACTTTTTTTACAGACAGCTAGAGTGACGTGATGCTCTTTTCGCACACCTTCATTCGTGTATTCGAGCATCACGTGACTTCAGCGATCTGTAAAAAAAGATATGTGGAATGCACTGCGGTAGCCTGTCTTTCATGTTAGCCTCGGGTCGATTACTGATGACGTCACACTTGTGACCTCTGGCCTTGAGTATTTCGATGGCAGCGATACGCACGGGACCTTTTTGGTAAAATGTCATTTATATCGTCTTTTTTCCGCATGTGAACATAAAAAAATTCATCCCAGGAGTGTATGGATACTAAACTTAAAGAAAAAAAAATTACCTAGAATTGATTTTAGTGATGCAATAATTCGACTACAAGTTATGATAATATTCCCAGGGCTCTCACTAGATCCGTCTTTTGAACACCACTTAAAAAAAAAAAAAAAATCTTATAAAATGCTGGTTTTCAAAAAATGGAGCAGTGTGAGCAATGTATTCCTCAAGAATGGAAGTAGCGAAGTAATAAAAATTTTGCATACATTCTAAGTGGGAAAATGAGTACAATCAAATTAAACAGTCCCCTAATTTTTATTGTTTGTCGTGTTTAAACGTTCTCTTCTTTTACTATTCATCTTACACATGAGCATATAAAAGAATTAAAATATAGAAAAGTATTGTATAAAAGTAAAACAAAGAAAACAAACATAAACTGTTGTGTAGAAAACACTTTTTAAGACTCCAATTTAACCCTTTCGACCCCGGCTTCTCTTACACAGATTTTATTCGGCCGGCACCAATTTTGTAAAAGAAGTTTCCTTCAAGTACACAATTTAAAAATGGTGTGATTAAATAAGGCAAATTTTATTTCCCTTTATTATTGGTGCCAAAATCAAATTTTGCAAAGGAAGATGACAGACGCAACAGAGGTTAACCCTTTGAGGGACAAGTAATTGTGTTTCTGAAATGTCGAATTCACACGGGAATATTCAAAAAAATGTATTGCAAAACAAAAAAAAAAGCAATTTTGCGACTTTTCCCCACCAAAGTTAGAAAGGTAAAATTTAATAAAATTTTTCTGGCGCATATCTCCATCAATCATATGTGGTATATTCCACTGCCTCTCAAGGTGTTAACGCGTATAATCTGCGGACCAAATAAAGATATTTAGACATTCACAGCTTAATTTCCGTAAAATGTCGGTTATTTTAATTCAGTTTAAAAACATTTCAAACCAGAAAAATTATCTGATGTTACAGTATATTTAAAAATGCATAATTCTACACATCACATGCTGACGTATTGTTGACAGAAAATCTGTCCAATTTAATTTCTTTAAAATATTTCTGGTTCGAAATTTAACTTGGATCAAATTAATCGACAATTTACGGTAGTTATATTGAAGGTTGGCAAGTATGTTTTACATTTGAAATCATAGAATATGACTCAATTAAGAAAAAAAATCTTCTTAAAATAGAATCAAAATTTTTTCAATGCGCTAGGCCTTTCGAAAGATCTGAGTCTTTCTTCATCAGGCGCAAAGAGGACGTCCTTCTACTATGAAACCAGCAGGAAGACTGAAATGAGAGATAAGGGAAAGGAAACAAGCTGAAGAAACTTTCATAGTAGAAGGACATCTTCTTTGCGCCTGACGAAGAAAGACTCAGATCTTTCGAAAGGCCTAGCGCATTTAAAAATTTTTGGTGGTGTTTTAAGAAGATTTTTTGTTCTTATTCATTCACACCAGTTTTAACTTATTTTCTTTTATAACTCAATTCTTTATGCTTCAAATTAAGTGACAATTTTTGTATAAAATTCCTTGCTCAAAACAGATTGATTTGATCTGCGGATAGCATACAAGAAATTGCGGAATTGCCGTGATCTTAAAGAAAATAACATATTTTTAAAGGCAGAACTGTCAGATAATCATTCAAGTATTACCTATGAGGTTATTCATGAGGCTATGAGGTTAGGTCAAGTATTACTTACGAACGTACAAGATCACATCATTTATCTTAAATTCCCATACAACTTTATCAGTACTGATAATTATGTTATGTCATACGTAAAAATTAATTACAAAAATTCTAACGGGCTACAACAGTGATCCCAGACTCCGTAAAAGTTTCAAGGAGTGTGTTTCGGCGTAAATGCCCTCAAATTTATCTGTTTATAATTTAACTCTGTTTATCTTTCATATTGTGAAACATAATTATAAAACTGATTTCTTTTGACAGAAAAAATCTAATCTGTTTATCTAAATTGTTTATAACCCTGAATCAATATTTATGAGTAACATTAT
Source organism: Maratus speciosus (assembly GCA_963932465.1). Classification (NCBI taxonomy): domain Eukaryota; kingdom Metazoa; phylum Arthropoda; class Arachnida; order Araneae; family Salticidae; genus Maratus; species Maratus speciosus. Next base: position 218,532,478 of record OZ010797.1, on the reverse strand, counting down.
GATTCAAGGTCATGTAATATAGATTTATTTACTTTATAATAATTTTGAATTGATGGTGATTTATTAGTTTTATAATTACTTGGATGTCATTTAAATGAATATTATAGCTATTTAGTAGATTTATAACTGTATATTGTAATTTTTATTTTGATGTTTATTTTATATAATATGTATCATTTTTAAAATGGTGAGTCTTGACTCTGTAACTAAGCAGAGAACATGTAACAAGTCCTGACTCTGTAATCAGAGATGCCAATTGTTAAATCATGGCTCTGTTTAATACAGAGTGTATAATGGAAGTCCTGACTCTGCAACTAAGCAGAGAACATTTTTTTTTTGTATTGGCTCTGTTAAATACGGAGAATTACTATTATGGAACAATTATTAACTTCTAATGATGAATAGAATTTACATACTATTTCAGTTTTATTTAATAAACTATTAAATCTAATTGCTCTCCCATCTCACTTGGATTTTGAAAATTTATTTGTCAGATGAATTTCGGCGCCACCATTTTTCTTTTCTTTTTTTTTTTTTTTGGTGCCGAGTAACCCGCGAAACATTTTTTGGAAAGAATAGTGAGCTATTGTGAAAGAGATTTGTGATTAACAACTGTGATTTATCTTTCAACATGTGATTAGTGTGTGATTTATCTTTCAACCTGTGATTAGTGTGGAATTATTATTGTGCCATTTGGATTACGACATGCCATCTACATTACCTGGAATTAACAGGTAAGAAAATATTTTTTTCATTTTCTATGAATAGTTAATGTTTTAAAATAAGAATTATTCTTTATTTAAAATGGAAAATCTTGAAAAGCTGAAAGCAAAACGTTCTGTTGAACGAACGAGTTTCACGAAATTAATTACAAAATTAGAAACATTATTAAATGATGACATTGATAATACGAAAACCGATGAATTATTAGAGCTTCAAGAAATATTCCTCTTAAAAGAAACGGCTTTCCAAAGTTTGAATCGTGATATTGAAGCTCAAATATCCGACTTAAAAGAATATGAAAAGGACATTGCTAATAGTGAAAAGTACACTGACCAATTGATCAGTGCTAAATTTAAAATTAAAAATAGATTAAGAAAATGTAAAAAGGATAATGTTTCTATGATAGCAACTAGTCGTGTAAATTCATTGAATGGTTCTGCTAGTGGAACAGAAACGAGTTCTGACATGAAATTGCCTAAATTAAATGTTCCAAAATTTTCTGGTGAAATTGAAGAATGGGTCGAATTTTTTAACTGTTTTGAAACATCGATACACCAGAATAAATCACTATCTAAGATAGAAAAATTCGCTTATCTAAAATCCTTGTTATGTAATCGGGCCTATAATGTGGTAGAAGGGTTTCCTTTGACAGAACAAAATTATGATACTTGTATTGATTTATTAAAGGACCGTTTTGGTAAGGTTGATGTTATTATTAATAAACACATGACTAATTTATTAAATATGGAACCAGTTAAAAATTGTTCAAATTTAAATGCATTAAGAAGATTGCATGACATGTGCGAAGTTAATATTAGAAGTTTAAGAAATTTGGGGGTAACATCCAGTTCTTATGGACAATTGCTAAATCCTATTTTGCTAAAGCTATTGCCCCATGAATTAGTGATTGAATATCATAGAAAACGTGATACTAGCAAAGAGTCAGATGTAACCGATCTAATTGCCTTTCTGAAATGTGAAATAGAATGTAGAGAAAAGGCTTTGTCAATGACAAGTTCTAAAAATGATGCATCCTCTTCTTTTGTACATAAAAATAAAACTGAATTTCGTGAAAAGAAAACATCAAATAAATATCAACATGCTAATACCTTAAATGCCAATATTAAAGTTTTTTGTGTATTTTGCAAAGATAATGATCATTTATCTTCCGAGTGTAAAAATTTAGCTGATGATAAGAAAAGATTAATGTTACGTAAGAAGGGTAGATGTTACAAATGTTTTTTGAAATCGCATTTATCTTCGCAATGCCGCATAAAATTAAAGCCATGTCTAAATTGTAAAAGCACTGAACATAACAAATTATTTTGCTGTAAGAAAAGTTTGAAACCAGAAATTAATGAAAATCAAAATCAAACAGTTGTATCTAATTCTCATTGTAATTTTAGAAATTCTAAGCATGCTGTTTTATTGCAAACATGTTGTGTAACTGCTCAAGGTAATTCTAAATCAAAGGTAGTTCGATTATTACTTGATTCTGCAAGCGAAAAAAGCTTCATAACAAAAGCATTAGCTCGTGAATTAAATTTGCCTGTTTTAAGAAAAGAACATTTAACTGTATTCGCTTTTGGCATGGATCAAGGTCGCGAAGAAGAATATGACGTTTTTAAAATTAAATTGCGAAGTAAAATGAATTATCATCGTTTTATAGATGTTGAGGTGTTAGCTACCGATTTGATAAGTGCAACAACATTGAAGGTTCCCAATTCTGACCCTCTAGTTATAAAATACATTGAAAGTAAAAGATGGAGGTTAGCCGACCCTACGCCCGAGGAATCCGAAGTACAAATTTTACTTGGAGCTGATTATTTCTGGAATGTTCAGAGAGGTGTCGTTGAAGAAATTAATGACCATTTATATGTAGCTAATACACTTTTTGGGTACACAATAGTGGGAAAAATAAACTCTAAAGGTAACGAACAGTTAATGCTCATCTTGTATCTGTTAATGAAATAGAAAATTTTGATTTGCAAAAGTTTTGGAAACTAGAGTCTTTGGGTATTTGTGATAGTAAAAATGAATTATTTTCACAAAAGGATTTAGATGCTCTTGATTTATTTAATGATAATTTAAATTTTGTAAATGGAAGATATGAAACTAAACTTTTGTGGAAAGTAAATAAAAATGAATTGGAATCCAATTTTGATGTAGCTAAACATAGACTTTGGGGATTAAAATCAAAATTGTGCAAAAATGAATGGTTACTTAAGGAATATGAGAAAATATTAAATGAACAATGTGGTTTGGGTATAATTGAAGAATGTGAGTTTAATAAAGATGAAATAAACACGTATTACATGCCTCACAGACCAGTAATAAGGGAAGATAAATCGACAACTAAAGTAAGAATTGTTTTTGATGCGTCATCCAATGATAAGGGGGCAAAATCGTTAAACGAGTGCTTATTTCCTGGGCCCAATCTAAATCCTAACATATTGGACATTATTTTAAAATTCCGTCTCCACAAAATTGCTTTCTCGGCAGATATAGAAAAAGCATTCTTGCAAATCCAGATACAAGAAAAAGATAGAAATTTTTTGAGGTTCCTGTGGTTTGACAATATCACTAGTAACAATCCCATTTTGAAGGTTTTTCGCATGACCCGTGTAACTTTTGGTGTAACAACTTCACCCTTTTTCCTTTCTGCAACCATCAAGCATCACATTGAGGGGTATAAAGATTTGTTTGGAAAAATAGTTAATATGCTGGATACTTCCTTATACGTTGATGACCTGTTTCATGGAGCTGATTCAGTAAACGAAGCTTTTGTTTTATCAAACGGTGCAGAGAAGATATTGAGTGAGGCCAATATGAAACTCAGAAAATTTAAAACCAATTCTTCCGATTTAAAATTTTTATGGAAGGAACATGGAATAAACTTTGAGGAAGACACTCTTGAACAAAATCTTTCGAAGGTATTGGGAATTATATGGATAACAGAAAGTGACACCTTGAAAATAGACATACAACCACTTTTGGTAGAATTTGACCATAAAATTATTACCAAACGTATTGTTTTACAAACTGTGGCAAAAATTTATGATCCTATTGGACTCATTTCCCCTTTCGTGATAAGAATTAAATTTTTAATGCAAGAACTCTGGGAACATGGAATTGACTGGGATTCTACATTACCAGATTCTTTAAGTGGAAAATTCAGAAAACGGCATAATGAAATAAAAGACTTGGTAAATTTTGAAATTCTTAGAAAATATTTTGTAACTATCCCAAAATTAAATCCTGAAACCGCTCAACTTTTCATATTTTCTGATGCTAGTTTAAAGGGGTATGGGTCAGTGGCTTATCTACGTGATTCTTCTTCTTATGAAACTTCATTTGTAATAGCAAAGTCGAGAGTAGCGCCTCTCAAGAAAATTACATTGCCGCGCCTCGAACTTCTTGGAGCACTTACGGCTGCAAGATTAGCGAATTATTTAAAGGAAATATTTAAAATTGTGAATGAAAATATATTTTGTCTAAGTGACTCCCAAATTACCTTGCACTGGATTAAAGGAAGTGCTAACAACTGGAAGCCCTTTGTGGCAAACCGCGTACGCGAAATTCAGGAACTTGTTGCTCCTGTACAATGGAAATTTTGTAAAGGAAAGAAAAATCCTGCAGATGTTCTCTCTCGTGGTTGCTCTGCATCTGAATTGATTAATAACGAGGTATGGTTACATGGTCCTAGCTGGCTGAAGGAAGAATCGTTACCAGTATTTCCCCCTGAAACTCAACCTAATCTACCTGATGAAGAGGTCTTGCAAGAACAACGTAAAACGCTTGTTTGCTCCATATCCCAAAATATTCCAGAATTTGAGCTTTTATTTAAATTTTCATCCTGGTCTAAATTAAAACGAATTACGGCTTGGTGCCTCAGATTCATCAAAAATAGTACATGCCCATCTGAACGAGTCTATGGTTTTTTGACTGTTCCAGAACTTGAAAGGGCAACAAATGCTATTGTGAAATTAATTCAAAACCATGAATTCGGAGACGAACTGAAAATTCTAAAATCCAGAAAGATCCTAAATTCTAAAAGCAAACTCCTTCCTTTACATCCATTTCTTGACGAAAATGATATTCTTCGTGTTGGAGGTAGGCTAAAAAATGCAAACTTGTCTGAATATCAAAAACATCAAATCATTCTCCCTAAAGGGCATCATGTTACAGACTTGATAATAAAGTATTTTCATGAGAAACATCTTCATAGCGGGACTCAATTGACAATTTCAGCAATTCGACAAAAATTTTGGATAATTAATGCTAAAGAAGCTGTGAAAAGAGAAATAAGGAAATGTATGAAATGTTTCCGAAATTCATCACACCATTCATCTCAGTTGATGGGAAATCTGCCATCAGCACGCGTGACACAAGCTCGGGTATTTTCAAGAGTAGGAGTCGACTTAGCCGGCCCCTTTTTGATCAAACCTCGTAAGGGACGTGGTGTGAAACCCTTTAAACATTATGTTTGTCTGTATGTTTGTTTCGTAACAAAAGCTATCCATCTTGAATTAGTCACTGATCTTACAACTGAAACCTTTCTAGCCTCATTGAAAAGATTCGCGGCTCGACGTGGAAAACCTCTAGAAATATTTTCCGACAGAGGTACAAATTTTGTAGGGACAGACCGCGAAATAAAGAGAATGATGTCTCAGATTGCTTCTGATGAAAAATTGCACAAGTATCTTACTGACGAAATGATAGTATGGAAATTCAACCCACCTTCTGCCCCTCACTTTGGAGGCCTTTGGGAAGCGGGAATAAAACAAATGAAAAATCATTTGAAGAGAACAATTGGTGATCAGATTTTAACTTATGAAGAATTTTTGACCTTAATTGCACAAATTGAGTCATGCTTAAATTCAAGACCGCTTGTCGCTGAGTCTTCTGATCCAAATGACTTTACGGCTCTGACGCCAGGACATTTTATTATAGGAGCACCCTTGACCTCCTTACCTGAGCCTGATATCTCTTCTACCTATGTAACTCCTTTGGAACGTTGGAAATTGCTACAAAAGATTTTCCAAAGTTTTTGGAAAAGGTGGTCGTCAGACTATCTCTCACAATTGCAGCAACGTACAAAGTGGTTTAGAAGCAACCCGAACTTAAAAATCAATGACTTGGTGTTGATAAAGGAAGAAAACCAGCCCCCATTAAGGTGGAAATTGGGCAGAATAATTGAACTTTTTCCTGGTGATGATAATATTGTTCGTGTTGTCAAATTAAAGACTTCTACTGGTGAACTGAAACGCCCTATCACAAAATTGTCTCCTCTACCGATGGACATTTAATATAATAGAATTTTACTTTATTTTAACTAACTTTATTATTATTATTATTTTCTATGTCTAATTTTTGTAACTTTCTGAACTATTTTGTATATTAATGTCTTTTTCTATTTTTAGCTGTTCCAGAAACTGTTTTTTTTTTTTTTAGAAGTAGTAGGATTTAATTGCATTTCATTTTAGTTATACTTGACATTTAAGGTAATATTTTAATTTTGTATTTAATATTTGATTATTTAGTATGTGATAGTGGAAATTTGGTAAGTTATAATTGTTTGATGAACTTCGTTCATGGAGGCGGAGGATGTTTCGGCGTAAATGCCCTCAAATTTATCTGTTTATAATTTAACTCTGTTTATCTTTCATATTGTGAAACATAATTATAAAACTGATTTCTTTTGACAGAAAAAATCTAATCTGTTTATCTAAATTGTTTATAACCCTGAATCAATATTTATGAGTAACATTATGATTCAAGGTCATGTAATATAGATTTATTTACTTTATAATAATTTTGAATTGATGGTGATTTATTAGTTTTATAATTACTTGGATGTCATTTAAATGAATATTATAGCTATTTAGAAGATTTATAACTGTATATTGTAATTTTTATTTTGATGTTTATTTTATATAATATGTATCATTTTTAAAATGGCGAGTCTTGACTCTGTAACTAAGCAGAGAACATGTAACAAGTCCTGACTCTGTAATCAGAGATGCCAATTGTTAAATCATGGCTCTGTTTAATACAGAGTGTATAATGGAAGTCCTGACTCTGCAACTAAGCAGAGAACATTTTTTTTTTTTTTGTATTGGCTCTGTTAAATACGGAGAATTACTATTATGGAACAATTATTAACTTCTAATGATGAATAGAATTTACATACTATTTCAGTTTTATTTAATAAACTATTTAATCTAATTGCTCTCCCATCTCACTTGGATTTTGAAAATTTATTTGTCAGATGAATTTCGGCGCCACCAGAGTGTGTATCAACTTTTAATATTTTAGTCACATTTCAATGTTTTGTTTATCTGTTACGGAAAGGCAGAAATACATTTTGTAACTACAGTAGAACCTCTTTTATCCGAAACTCTTTTAACCGAAAATCTCGGTTAACCAAATCAATTTTGAAACCTTTTTTTTTTTTTTTTAATTACTATCACATTCCTTGTGTGCAAAATCCATTTTGAAAGCTTTTTTTTAAAACTATGATATTACTTGTGCGATTCCTTTCCGAGAACTACTTTTACGTAGTTCCTTTCCGAGCTATGAGTACATATAAATATTTTCAATCCCCTTTCTTAGCTTTCCTTCGAATTTAACTTGAGATCCCGTAAGCTGCAGAGTGGAACGAAAAAAACTAACAAATTTGCAATTCTGGAACTTTTGAATGTTTTGCAAAAGGTTTGGCAGGGCTGGAGCAGCAGAAAGACTTTGATGCTGGTGAACAAATAATATTAAAAAACTCCGTGAAGGAGCTTCAAAGCAAAGGCAATCGAAACTGCGACATACAAAACGTTTTTTCAAACCCTTGTGATAAATGTTAGAGGTGCATAATTTCAAAATTAAAATTAAGGTAATTTATTTTCGTTTCTATTTTGCTATTGCGTTATTTTTACTAAGCACTTGTTACCATAATAAAAAATATTGCATTTATTTATTCTTAATCTTAAAATTGAAGCATTCTCGATTATCCGAAAATTTCCGAAAGAGGGTCGGTCCCAATTACTACGGATAATCGAGGTTCTACTGTATTTTATATAATTCTAAATTTAAAAAAATGAAAAGAAAAGACGAAGCGCGACTTTTTCGGAACACTTTACTAGATTATAAATAGGACATTTTCATGAAATGTCTTTCAAACATCAATCTCTATCAATCACATTTTTCTTAATTTCTTCATGATGTAAAATATAAATTACTCGGTAAACTTTAATTTATATCTTTCTAAAATTTCATCTCAATAAAGCGTCGTTTTTTAAGTTTAACCCTTTCAGGGGCAGGGTACTTCTATTCGTCAAATGCCGAATTTAGTGATCGACACCGGAATTTGAAAACAAATTTATTTAAAAATATGCAAAAGCTTTTGTTCATATAATTAATAAAGGTAAAAATTTCATTCTAATACTCTGGTGTCTTTGTGGCGTTTATGAATTAAAATTAGCCGGTCCAAAAATGAACCACCGCCCATAAAGGTTTAAGTCGGAAACAATAAAAGGCTCCAAACATGACAAACACAATATCTCAATTTTAAAAAAAGAATCCCTCCTAGAACGGCCTACAGGCGGAAGTAGATTTCGAAGTTACGTATCAATTTCACCAACAAAAACTAAATCAAGATTAGAGATAAACCCAGTTTAAAAATTTTATCTGGCCACTTTTGACGAGGTTTTAATTTCATTTTTCTGTAACAGTTGGTTTTACCAGAATCATGTTAATATGACATTATTTTCTTCAACCCCTATTTTTGTTTAATTTGGTTTTGCTGAAAGAGTTTATCCTATCAAAAACACTTCAATATAAAAGTTGTAGACAATATTAAGAAGATTTATAATAAATTTAAGCGGATTTGATAACTTGTGAATTGACGAAGTTATGAATTTTATTCTTCTTCAAACCTCCCCCCGTTTTTTGTCGTTTTTTAATCTTTTTTGCAGTAAACTTTGGTACTATTGAAAACATGTCAATATAAAAGTTGTAGATAGTATTAAGAATATTTAAAAAAGTTTAAGAGAATTTGATGTCTTGAGAATTGACGAAGTTATGAATTTAGTTCTCCCTAGAGCCCATTTTTAAATTGATCATAAATCTGTGATATATAAATTTTTGGACCTTTTCCTAAAAGTACTACTGACTTTAAACTGATTTGATGTGTATTATAATTAAAAAGTTATGGAGATTTTCTGTTTTCACAAAACCCCTCCCTATTTACACGCCGTTGGTCCGATTTTGCCCATTAACCCCTTGGGGACGAGCGTCTTTTACTGAATTTTTAATTTTTTGTCACCGGATTTTTAAAGCAGAAATTTTTGTCTAATTGAATCGGGAAAATGCACGGATTGAATAAGACAAAATTTACAATACAATATTACTGCTGAGAAAAATCACCGATTCTAAGCAACTTATGCGGCACGAATACCGGTCGCTCGTCCCCAAGGGGCTAATGAACTTGACCGAGATTTTCTAACACTTGATTTTATGTATCTGTTTGGAAGAGATATGTGCAGAATTATGGAAGTTATCGTGCCCATAAAAAAGTGATATATCTATTCTATACTCATATTATAAAGAGGAGAAAATTGTTTATTTGTAGGAGGTAAGCTCAGGAACTACCGAACCGATTCCAAAAGTAATGGTATCAAAATGATGGTGTTCGCCCAACTTAGAACATAGGCTATATCTTATGTCGGTGCCACTACCCCAAATGGGGTGCAGGAGCAAAAAACGTTCTAAAAATGCGATTTTTGCGTTACTGAAGGGCCTAGAAATATGAAATTTGTATATTAGTTACTTACAAGACATAAATGATGTCTAAGAACAGTTCTTAAACAATTCGAAATTTAAAAGGGGTGAGACTGCACAAAAAGCGTTCTAAAAAACGTTCTAAATGGTAGTTTCTATATAATCTCAGGAAATACCGAACCGATTCCAAAAGTAATGGTATCAAAATGATGGTGTTAGTCCAACTTAGAACATGGCTACATTTTATGTCGGTACCACTGCCCCAAAGGGGGTGCAGGAGCAAAAAACGTTCTAAAAATGCAATTTTTGCGTTACTGAAGGACCTAGAAATATGAAATTCGGAATATTAGTTACTTATGAGATATAAATGATGTCTAAAGAACAGTTCTTAAACAAATCGAAATTTAAAAAGAGTGAGACTGCACAAAAAGTGTTAAAAAAAAACGTTCTAAATGGTAGTTTCTACATAATCTCAGGAAATACCAAACCGATTTAAAAAATATTGGAGTCAAAATGATGGTGTTATTCCAAATTAGAACATAGGCTATATTTTATGTCGGTGCCACTAACCCAAAGGGGTGCAGGAGCAAAAAAAGTTCTAAAAATGCGATTTTTGCGTTACTGAAGAGCCTAGAAATATGAAATTTGGAATATTAGTTACTTATAAGATATAAATAATGTCTAAGAACAGTTCTTAAACAATTCGAAATTTAAAAGGGGTGAAAATGCACAAAAAGCGTTCTAAAAAACTTTCTAAATGGTAGTTTCTACATAATCTCAGGAAATACCAAACCGATTTAAAAAATATTGGTGTCAAAATGATAGTGACAACGTTTGCTCCAAGATAGGCTAGGTTTTATGTCGGTGCCACTACCTCAAAGGGGGTGTAGGAGCAAAAAACGTTCTAAAAATGCGATTTATGTGTTACTGAAGGCCCTAGAAATATGAAATTTGATGTATCAGCTACTTATTAGATATAAAGGATTTCTAAGAACAGTTCTTAAACAATTCGAAATTTAAAAGGGGTGAAAATGCGCAAAAAGCGTTGTAAAAAACGTTCTAAATTGCAATTTCTACGCAATCTCAGGAAATACTGAACCGATTTCAAATATAATGGTGTTAAAATGATGGTGACAGATCTTGCTCTAAGATAGGCTATATTTTATATCTGTTTCCACTACCCCATAGGAGATGCAGGAGCAAAATGAGCGAAAAGCGTTCTAAAAACGTTCTAAATGCCGATTTGTCATCAATATCTCAGGAAAAATCAAACTGATTTCAAAAGTAATGGTAAGAAATTGATGCTGACAGCCTCTGCTCTAACATAGATGCTATTTCAAGTCGGTATCACTATCACCTAGACATTGCAGGAGCAAATATCATTCCAAATTTCGATTTTTGTGATCGGTAGGGGCTAGCAACTTAAACTTAGGCAAGGTACATATTTATTGCATATAAATGATCTTTAAGGACAGTTTCGGAAAAATTAGAAATTTAAAAAGGGGTGAAAATGCGCGAAAAGGTTTCTAAAAACGTTCTAAATTGCGATTTCTACTCAATCTCAAGAAATTACAAAGCTATTTCAAAAGTAATGGTTGCAAATCAATGGTGACAGTCCCTGCTATAACATAGGTTATATTTTATGTAGCTGTCACTACCATCTGAGGGTTGCAAAAGCAAAACATGTTCTACTTTGCTTTTTTTGCATAACTGAAGGGTCTAACATTTTGAAGTATGGCATGTTATTTTCTTACAAGATGCAACTGCTTTCTATGAACTGTCGAAAGAAAATTTCAAATTTAAAAAGATGAAGTGAACGAAAAGCGTTATAAATTACAATTTTTATGTAATCTTATCAAATACCAAACCGATTAAAAAAATAATGATAACAAATTGTTGGTGATAGAACCTGCTCAAACGTAAGCTATATTTTATGTCTGTGCCACTACCACCAGAGGGTTGCAGTAGCTAAAAGCTTTCTAAATTGCGATTTCTGTGATACTGAAAAGGCTAGAAACTTTAAATATGGCATGATACTTACTTATAAAATATAAATGCCCTCGAAGGACTGTCGAAAATAAATTCGAATTATAAAGGGGTGAAGTGAAGGGGATGTGCGAAAAGCATTCTAAAAAATTCCTAAATTACGATTTCTTTGCAATTTCAGGGAATATAAACCAAATATAAAAGTAATAGTTGCGAATCAATGGTAACAGTCTCTGTCCAACACAGGCTATATTTTATGCCGATGATTCTACCACCTGGGACTTACAGAAACAACAAACGCTCTAAAAAAGTCCTTTAAAAGCTTTCTAAATTACGTTTCTGTGGAATATTAGGAAATAACAAACCAATTTCAAAATTAATGTTGGCAAATTAATGGTGACAGTTCCTATTTCAACATGGAATTTGACATGATGGTTAATTTTAAGATGTAAGAAGATGGTTTCTAAAAAATTCAAAACTTCAAATGAATACTGAAATGAGCGTATTAATTGAGCATAAAAGTTTCAAAATATTTTGTAAATTATTACTTATTTAGTTTTATTTCGTTTTATTAATTTAAGTCTCATTTCTGCCTTATGCAGTGTAACAATGATGTTTAATCAAACTGTGTTTTAAATAGTAATTTTTTTAATTATTCCTAAAAGTAATAAGTACTTTTTAATAAAATAAAATATTACCTTGTAATAAAATAAAATATTACCTTATAATAAAATAAAAATTTAGTTAGTACCTTTTAATAAAAATTAGACATATAAATACCACTTGGCATATTTCAAATATTACGCGAGCAAAGCCGCGGGGTTTGCTAGTATATAGATATAGATATAGATAATTAAAATAATAAAACTTTGTAAAAAATCACCATAAAATTAAAACAACACACTGGACGCGTTTCGAGCTAAAAACATAACAGCTCGTCATCAGCTAAGCATACACGTGTCCGAAAACGAACAAGTTCAAAAATGAACTGAAGAAAAGGAATGTTGCGAAGAATGCGACAGATGGCGCTACCTGATAGAGGGTTATGCAAAAGGGAAATGTGTTGAAAAAAGATAGAACAGAAAATGAAATGGAAAAAATGGAAATAAAAGAAAAAATAAAAATAAAAGAAGTAAATTAAAAATATAAATAAAAATAATAAATAAAGAACTATAAAAGAACAAGAAAAAATCCAAATTATTATTATTATTATTATTTTTTTTTTTTTTTTTTTTTTTTACAAAATAAAAAGAAAAGAAACAAGAGAAAAGGGAAAAGAATTACAAAATTAATTTCCACGCTGGAGATAGGAAAGGAGATGATGGGAGATCATTGACAAGATTAGCAGAATTTTTAGAAATAAAATATGCTTCATGAAAATCCAAGTGAGAGGGAGAGGCAGGGGAAGAAATAATTTTGGCCATGGAGAAATTGAAACAATGACTGGAAGACCAACAGTGAGAAGCAATCGAAGATTTAGAGACTCTCTAAATCTTCGATTGCTTCTCACTGTTGGTCTTCCAGTCATTGTTTCAATTTCTCCATGGCCAAAATTATTTCTTCCCCTGCCTCTCCCTCTCACTTGGATTTTCATGAAGCATATTTTATTTCTAAAAATTCTGCTAATCTTGTCAATGATCTCCCATCATCTCCTTTCCTATCTCCAGCGTGGAAATTAATTTTGTAATTCTTTTCCCTTTTCTCTTGTTTCTTTTCTTTTTATTTTGTAAAAAAAAAAAAAAAAAAAAAAAAAAAAAAAAAATAATAATAATAATAATAATTTGGTTTTTTTCTTGTTCTTTTATAGTTCTTTATTTATTATTTTTATTTATATTTTTAATTTACTTCTTTTATTTTTATTTTTTCTTTTATTTCCATTTTTTCCATTTCATTTTCTGTTCTATCTTTTTTCAACACATTTCCCTTTTGCATAACCCTCTATCAGGTAGCGCCATCTGTCGCATTCTTCGCAACATTCCTTTTCTTCAGTTCATTTTTGAACTTGTTCGTTTTCGGACACGTGTATGCTTAGCTGATGACGAGCTGTTATGTTTTTAGCTCGAAACGCGTCCAGTGTGTTGTTTTAATTTTATGGTGATTTTTTACAAAGTTTTATTATTTTAATTGCTTCATATCGCCAGTTTTCGGTGCTGTTTCGCTATAGATATAGATAGATAGGTAGATAGGTAGATAGATTGATAGATCGATCGGTAGGTAGATCGATGTATGTATAAAGTTTTGAACTGAGGAGGGGGGGGGGGGAGTTGGGTTCCATGGGTCATGATCGGCAAAAACTGCAAAATTTTTTCAGCAATTTCAACATAGGGGAGAATTTAATAGGTAATATTTCTTACGAGATCTACCTAACATAAATTTACTTATGAAATTTGTTAATAAATTCACATTCAAAAATTTATTTATGCTGTTCTAGTTTTATTTTAAAATAAAAATATCGCCAAAAACATGGATTGATTTACATATGACTCCTACCGATAGTTTTAAGGATGCAGGCAGATTTTTCTGTTCAGTCATTTAAGGTTTTCCAGTTTCGCTTCCTTTTTTATTCAGAGATTCTAACTTCATCCTAAAAATTTCCGAAGAAAAATTTCCTCTTTATATACTGACAAAATGTATGTCATTACATAAAAAATATGTATATTCGAAATTTCTGGTATGAATATGTAATTTCTCAATAAAAATGGAGGTCCAGCTATCGTCTTTGTTTTCAAGGGTCGTCTCCTCATAATAACGAATCAATGTCAGATAATAATTTATTTATTTTGAAATCAATTTGTTCCTAAATTCTGGTGATATTCAATCGTTTCAACATTTTAGTAACATAATTAATTTGTCCATGGATGCTTTAATGCACAGATATGAAAAGTCTGCTTACAATCTGTTAATTCCTTTACTGGGCAGTGGGTTATATTATATCCGACTAAATGTTAATCTATACTTCCATCAGAAACTTTTAATTAGATTTTACTTTTAAAACTTTGGCTGGGAAAAGATAATCAAAATAATTGCTCTTTTCTATTTTGAAATAAAGTTTTTCGAAAATTCCGATGTGGATCCATTATTATAGAATCACATTTACTTGCTCGTGGAAGGGTTAAGCAAAAATGTTACATTAACCCGTTAGTGCACAGCTTTGCCTATATGCAAACAGCAGTATTTTGAATGTAATGGGGATTTTTTATTCATATATACCTAATTCACACCAGAAAATTAAAATAGCAATATTTGCTTTAGTTAAGGGGTCTCAGGACTCTTAAAGCTTTAAAATTTTCGAAATTTTAATTTTTTTAGATGATAAACTTCTATGTTTTCTGAACATTTTGATATAATTGTTATCTTGAAATTCCCATTAGAATAGAAGTTGTGGCTTTTAGAATGATAGCTCTCAATAGCAAAAGCGGTGTTTCGAAAATTTTGAAGTCATTTTTCTCCAAATGACGTTTTTGTGCATAACGCGCACGATATCCCAAAAACTTCTGATTCTTTTATCATGAAATTTTCAAAACATATGTTTTATGTCAGTCTGTATAAACTGAACCTAAAATTGCCTTTTTATTGTAAAAATAAAATATTTTTTAGGATGTTATATTGTTGGAATTTTCTGAATTTTGCATTAGCTAAACGCAACTTTGTATTAAAAATATAAAAATGCTTTAAATACAAATTTATTTAGGCTCAGTGTGATTATTATAATCTGAAGTATAAGTAGGCACCAAAATTTTCATTTTAGTTGCGAAAGTTATTTTGTAATCGTGCACATAAGCTGTTATGCCGATTTTCTGCTCGTCAAATGTCTAACAGTTTATAGCGCCCTGTAAATGCTAATTCTGCATCTTGAAAATTTTAAAATATTTGCAATGAAAGAACATACTTATATCTTTCATTCCCAATTAAAATTGTGTCTTAATATCAAACACATTTTAAGATATTAGATGTGGAAAATGGTCTTTTTTTTCTTTTTTTTTTCCAATTTTAAGAGTCTTGAGACCCCTTAATGACAGACATTGCGTATTTAAATAAAGGGAAATTAACCATTGGAACTTTCTTCTGTAAAGTCTCTGAACTACGTAATTTCTATAACGTATTCTATCATGGGAATTAAAGGGTTAACCTTCTCGCTGTGCAACCCAAGAAATACTCGGGCATGCATTTTTTCGTCTAATTAATACTATTTGGTTATTCCCACCAGTTATTTTATAGCGAGAACTTAGTCTGATTTAATCAGGGCAATTTCTCGATTACGATAGTCAAAAATTTCTGCTTTAAAGAACCGGTGACAAAGATTAAAAATTCTGTAAAAGACGCTCATCGCGAATAATTATTTACGCAGCGAGAGAGTTAAAGGTTAAGTTTTATAAAATAAATTCTTATATAAAATAAGGTATTTGGTGACATACTTATTAAAATATTTACTAATTTGCAATATTTTAGCGTAAAACACCCACACGACAGTAGTTTTTACTTATACTGTAGATGTGCAACAGAAGAAAAGATTGACGTATTATATGAAAAATGTATCTCTGAATTTTTTTCATTATTTTTTTTATGTAATAAACATTTCAGAGAATTACATATATTTTTTTCGAAACGAAATAAAAAATCGCGCATTTAAGCGTCTTTATCTTTAAAGACTGGTATTTTTAAAATGAACTTGGATGAGATCAATGCGGCCGTATTTAGTCTAATTTAAGTTAAATGTCGTGGTTTTAGAGACTTGCTAGATTATTAGATTTTTAATTGATTTTTCTAGTGAAAACTCAAACAAATGTATTGGATAAGCTTTTCACGTTTCTTTTAGACACAATATTTTCAGTTTGCTTTTCGAGTTATTAAACTTAAAATTAGCTTTAGAAAACTGTCACACTGATTTTCTAAGCTATTTTCAACTTTATTTAGAAGGCTGCCCTGCTTTCGTCGTATTTTACATATGTTCTCGGAGTCTACTTAAGGTATCTACTGAATATAAACTAAATGAATTTATATTTAAAAGTTTACGTAATTGACTGAAGAATGGAATTTAAATTTTATATTAATGCATAATTCAAAGAAAATTTTTGTAAAAGCATCACATTTTTTGTTTGTTTTTTAAACAAAATCTTCTGTCAAGGACATTAAATGACAGTTATTCATTATTGCGATATAGTTATCGCTGAAATCACAAAACACAGAGTATAGCAGAGACATTTCTTCGGCGATTTTCACATAAACTTAATCAGCATCTATTTAAATAAAGGACTATCAGAATAGGAAGTTTGATGAAACTCCCTTCATTATTTCTTGAATTATAACTATCGCAAACGTTGAGAAAAATGCAAGCGAGCAGAGCCGCCTATTGGACGATTTACATCAAAAATTAATAAACACCAATCTATATCAAGGTCTAACTTAATCTGAAGTTTGTTTAAATTCCGCGCATTAGTTCTTGAGATAGTATGTACACCAAATTTGTGTTACATACAGACAGAGAGAGACGCAGACAGTCAGGCAGATACAAAGGCTCACGGACAGCCATTTTCTAAATGGAGTTAAATTGCGTTCAGAACATTAAAAAAAAAGAAACAAATCCGTTGAAAAATGAAATTCAAAATTTTTTAATAAACCGATATTTTCTTCTTGTAATAAACAATTAAATAAAAAAAAAAAACCCGACTGCGTGAAAAGCGAACTAATTAATTATTTCTCATCAATGTGAAATATTGTTTTTTCAATAACTACTATCAGCTCACACTATCGCTATATATATATCTTGTTCAAATTTTCAATCGTTAATAAAATACTTATTATTCATCCAATCAAGCTCAAATAAATTTTTTTAAACTTGTAGTGAATGACACTTGGCATTAATCCAGTTTTTTTTCAAATATTAATTTATTAATTAAATTGAATTAATTAATTTTCAATAATCGAGAGAGCCCCCTTCTTGATCAAGGTATTTTAAGACCGAGAGAGCCCCTCTTCTTGATCAAGGCATTTTAAGTGCCACTGAAAAGGAAAGAAGAATGGGGGGAAGGGAATTCTGTTATTGGCCTAAGTAGGAATTGATTTAAAATATTTTTTTTATATTAGTTACATATTTTTTTATTTACTTGTATTGTTTTAAGTTGTGTTTAACTGTTAGTTCCTATCTATAAACACTGTTTTGACGAGGTATATAGATGTCTATGATGGTTAGAGTCGCAGTAAAGCTAGAGATCCACAATACATACACAACTTCCAGGTTGTATAATATTTTAACGGAGTTTCTGGCTGCAAAATAGTCAGTGAAATGTCGTCTTCATTTCGAAAGACCTATGCAATGATATGTCACTCAATAGGTGCGTAATTTTTTTTCGTCCCTACCGCCATCTTGTATTTTTCGGCCGCTATTTTGAATTTATAAAAACAAAACCTAGCTTATAATAATCGGGCCGTTAAGACGAATTGATAGAGACCTCATTCATTAAAATCCATCCAGCCGTTGGGATGTTTTGTGGGTATAAAGAAATCCACATACACAGATACGCGTGAAACACATAACCAGGGGTGTAAAAATCTAGGCGCCAGCGAACAGTCTCGCACCACTAAATTTTATTCGTTATTTTTCGTCAAATATTTCGTCTGAATTTTCTGTAAGAATGCTAATAAAATTTTAGCGAAGAAAACTAATAAAATTTAGTGGTGGGAGACTGCCCGCTGGCGCCTAGATTTTTACACCCCTGCACATAACCCTTCTTTTCAGTTGAGTAAAAAGAAATGAATATAAGACTATAAAAATATCATTTAATTTAATAATTCTATAAATTTCCTGAGAAAATCTTAAAAATATAAATACAACAGCAGTCAGAAAAGAAACTGATTACATAAAAAAAAGAACATCGGAATTTTTAATTCATAAGGTAATTTTGGTAAAATAAATTGGGGGAAATTACAAACATTACGCATTTCTCAATTGTATGAATTCAAACGTAATTTGGATGAAGAAACTGAGTTACTTGCCTTTATATAGACCATTGCAACATTGCAATCTGATGTCGTCATATGATTTATATGAAAAAAAAAATCACATGCCGTTAGACGGTGGCCAAATGACTGCAGTAACTTAATTAAGTGATATTATAAAACGGAAAATACACGGGGAAATACAAGTATGAAAACAAAAACTTTATAGTAAAAGGGAAAAAAGGGAAATTTCCACTAGTAAATTTGAATAATTTTTTTGTTTTATTTAAGGGGACACATACCCTTTAAACCGATGAAAATTATGAAACCGATGAATATAGATAAACCGATGAATTTTATTTCGGTGACAAGTATTTAAAGTGGCTCTATGCACTCATTTTTGCACTAAACACATCAGATTTTTTTTGTTAATAATATAATATTTTCTCCATGAAATATAACATATAATTTCCATTAAACACTGCATAATTAATTAATTAATTAATATTCTTTAATGTATATATTTTTTAAATTAATGATAATGTATATAGCTTGCGCGCATGATTTAAAAATATCTATACCCCCTAGAACTTTGAAACTTTTAATATAAGTGTAATAACATTACAAAAATACAATGAACTAACATCTAATAAATAAAGAAAAAAATTCTAAAGGTTTTTTTTTTTTTTTTTCAATATAGAAATATGAAAATTTTGATAACTTTTGTCCCTCGAATCATTCAATAACTTTTGTTAAACTTCTTAGATTTTAGTTCAATTTGAAGAAAATGATCTAGTAAAGATACTTATAAAGTTTCGAATCATTACCTTTAATACATTTGGAGTTATCATGCGCGAAAGTAAAAAAAATATCGACTTTGATAAAAATCAATTTAAACATAAATGTTTCGCTTGAAACAGACCAAGGCTAATTTACATTTTTTACTATAACGAGAGCAATTTTACGAATATTTTGATGCTGTTTGTGGCAAATTGTTCAGAAAAACATTAACTGTCAAATGAATTAAAAAACAAAAAAATCGATTTTTTGAAAATTTTAAAGGATATGTCTCTCCTTAAACGTCCAATTAATGCAATATTGCTGTCACGAATAAAACAATAATTTCTATTCCCTTTTACTGGTGGAAGTTTGCCCCGTTGATACAGTCCCTTCTGAAAACGTAAATCGAATAAAAACAGAGACAACAGCTGAAGTCATATAAAGAAGAATGAGTATACAAATGGAGTTGTGAATAAAGAAGAGGACACATGTGGTGTATTCTCTACGAGTTGCGTGTGAAGTAACTGAGGAGGTTTTCACAAGATGGCGGATGATTTTTTAGATCAGATCAACAGTTTCTTATAACCGACAGAGCAAACTTCCACCAGTAAATTTTGAAAGAAACTTTTTTGCCTTATTTATGCGTCCCCCCCCCCCCCATGAAAAATATATTTAATAAATATGGTTAAATATTCTATTTGTTTTTACTGGTGGCAGTTTGCACAGATATATTAATATTTTTCATTTGCATTGACAAGAGGTTGTCTAGGTTGTCACATTATGGTGGAAGAGAAGGGGAAAATATACTTCCACCAGTAAAAATGAATATATGTTTTTGCAATAATTTATGACTGAATTTTTGCATTAATAAGGCGTTTAAATAAGCAGAAAAATTCTATTTAAATTTACTGGTGGAAGTTTGTCACGGCGATAATCAAAACCAGCGAAAGCGGTTACAGTTGAAGCTTCACTATTTTTAGGATGTGTCAGTTCCTCATTATTAATAGTTCAATGGGGATACCAAATGCGAATGAAAAATCAGCGAAATGATCTCTCATTGGTTTAACCCCTTCGGGACGGGAGCCTTTTACGAAATTTTTAATCTTTTGTCACCGTTTTTTGAAAACAGAAATTTGTGTCTTCTTGAATCGAGAAAATGCGCTGATTAAATAAGGCAAATTTTACAGCAAAATTGTATTGGTGAGAAAAAACAAGGATTCTGAGCGCTTCATGCGGCACGTATACGTGTAGCTCGTCCCCAAGGGGTTAACACTAGCTCGCAAGAGTCTTCGCAAGACGGGACAAGAGCCTTAAGTGCTAACACTACCATACTAAAACCGTTCGAAAGACTGCAGTTCCAACTCTGAACAGTGTTTGGCACGGAAAACCACTGCGCGGATCAACTAATAAGCAGAAGAAAAATTGGCCGTTATTAACATTTAACGCACAATTGAACAAAATGAAGGCCATACAACACATGGTTCACGCTGATTTTATTCAAATTTACATTTTCTATACCATTAATTATCATTAATTGTAGAAAGTTATTATTAATAATTATTAAAAATTTGTACTTGAAAATAGGTGTTTCAAAAATCCAAAAGCTGTTCTATTGAAAGTAATTCTGCAGCACAACCGCTACAAACGCTGCATTCGTGTGCTTTCACCTTTCCTTTCGACGCAAACACAAAACTAAATGTTCATTTCCGCGTTGCGAATTTAGCGGATAAATTTATTCAGCGATCTACCAGAATTTCCGAATAGTACGTCTACATTATTTCGTCTTTTGTTATTAAAAATAATATAAGAATTTCAAAATTCTGGTAGTAATTAAATTTAAAAAAAATGCTCTAAATTAAACAAAATGTTTACCAGTTAAGCCTCAAACTTTTGTTCAGAAATTCTGAAATCTTACCGGAAATTTAAAAGGAAGAATTTGTTTTATATATAATCACTAAATACCTGTTTATAAAGGGGCATACTGCTTTTCACACCTTATCCCTTTCCAGGGAGGCGTCCTTAAGAAAGGACATCTAGTTTTAATTCCAGAACTGACAATCGACACCAAGAACATGTAATTAAAATTTTCCTTTTATAATGTACGTGAAAATAAGCAAGTTCAGATTTTCTAATAAATTCGTTTATAAATTCCGGTGTCAGTCCATTATTTCACCAGTTTATACACAAAGTTACTCCGCGCCGGAAAGGGTTAACCCCTTGAGGGGCGCCGTTTGCAGTCTGCAAACGGTTAATTTTAATGCCAAAATTAACAAATGGGACCAGAAATGTTTTAGTACTGTTTCGATCTTATAATATACGTGAAAAAAAGCTTTTAGTTATTTTCAAATAAATTTGTTCTTAAATTGCGGTGTGAATTAAATATTGGAACATTTTTAGAGCAGAAATACCTTGCCCCTGAAAGGGTTAAAGAGTGTGGAATATATTTTATTCCCTGAATTCAATATTTGTGGCAAGATGTTTAAATAAATTTTGATTAAAAAATGAAAAAAATATACATAAAATTATATTTTCTTATTTAAAAATAAATCTTGAAAATTCTGTTATGAATTTAACATTACAAAAATATGATATTACATTACCGAACTCCTAAAAGAATTAAATGTTCAAAAATTCGATTTTTTGAGGAGCATGTGTTAGAAATCCTGCGCATTTTTTATGTTTGTTATGGTTAGAAAATATCAACTAATCTCCTTGCAATGAAACCCTAAAAAAATACTTAAATTTTGTTTATTTCAAAGTTGAAAATGTTTTTTTTTTTTTTTAATTGCGCTCAAGACTGAACTCGTGAACCAATTATTTCTTTTATATCTAATGTTCACAGATTTATAAATCAAATATATAACTTAAGGCTGGACACAAAGATGTGTATTATTTAGAGAACAAAATATAGTTTAAAAATTAAGTTTTAAATTACTGCAAACTGTTTTTACGGAGTCTATGCAGAATTTTATTTCTGGGTTAAACATTAAACATATTCAAAGCTAGTTTTAAAATAAATGTAATCAATAACATTGAAAACTATCAAGTATTTCCAGAGGTAGCTTGCGCACACTTATGAAATTAAAATATACTTTGTAGGATCTTCACATTAAATAAATCAAAAACTATTTTTCGGACAATCTCAATAGGTAAGATACCAAGTCAAAGCAGTATACAAAGTAAGCGTTCTATCTCAAATGGGAGAGGTAACCGCAAGATTAAAGAGGTATCACATCAATAAAGGTCACGCGCCACGTAGCGGAAGGGGTTGAACTACAGGAAGATTCCAAACTGTTTTCTTACTTTACGCCAATAAAATTGTAAGCATTTTTTCATATTGAATAATAGCTTAAACGTCTCTGATTAGATAAGACGAAGAAAACATCGTGGTGTAAAGTACATCTCAATCCCATCCCCTTCTCGCTGCGCCATTATTTTGAAATAAATCTGGTAAACAAGACTCGCCATGAGTGACTAAAGATTTAGAAAATATGCGCATATGGTAGATTTTCTGTCAGGAAGCTAACGAAAAAGACAGGCTACCGCGGTGGATCTTAAGTGTATTTTTTTACAGACCACTAGAGTGACGTGATGCTCTTTTCGTACACCTGCATAAGTGCATTCGAGTATCACGTGACTCCAGCGCCTGTAAAAAAAGATACGTGGAATGCACCGCGGTAGCCTGTCTTTTCCGTTAGCCTCGTTTCTGTCATATATGATGTCACACTAAAAGCCCACGTATGTGGATTATCAACCCCGTCCACAAAATGGCTCAGCTGTGTTAATTTACGCCCGATTCCAGCATTAAGTTTGTACGCTTAACACTGGAAATCCCTCGAGCAGTCATTTTGACTGCTACTAAATGAATATATTTCGTTTCGAAACGGAAATTTTTTTTTTACAAAACTAGTTTAAAAGATACAAAGAAAAAAAAAACTAGTTAAATGGATAAGTTAATAATTTAAAATAAAAATTCTGGTGTGAAATATTTTTCTAAAATTTGACTAAAATTCTCGGTCTTTCTAGTGTTAATATGTATGCAGTTTTGTACCAAACTGGAAACTCCATCAACATTGCGTTGATTAGAGGAACTGTGTATCTACATTCGTTAATATCTTGAATGTTAAGGCGGTCCGTACAACAGCCTTACGCCTAGAACATTACTTCAGATTACAAGAAAAGATATGCTAGCTGAACAGGTAATCAGCATTGAGGGGTTTCCTAGCTGATAACAGCTTAACACCCAGACAAGGAAATTGAAATGTCTTATGTTTTAATGAGCCATTGGGAAAAAGTTAAACTGTAGCTAAAGCTACTAGAAGAGTAATAGAAGTTAACAAGAGAAAATAAGAAGTTAAGAAAAAAAGGAAATATAAACTTAAGATGAAAGAAAGTTAACGATAAATCTTAAAAATACAAGAATATTAAAATAAGTAAAGTCAAACTGTAGTTGTATAACTACTATAAGGAATTTAGAAAGTTAAAGTTAGTACTGTTCAGAGAAACACTCACCAAGCATGGGCAAGAAAAGCTAGGGTGGCAAAGACCACAACATCCAACCAAAAAAGGGACTAATCAGGGCCATACATTTAATTTTTTAAGTTTTACAATTTTTATGGTCTCTATAGTATATAGAGAGGTTTTTTTTTGATAAGAAAAATATATAAAAAGGTAAGAAAAGTATAAAAGAGGCAAAGTATAGCGTGGTGAACTCAGATGTTACTGAGTGTCCATAATTATGGAAAACCTGGGCCGTTTCCGATGGTGGGGTTCAAAAGCGTCATAATCCGGTAGCTCCTCTACGATTTGATTAGGGAGGTCAAAAATTTTTTCATAAAATTTTTTGGCTAAGTCGTTTATGCGCTTACGTAAGGTAGTAGTTTTTAGGTCTCTTCGGACCGTGGAGTTGCGAAGATAACGAGATGCGTTACGGACAGTACGCAGGTTGGAATTGTGCAACCGACTAAGGGTGTCCATAGTGGTCTTACATGTGAAGCCCCAGACCGGACTGGCATAGGTTATGATGGGAAGGATGCATGAATTATAGAGAATTAATTTATTGTGGACAGACAAGGTTTTACTGTTAAGGAGAGGTTTTATAGAGTTAAAGGCTCCAGCGACTTTACCTCTGATGGAGAGAATGTGCTTTTTCCAAGTTAAGCGGCGGTCCAGAATGACCCCAAGATACTTAGCTTGGTCTGACCAAGGGATAACAGTGTTATTAATAATGATTCTGTTAGGGAATATTATTTTGCAGGAGAAATATACTGCAGTAGTTTTAGTTTCATTTATGACAACGCGCCAAAGCATACACCAGTTCATAAAGTCATCAATATGAGTCTGTAGGTACCTGTATAGAGTATACGGGTGGTGTGCCGAAGCATAAATACAGGTGTCGTCCGCATAAAGAGCGAGGTGAGTGCGCAAGGAGCGTGGGATATCGTTAAAGAAAATGTTAAATAAAAATGGGCCCAACACCCTCCCCTGGAGGATGCCCGCTAGGATAAGGAGAATAATAGAAAGAATGTTGTTTATGCGGACTTGAAAAGAGCGGTCGCAAAGGTACGAATATATTAAATGTATACGTCTGGGATGAAAACCGAGCTGAATTAGTTTGTAAATGAGGCCCATATGCCAGACCTTGTCAAATGCCTTTGCGACATCAAGAAAGATGGCAGCTGCGGGAAATTTGCATTGAGTTTCTCGCTGAGAAAATCAACAACCCCAAAAAGCTGGTGTTGTGTCGAGTGTTTTGGGCGAAAGCCAAACTGCTCGGGCATGAGAATGTTGTGTTGTTGAATGAAATCCTGCAACTGGGTACGAATGACACGTTCCACAACTTTACTGATTGAAGGTAGCAAGGAGATAGGTCTGTAATTAGTGGGGTCTGGAAGGTTAGTTCCAGGTTTTGGAATAGGAGAGATTATAGAAAGTTTCCAAGGTTTAGGGAAGTAGTTATATTTTAAGATAGCATTAGTGAGGTCAGTGATATAGATTATGCAATTAGGAGGAAGGTTTCTAAGAGCAGATTTAGTAATTTTATCGTATCCTGGGGTTTTACGCTTTTTGAGTTTTTTGATAATATTGTGGATAACAATAGGTTGAATTTTAGGGGGGGGGGATCTTGAGGGGGGTAGCCAAAAAGTTCCGAACTGTCTCCTTAACATGATCAAGGTGAGCTTGGTTTGCAAGGGTAGGATTAGAAGAAATTGGGTGGCATAAGATTTAGCAAGCATGTTAGCTTTTTCTTGGTCAGTGTAAGCAGTAACATTATTAGTTGTGAGAGGGGGGATGGGAGTGTAATGTTTATTCAGTTTGCGTTTAAGAATCCAAAGAGAGTTGTCCTCGCAACATAATGTTTCGAGAAATTTGTTCCAATTTTTCTGTTTTTCTTTGTAAAGACTGTTTTCAATTTTATTGTTTAACCTATTGAGAAGGGGTTTAATGGAGGGGTATCTTGAATTTTGGAATTGTCGCCGGAGCCGATTACGCTGTTTGCTAAGGTTGTAAATATAGCGGGGTGGGACGAAGGCAAAATTATTTTTGAAGGTATGAAAAGTAGAAAAATTTTGAGCATTAGTGATGTGAGAGTTGAGATGTTCAACAGCCGCTTCAATGTCATCGGTATTGTTAATTTCAGGGAAGGTGATGTCCTGAGAATTAAGGTAATTAGTGAATTTATTCCAGTCAATAGCCACGGAAGGGGGATAGAAAGAGGATTAATAATATCTATTTTAAAGCAGACAGGCAGGTGATCAGAGGAGAGATCATTAATAACTGTAGAGTAGATAGGGTAGGGAAGATTTTTGGAAAGAGCAAGATCAATGATAGAGTCCCGGTCACCAGGCACGTTGGTAATGTGTGTTGGTCTGGGTGGTGCATGAAGATTTAATTTTAAGTTTTGGACTAAATTGTGAAGAGAGGCACCAAGCCGAGAATTGCCATGGCAATTCCAGCGTCTGCTTTTGGCATTGTAATCGCCTACGAAAAAGCAGTGGTGATGTTGAGAAAAAAGCTGTGTAAGACTATTAACAGGTAAGTTACCAGTGGGTGGAGCATAAATAGAAGCTAATTTAATATTGATATGAGGAAGTTGAAGATTTATACTGGTATACTCAAGGTCATTAAAGGTGTGGTTGTGCGATTGGTAGTGTGGAAGATGGTTTTTGATGTAAATAGCGGTGCCTCCTCTGTGCGTACCATCCGCACGAGGTGTATGGAATAGCCTGTACCCAGGGATGTTAATATTGAAAGTGGGGCTGAAAGTCTCTTGTAAGAAAATATCATCAATTTGGGGATGTTCGTGAATAAAGAGTTTAAGTTCGTTAAGTTTATTCTGCATGGAGTTACAGTTCCAGGAAAGAAAAATTAGTGAGGAAAAGGTAGAAGAGGAATTACTCATCATTAAATGTGTTAAATTCCGTGGCTAAGGTTTCTATAGCACTCATAAGGATGAGTATTTTTTCTATTGGATCTTGTATATTTTTAGTTTGGTGGCAACCACGGTAAGTAGCCACGTGCTCACCATAACAATTTGAACATTTGGGGATGATCTTTCCAATTTTATTGCACTGGGGAGTTAGATGCTCTTCCGAACATTTGGCGCATTTTGGCGGCAGACGGCAAATCTCGCTGGAATGTCCAAATTTCTGGCAACGGTAGCATTGCTTTACGATGTTAGTGCCTTTAAAACGCTCAATATCTACTTTAATGTAGCAAATTTCGTGAATTTGGTAGATTTCTTCGAATTTTTCTCATTGGAGAACATTGACGACGTAGAGGGGCATTGGTCGACCGGTCTTTCTACTTTTCATCATCGAGGCTCTATTGGCCACGAAATTATGTTCTTTTAGAGCTTCAATTATGACCTGGGGGTCGGTATATGGGGGAATTCCCCATATGACGACTTTCCTGGGGCGCTGTTCCGCGGGGCTCAGGGTTGTATAAGGAATTGTTTTAGAATTAAGATAGTCGGAAATTTTACGGAAATCTGAATCAGTTTTACAGTGGATTTTGAGTAATTCTCCGTCTACTTTAATCAAGGGATTGCTGTCGTTAAGTTTTTTAATCTCACTTGCAAGTTCCGTCCACTTGCCTTGGAACTCAATATAGAAGGGGTGAATTTTTAGTTTTTTAGGGACAACTTCAGTAGTGGAGCTACCGGCTGACTCTCCTTGAGGGGGCTCAGAAGAATCCATGTTATTATCATCTAGATATTTTTCTGATATATTGGCATATTTATTCTTTAAGGGAATAGTAGATGTAAGATTATTTCTCCTACGTTTTAGTGTATTAGCAGGGGTGAAGCCGTCATCTGAGTTCACCTCAATTGCCTTGAGTTTTGTTAAGATGTCAATTAGATCATAGTCATGATCATAGATAAAAGTTTTAAACTCTCTTAGTTGACTTAATTTTAGGGGGTCAAATGGCTCATTGAACAAAAACATAAGATTATTGAGAAGATTACTCACGCTAGTCTTGTGTTGAGGATTCGTCAGGTAGTCATCTTTACTTAAAAGTCTCATTATGAAGTTATCACAATCTTGCAGGAATTGCTGAACAATCAATCTTTGTACTTCATCCGCTACTCCGGGAAATTCCATCCACGCAGCAGCTAAATCTGATTTCTCCTCTCCATTCAGGATGCGGAGTGCATTGTCAGAAAATTTAAATGGGTCCTCAGTACCCATTATTGTCGTCGGTGAACCCTCTATATATTACTACTATGATGTATCAAGTTCAAGAAACAGTCACTTATTCGTACGAACTAGTTACTATTAAGTGTCACTATCAGCACCACAACTCATTAGATAATACTTGCAAAAGATCCCGCAAGTTCTTAAAACATTGAAGTGCGTCTACGATCTCTTGGGAATAAAGCGATCAGCACTGAGAAAACACGTACGTTCTCTCCAAGAGGTACCGACCAACTTATGAGAGTCGAGTGAAAGATATGCTAAACGCTTACTGTGTTTACTGCACAAATAGTACTTTAAAATGTTTCTGATAGGAAAAATATAATTTTTAGAATATATCGACTATCATTTATTAACAATATTTTCTATTTACTGGTAGAAAAATATATACTTTTTAGAATATATCGAGTGTCATTTATTAACAATATATTCTATTTACTGGTAGGGAAAAATATACTTTTTAGAACATATCGACTGTCATTTATTAAAAATATTTTCTATTTACTGGTAGGAAAAAATGTACTTTTTAGATTCTATTTCACAACTTAGTACATTTTTATTTATTATTAAGTAAAGGACTTTTTTCGTAAAATATCTTTTATACTTTTTTTTTGCATGTAACCATAAAAACTTTCTTTCCTAGAATGTATGGATACTAAAGCCATGGAAAAGATTATAAAATAAAATTTCCCTTACGGTAGTTTTTAGTTGCAATAATTCAACAACAAGTTAGAGTGAAATACTCTAGGAAAAAATATAATTTTTAGAATATATCCACTGTCATTTATTAACAATATTTTCCATTTACTGATAGGAAAAATATAATTTTTAGAATATGCCGACTGTCATTTAAAAAAACTATTTTCTATTTACTGACTGGAAAAAATATACTTTTTAGAATATATTGACTGTCATTTAAATACTCTAGCAAGGAAACAGATCAGAAATGAATAAATTGCATAGAACTGAGATATATAGAATCAATTTAAAAATAAACAATATTAACATAGAACATTTCAACCCTTTGAAGGGCGGTGGGATAAAATATATCCCACCTAATTTTAATTCCGAAAAGCCACGATGGCACCGGAATTTTGGAATGAAATAGTGCTTTTATAATTATATGTGAAGAAAATATTCTACTTATTTTCGAATAAATCTGTTCTTAGATCCCGGTGTGAATCAATGATTTCAACATTTTATTAACATAAGTACTGTACCCCTCACAGGGTCAAAAGGAAAATAAGCAGTAAAGTTAAAAATTCAAGTAATTAATCTTGCTTATTGTGTTTAGCAGAGCTATTCTTTACTATTGATCTCCCCTACTAGACACATATAAAAAAAACCATGCTGCAAACTAAAAAAAAGCAATAATGTAGCAGCTGCTTTGTTAAAAAAAAAGGTCCAGTAGTGCAGTGGTTAGTACGTCTGGCTATAGAACCCCAGTTGGCTCTGGATCAAATTATGTTTCTTTGACTTTAAAAATAACTGGAATTATTGAAAGATCAGTTATTTAACTTTTGTAAACCCTCTCTAGTGTAAATTTAAAGGTGGTGCGTTAGTAGTGTCGCAGGTGTCCCAGATAAATCAGGTCTCTAAATGCTCTGGACACCACTAATTTCTAACAATTTATTTCGCCAACTTTAATCGCAGATAATTCTGCCATTATAGGGCTCCCAAATGGACCGCCAACTAAATACCAATAAATTTTAACAGAAAATTTTATGGTAGGTTTGCGCTAGAATTGACTTTCAAATGTGGTTTTGGGGCGGTTTGTAAGAAAAATCTAAAAAGAAAAATTTTCTAAAAAAATATTGGTATTCAGTTGGCGGACCATTTGGGAGCCCTGCCATTACATAAGGCAAAGAAAATTACTTTAAAATACTAGTGTCCAGAGCATTTGGAGCACCGATTTACGCGGGAAACCTGGCAATAAAATACGTACAATGTTATTTAACCCCTTAATTCTCGCTCCCGTGATATTCACGGGCTGTGTTTCTTATTCAGATTGTTTGATTCCCACCAGTTTCATAAAATAGTGTAATTGGCTTTATTATGGTATCATTTTTCCTGTCATTAAAAAAGGTGAAAATTTCTTTTAAAAAAAAATGGTGCCAATAAGCAATTTGAATATTTAAACCGTAGTTTAATGTGACCGTTAAAGGGTTAATGTAGCGGCCGTTGTGTTAAAAAAAAAAGCCCAGTAGTGTAGTGGTTAGCACGCCAGTCTATAGAACCCCAGTTCGACTCTAGATCCAATTATGTTTATTTGACTTCAAAAATAACTGGAATTATTGAAAGATGAGTTATCTAACTTTTGTAAACCCCCCCTAGTGTAGATTTAAAGGTGGTGCGTTAGTAGTGTCGCAGGTGTCCCGCGTAAATCAGATCTCCAAATGCTCTGGACACCACTAATTTCTAACAATTTATTTCTTATAAACAACTTTAATCGCAGATAATCCTGCCATTACATAAAGCGAAGAAAATTACTATAAAATATTGGTGTCCAGAGCATTTGGTGCACCGATTTACGCGGGAAACCTGGCAACAAGATACATACTATGTTTTTTAAAACTAGAAAGACGGGAATTTTTACTCACGTTTTATAAAAATAGTCAATACAAGAATTTTTATTTAAAACTGTTTAACCCTCCGTCTACCAGACGGGTCCATTGGACCCGACAGGTACATACAAAATATTCATTCAAACCAGAAATTTCTTTAAAATAAACTAAGTATATAAACCAGACAAAAATAAGGTAAATAAATAAGTTAAATAGTTTTAAATAAAAATTCTGGTGTAGAACGTTTTATTAAAACTTGAATAAAATTCCCGGTAGATCTAGGGTTAAAAAAGTGTTGAGAGTCAAATAATCTGAATTAAAAAAGTCCCCAATCTGGCAACACTGGACGGTGATGAGCCATTTTGGCCCCAGCCACATGGATATATTTCGGTTCGAACCAGAAATTTCTATTTAAAATAAGTTTAAATGATACAAGGGGGGAAAAAGGGCTAATTAAATAAGTTAACCCTAGATCTACCGGGAATTTTATTCAAGTTTTAATAAAACGTTCTACACCAGAATTTTTATTTAAAACTATTTAACTTATTTATTTACCTTATTTTTGTCTGGTTTATATACTTAGTTTATTTTAAAGAAATTTCTGGTTTGAATGAATATTTTGTATGTACCTGTCGGGTCCAATGGACCCGTCTGGTAGACGGAGGGTTAAATAGTATAATTCGCTTATTTTTCAGAATTTTTAATCTGTTTTTAAATTGGACGAATATTTCTATTTCAAAAAAGCGGTGAAAATCAACAATCTGGGGACAAAAAAGACCCCAATCTGGCAACACTGTCACCGTCAATCTTGTGTTAACCCATTACCTACTGGTGTTGCGTTCACGCAACGATCAAAATAATTGCTCATGCTTAAATTTATTACTTTGTCACCACTATTTTAGAATTAAAAAAATTGCCTTATTTATTGGCAGAAATTTTGATATTTTAATAAAGCAAAAATTACCTTTCTGAATTTGTGGTGACAAACGACTTTCAACAAGAAATTTGAAAATTCCTACTTTATAGTTTTGGCAGTTAATGGGTTAATGTAGCGATTTCAATTCTTATAAGGATTTTTTCCTTAGTTTGTAATCTTTCAATTTTATAAGTTGCGTATGACGCGTACCTGTAATTTTCGACCAGTTTTTCTTTTTTGTTTCAAAATTGCGCGTTATACGCTGGAATATACGATCTATATAACATCCATTAGAAGTAAAGGGAAAAGTCCGAAGTTGTTGCTCCTAAGAACATATTTTATAAATTCTCTGCCAATCAGGGGTCGTACGCCTCAGGGATTTTTTTCAGGACAAATATCACTATTTGTTTATAGAAAAATAAATCTAGGTTCAACGTGCGATAGTTAGCCTTATTTAACAAGAGATTTTTTCCATAAGAAAATACTGGTACCGAAGAATTTCCTGGTCGTGAAATTTCAGGACAAGTACGATCCCTGCTGCCAATTGAGTGATGAAAATGTAAAAAGTACAAAATATATAATACGAAATTTAAAAGTTCACTATTTTACTTAAAAGGCGATTAAAATAATAAAAGAGATGTTAGAAATTAAAAAAAATATTTTTTATTTAAAAACTTCTTAGTACTTTCAAGCTTTTCCAAGCCCTTCATCAGAGAATATTTGAATAACTAATTGTTTTTATCTATACAAATACGTCACTTCGTTTTGAAAATGAGAGAGTCTATAATTATTATAATTCCAAGTAGAAGTAGCAGTTAACAACTATTAGTTATTAAAATATTCTCTGATTAAGGGATTGGAACAGCCTGAAAGTACTAAGAAGTTTTAAATAAAACGTACATTTTTAACTTGTAAAATCTCTTTTATTATTTTAGTCTCCTTTTAAGTAAAACAGTGAACTTTTAAAGTTCATATTAAATATTTTATTTGCGTTTCGTATTAAGATTTTATTTGCAAAAAATACCTTTAAATCAGATCTCCGAGAGATGCTAACGCAGATTTCTGATGGAAATTTCTCAACATATAGCATGACATGATATTGTTTCAAAATTCGTACGCAATTTCGAAAGTGTTGAATTCAGGCCATTTAACCCTTTCCGGAGCGGAGTAATTCTGTTTATAAACTGATGAAATAATGGACTGACACCAGAATTTATAAATGAATTTATTAGGAAATGCGAACTTGATTATTTTTCACGTACATTATAAAAGGAAAATTTTAATTATATATACTTGGTGCCGATTGACAGTTATGGAATTAAAATTAAATGTCCTTTTTTAAGGACACCGCCCTCGAAAGCGTTAACACGATAAAATTTCTACATTACCTGACAGAAAATTCATCAATTCGAAAGGACATTTTTTGTCGGGCTTTTAAAGAATAGAAATAAAGCCGTTTTTGTAGGATTTTCATATCTAAACTTCATATGACTGCATGTATTTATACAAAATAACTCAACTTTCCAACTTTAAGTGATTGATTTATACACAAAAAAACTAGTCAGATGTGCCGAATCCTAAACTTTCTTTTATCTCATACACAGGGCTCCCAAATGCTCCGCCAACTGAATACCAATACTTTTTTAGAAAAATTTTCGTTTTAGATTTTTCTTACAAACCACCCCAAAATCATCTTTGACAGTTAATTCTAGAGTAAACGTACCATAAAATTTTCTGTTAAAATTTATTGGTATTCAGTTGGTGGACAATTTGGGAGCCCTGCATACATGTTGATACATCAAAATTCTCTATTACAGTGCAAAAAGTACCCTTTCTGGCGAGGTGTCCTTGAAGAAGGACACCTAATTTTAATTTCAATGCTGCCAAACCGCGCCAAGAATATTTAACTAAAATTTCCCTATTGTAATGTACATGAAAATAAGCAAGTTCGTATTTTCTAATAAATTCGTTTATAAATTGCGGTATCAGTCCAATATTTCACCGGTTTATAAACAGAATTACTCCGCGCCGGTAAGGGTTAAAAGGCAATCCATGCCCATCATGAGGATTCTAAGCATATGAAATTCTGTGCATTAGTTCTTGAGGTAGGACTATCGGTAAAATCGTGTAAATCATGCAAAATGCAGCATATCAGCGACCCCGGTTAGGTGATTTACACCAAAATCAAATCATCAACAACTTAAGTGAACTTCTAACAGAATCTGCAGTTCGATGAAAACCCGCGCCTTAAATTTTTAGATAGAGCTATTGCGGATATCGTAAAAAATTCCACATAGCAGCGCCACTTCTTGAGCGATTTACACCAAAAATTAATTAGGACCAATTTATACTAGGGACTAATTGAATCTGAAACTTGATGAAAATTCATGCGTTAGTTCGTGTGATACAGCTATTGCGGAAATCTTTAAAAGTGAAACACAGCAGCGCCACCTGTTGGGAGATTTGCACCGGAAACTAAACACACTAATTTATATCATGGACTAACTGAATCTGAAGTTTGGTGAAAATTCTTGCATTAGTTGGTCAGATAGCGCTATTGCGATGGTGATCATGATAAATGCAGCATAGCAGCGCCACCTATTGGGCGATTTGCACCAAAACGTAATCAGCACCATTTTGGATCAAGGACTAACTGAATATGAAGTTTTATGAAATTCTATGCATTAGTTCGTGGGATATAGCTATTGCGGCAATCGTGAAAAATGCGCACAGCAGCGCCACCTGTTGGACGATTTACGCCAAAAAGTAATCAGAACCAGTTTATATCAAGGTCTAACTAAATCTGAAGTTTTGTGAAATTCCGTGCATTAGTTCTTGAGATAGAGCGCCCACGAAATGTTTGTCACATGCAGACTCAAAGAGAGACATACAGAGTGACAGACCGACTCACAGACTGATATTTTCTAAAAACCACTAAATCGTGTTCACAACCATCTAAAACGTATAAATCCATCGAAAACCGAAAGTCGAAAATTTTCACAAATCCAGTACTGTAAAGGTAGAAGAATGTAAAAAGATTTGTGCGGCCAATCAGATAATTCCAGTGGTTTAAAAGAAGGAAAATTTTTTTAATTCCTTCGCTAAACCCTTGCTTGGGCAAAATATACTTCAGTTGCTAAAATGTTGAAATGATTGAATGACACCGGGTTTTGCGAACAAATTTGTTTCACAAGTAAAAGCTTTTCTTCAAATGCATCATAAATGTAAAATTCTGTTAAAATTTCTGGTGCATTGTTGCATTTGGTAATTTCGACTTTCCGAACAACCCAATAATTTTAACTTCAAACTGCCAACTGCACACATAATCTTTTAACACTAGAACTACCAGGAATTTGAGTCAAGTTTTACAAATATATTTCACACCAGAATGTTTATTTAACCCTAGAACTACCGGAAATTTTACTCAAGTTTTATAAAAACATTCTACACCAGAATTTTTACTTAAAACTATTTAATTTGTTTATTTAACTTATTATTGTCTGATTTATACATTTAGTTTGTTTTGAAGAAATTTCTGGTTTGAATAAATATTTTGAATGTACATGTCGGGTCCATTGGACCCTTCTGGTAGACAGAGGGTTAAAACAGTTTAACTTTATTATTTAACGTTTTTCTTCTTTGTCTCTCTTAAACTTATTTTATAATCAAATGTCTGGTTTGAACCGAAACATATCTATATGGTAGCCGTAAAATGACGGCTCACGGTAGTTCTAATGTTAATAAAATTTTTGACGACTCACGGTAGTTCTAATCCTTCTATCTATATATAAAAGTTTTGATTTGGAAATGGACCAATGAAAATCTGCGTAGATGTTCCCGGTAGATAGGCATCCAATTTGAATGCTTAAGCATGGCCTTTCTTCGTTAATATTAAAAAAACTGTTGCATACAAAAATATGAAAATCGGTAGTACTATAGAGAAATGTTTGATAAACACGCTCATGCAGAAAATTCTCAAATCGAAGAATTATTTTAAGAGCTATTTAATGCCAAAGTTGGACAAAATCGTTCCATTAAAAAAGTTTTATAGGAGCAAAAATGCACATCAAATGTACAAAAATGTAATCATTTTTAGATCATTTTATGCGTCATAATTTCCCGGTGTGCAGACTGTTTTTAGTTTTTTAATTTGAATCATTTTTTGAGGTTTTATTTCTATTTTAAATTCAAATTTTCAGCATTTCGAGAGATATTTTTTACGTATTTTAGAAAATGGTATTAATTTAAACTGTTGCCAACAGTATAAACAGCGCAAACAATAATATTTGCTTCAAATTAAAAATGTATTTTACACGTGACTATTATAAACAGAAAATATAAAAAGCAGGAACTCATTGAAAATTACGTCATAAAAACTATATTTACACGTGAATTTTAAAGAGAAAGAATATTGTAAAATAATAAATTCATTAACATGCGTTTGAAGTCTTAAATAGGACAATTTACGTCACATTTACGTCACATTACACTTATTACGTAAAATGAACAAAAAATATTATTGCAAAACAGTTTAAATCTAAAAATTGCGCGAGACATTTATTTGATATTTTAAGATGATCATAATATTTCATTTCTAACAAAAGTATTTTTACGTGTATATTAAATAGAGAAAGAAAAGTTTGCTGAAAATTACATCAGATTATAATTGTCAGATTCAAATTATAATTCAGTCTTCCGAAATCTTTTTAAAGCCGATCAAATTAGCGTGCTGTCTGCGATGTCTGAACGGGGGTTGACGAGCGTAGCTCGTAGGGGGCAGTGCCCCCTAGTGTTAATAAAATGTTCCTCTTATAATGTATGTGAAGATAGTTTTTTGTTTGTAACCTCTTCGTTTCCAAAACTAAAATAATACTACAAATACTCATTCATTGGTTTGTTTTAAACTAACAACATGTCATCATAGATGGCATCATAGATGACAGAAGAAAGAATGTTCTGAAATTGATACTTTAGGGGACTAGTAATTTAGGTTTACAAATAGGGATCTAAAATGACAAATTCCGTTAAAATAGCAATTTAATTATCACTAAACTAAATTCACACAATCACAAATTTAAGGCCTTTAACCCCTTAATTCTCGCTCCCGTCATATTCACGGGCTGTGTCTTCTTTTAGATTTATTCAGATTTGCTTGATTCCCACCAGTTTCATAAACTAGTGTAATTAGCTTTATTATGGTATCATTATACCTGTCATTAAATAAGGTGAATATTTATTTTTCAAAAAAGTGGTGCCAATAAGCAAATTGAATTTTTAAACCGTAATTTAATGCGACCGTTAAGGGATTAATGAAGTGAATGATATACAAATCTTCAAAATATTTTATTGTATAGGATTTAAGTTAAATAGGTATTAAAATTTCTCAATTTCTTGGCCACACCCTCTTGAAGGAGTTTTGCAAACTCACATGAAAATAACGCCTATTTTATGAGGAAATCAGCATAGATTTTGCAATTTATTGGTTTGCTTTTTAAAGCAAAAAGCATTCAGCTGTTATACCCGTGAGGGGAGGTGGGATAAAATATATCCCACCTGATTTAAATAAAATTCTCACCAGAAAATTTTAACTAAATTTTATATTTTTAACTTTGGAAAAAAATCAATGAAAAATTGCTTGCCTTTATTTAAAAGTACTAGGGGGATCGCCCCCCTACGAGCTACGCTCGCCAACCCCCGTCCAGACACCGCAGACTCTAAATGCACGCTAATTTGATCGGCTTTAAAAAAGATTTCGAGAGATTGAATTATAATTTAAAAAACAGTGGCGATCTCCCTATAAACGAATTTCTATTCATTTCTCTTTGATTGGGGAATTTTAACGCAAAATCCGCTGCGGTACTACTTGATTATCCCGTCGACCAATTTCGCCAAATTATACAAATTGACATAATTTTTATTTTAAATAACGATAGAACAAATAAATTAGTACAACATTAATAAAAATACAAATAAAACGTCGAAATAAAAATAACTTGATGACATAGACACGTGTAACAACATTTCAAAATAAGCTAATATAAAAGGAATTAAGTAAACAGAGTCTTTGTCTCTTGGTATTTTTTAAAAAGCGAAAAAAAAGTTCTTTTAAATGAGACATTTTAAATTAATCGTTTTTAATCTGACGTAATTTTTACCAAGCTATTCTTTCTCTTTTAAATATTCACGTCAAAATACTTTTGTTAGAAATGAAATATTATTTACGCTTTCCTAACAAAAATAGATGAAAAGTATCCTCTCAAAATATTAAATAAATGTCTAGCGCAATTTTTAAATTTAAACCGTTTTGCAATATTATTTTGTGTTAATTTTATGTAATAACTGTAATGTGACGTAAATATGACGTAATTTCTCCTATTTAGGACTTCTAACGCATGTTAATAAATTTATTATTTTACAAATTCCTTTCACTCTTAAAATTCACGTGTAATTATAGTTTTTATGACGTAATTTTTAATAAGTTCCTGCTTTTTGTACATAATTATTTAATTCTAATTCCAAATGTTTTTTTTTCTATTTATAATAGTCACGTGTAAATAATTTTTTAATTTATTTACACGTATAAATATTTTTTTTTGAAGCAAACATTATTGTTTCCGTTGTTTATACAGTTGGCAACAGTTTAAATTAATATCACTTTCTAAAATCTGTAAAAAATATCTCTAGAAATGCTGAAAATTTGAATTTAAAATAGAAATAAAACCTCAAAAATGAGTAAAAAAAAAATATGCAATCTGCACTCCGGTAAATTCTAACGCATAAAATGATCTAAAAATGATTACACTGCCATGTATAGTTTTTGCTGCTATAAAACTTTTTTAGTGGAACGATTTTGTCCAAATTTAGCATTAAATATCTCTTAAAATAATTCTTCGATTTAAAAACTGTCTGCTTCAGCGTGTTTATCAAACATTTCTTTATAAAACCACCGATTTTCATATTTTTGTATGCATTATTTTTCTTAATATTAACGAAGAAAGACCTCCAATCACAAAAAATTCAAAACCGGCGGCGGCGATGGTGACAGCTGTAGTTACTTTTTTTTAGAATAGAGAGAAAATGTTTCAATTATTCCGGTGAGACTTCAATGTTTACAGACATTTTTGCTTGCCCCTCAAGGGGTTAAGAAATGAAGTCAAAATGTAGAAAATCAAACAGTTTAGATTTTATGGGGAAAAGAAAAGAGGTCCACATATTTGGACCCATGTAGCGAAGAGGTTAAACCAATTTAGTTGAAAAAAAAAAAAAAAAAAAAAAAAAACATTAAATAATCTCAACATTTTAATAACATAATTTCTTTAACTTTGAAACTATTACATGGTATCTTTGTTCGTACTGAATCGAATGGCAATTACTAGAACACTATGAGCTCCAATCTGAAGATTAAATTAATCTCAGGTGGACCACAACTAGGGAATGCAATCCCGCATCTGATGTATTTATAACAAAGATAAATCTACTATAATTTATAAATGTCATTTTTGCTTTATGTTATGACAGGCATTCGACCATTAAACAAAACAAAAATTAGTACTATTAAAAAATTCTAGTTGCAAATTTGAATTAAAACACGCTGAATTGACAGCACTGCTAACCACAAGCTTGCCATGAGAAACTTAAAATACCTTCAAAATTTTTCGAAAAGAAAATTTTACTTTATTTAATCACAGGAAGTCTGTCATTAAATATAGCAAAGATTTCTATTAGGAAATTGAGGAAACTTCTGGAATTAAAATCTTTAATCTAACAAACATCGTCGAAAATCGTCGTCTGCATATCTGGGCTTTGTCTGTGAAGGCGTTCTGGGCAAAGAACACAATCCCCTTGTTAGGACACCTACCGTCAGTGTTGACGCATGTGGCTGAGTTTTTAATTAGACCCGAATTCTCACGAGAAAGTTTTAACAGTTTTTTTTTTTGCTTTACGATATACAGTGAAACATCCCCGAAAGACCACCTGTTTAAGGAGACCACCTCTCATAAAGGCAGATTATTTATGATCTATAATTTTTGGCTACAGGCTCAATGTTAATTTTCCTCCATTAACAGGCCACTATTTCCCGTATCTCTCTCTGAAAGATCACCTTTCAACTGTTCAGTCGAACAGTCGGATTAATCCCCTTTCCATGGGGAAATCTCAAAATTCCACTTCTCTCCAGGAAACACGCTTAGCTAAGTCTACTTCCTTAGATCTGGCAAATGAAGGTCATTTTTTCCTTCACCTCCTCCCCCCGGAAAATGAAGTGATCCAGCCTTCAAATGCAGCTAACGCTGATTATGATCCCAAATCACATAAATTTGAGGAAGCTCTTGAGTGTAACGATGACTTATCTGAAGACTAGGAGAATCGTATTATAGAATATCTAAGACTTTAAAATTTTTATAATAAAAAATATATTCTACAATCATTTATATGGTACTACAACAAAAATGATACTACGATCGAGATTTTTAAAAAATCTATTGTAGAAGATCATTAAGATTCAGAATACGAGCTTCCACCAATTAAATCTTCTATTTCATGTGAAACACTTGCTCAAATCAATAGATTGATAGAAAGTTCGACACCTGTTACAGATGATACTCATATAAATAAGTTGTTTAAATAGATCAAAGAATGTTTAGAAACAAAAATTGTTAATGAGAAATTGTTAAAATCAAAGCAAACTACAATTAATTCCTTCTTTAAAGGTGTACAGGCATGAAATATAATAAATTAATTGAATAACAATTGTTTTTGTAGTATGATGTATTTTATGAAACTGCGCTTTACGCATAGCCTCTATTCATAGACCACCTCTCTGAAGGACCAATTTTTTATGGTCTAATGGGGGGGTGGGTCTCCTTGCAGAGGTTTTACTGTAACTGAACAGGTACTGAACAGGTAAACAGCATTGAGGGGTTTCCTAGCTGTTATCAGCTTAACACCCAGACTAGGAAATTAGAATGTCTTGAATGTCTTATGTTTTAATGAGCCATTGGGATAAAGTTAAACTGTAGCAATGCTACTATAAGAATATAGAAGTTAACAAGAGAAAAATAAGAAAATTAAGGAAAAAAGGAATAAAAATAAATTTAAGTAAAAACTTAAGAAGAAAGAAAGTTAACAATAAATCTTAAGAAAATTTACATGAGTCTAAAAGTAATTAAAGTCTAACTGTAGTTCTAGAACTACTATAAGGATTTTTGAAAGTTAAAGTTAGTACTGTTCAGTGAAACACTCACCAAGCAAGGGCAAGAAAAGCTAGGGTGGCAAGACCACAACATCCAACCAAAAAAAAGGGACAATTCAGGGCCATACATTTTATTTTTTAAGTTTTTCTGTTTTTATGGTCTCTATGTATATAGAGATTTTTTTTTTTTTTTTTTTTTTTTTTTAGAAAAGCAAATAAAAAGAAAAATAGAGAAGGCAAAATTAGCGAGGAGAACTCAGATGTTACTGAGTGTCCATAATTATGGAAAACCTGGGCCGTTTCCGATGGTGGGGTTCAAAAGCGTCATAATCCGGAAGCTCCGCTACAATTTCATTAGGGAGGTCAAAAATTTTATCATAAAATTTTTTGGCTAAGTCGTTTATGTGTTTACGTAGTGTAGTAGTTTTAAGGTCTCTACGGACCGTGGAGTTGCGAAGGTAACGAGATGCGTTACGGACAGTACGCAGGTTGGAATTGTGCAAGCGACTAAGGTTGTCCATAGTGGTCTTGCAAGTGAAGCCCCAGACTATAAGTCTGGGATGAAAACCGAGCTGAATTAATTTGTAAATGAGGCCCATATGCCAGACCTTGTCAAATGCCTTTACGACATCAAGAAAGATGGCAGCTGCGGGAATTTTTGCATTGAGTTTCTCGCTGAGAAACTCAACAACCCTAAGAAGCTGGTGTTGTGTTGAGTGTTTTGGGCGAAAGCCAAACTGCTCGGGCATGAGAATGTTGTGCTGCTGAATGAACTCCTGCAAATGGGCACGAATGACACGTTCACCACTTTACTGATAGAAGGTAGCAAGGAGATAGGTCTGTAATTAGTGGGGTCAGACAGGTTAGTTCCAGGTTTTGGAATAGGAGAGATTATAGAAAGTTTCCAGGGTTTATGGAAGTAGTTATGTTTTAAGATAGCATTAGTGAGGTCAGTGATATAGAATATGCAATTAGGAGGAAGGTTTCTAAGAGCAGAGTTAGTAATTTTATCGTATCCTGGGGTTTTACGCTTTTTGAGTTTTTTGATAATATTGTGGATAACAATAGGTTGAATTTTAGGGGGAGGATCTTGAGGGGGGTTAGCCAAAAAATTCCGAACTGTCTCGTTAATATGATCAAGGTGAGCTTGGTTTGCAAGGGTAGGATTAGGAGAAAATTGGGTGGCATAAGAATTAGCAAGCATGTTAGCTTTTTCTTGGTCAGTATAAGCGGTAACATTATTAGATGTGAGGGGGGGGGATGGAAGTGTAGTGTTTATTCAGTTTGCGTTTAAGAATCCAAAGAGAGTTGTCCTCGTATGATAAAGTTTTGAGAAAGTTGTTCCAACTTTTCTGTTTTTCTTTATAAAGACTGTTTTTGATTTTATTGTTTAACCTATTGAGAAGAGGTTTAATGGAGGGGTCTCTTGAACTTTGAAATTGTCGCCGGAGCCGATTACGCTGTTTGATAAGGTTGTAAATATAACGGGGTGGGACAAAGGCAAAATTATTTTTGAAGGTGTTAAATGTAGAAAAATTTTGAGCATTAGTGATATGGGAGTTTAGATGTTCAACAGCCGCATCAATGTCATCGGTATTATTAATATCAGGGAAGGTGATGTCCTGAGAGTTAAGGTAGTTAGTAAATTTATTCCAGTCAATAGCCACGGAAGGGGGGGGGGGAAAGAGGATTAATAATATCTATTTTAAAGCAGACAGGCAGGTGATCAGAGGAGAGATCGTTAATAACTGTAGAGTAGATAGGGTAAGGAAGATTTTTGGAAAGAGCAAGATCAATGATAGAGTCCCGGGCACCAGGCAATTTGGAAATGTGCGTTGGTCTGGGTGGTGCATGAAGATTTAATTTTAAGTTTTGGACTAAGTTGTGAAGAGAGGTACCCCGCCGAGAATTGCCATGGCAATTCCAGCGTCTGCTTTTGGCATTGTAATCGCCTACGAAAAAGCAGTGGTGATGTTGTGAAAAAAGCTGTGTAAGACTATTAACAGGTAAGTTACCAGTGGGTGGAGCATAAATAGAAGCTAATTTAATATTGATATGAGGAAGTTTAAGATTGATACTGGTATACTCAAGATCATTATAGGTGTGGTTGT
This sequence comes from Maratus speciosus, assembly GCA_963932465.1. Taxonomy (NCBI): domain Eukaryota; kingdom Metazoa; phylum Arthropoda; class Arachnida; order Araneae; family Salticidae; genus Maratus; species Maratus speciosus. The sequence continues at coordinate 218,489,804 of OZ010797.1, read as the reverse complement.
GCGATTGGTAGTGTGGAAGATGGTTCTTGATGTAAATAGCGGTACCTCCTCTGTGCGTACCATCCGCACGAGGTGTATGGCCTGTACCCAGGGATGTTAATGTTGAAGGTGGGGTTGAAAGTCTCTTGAAGGAAAATAACATCAACTTGAGGATGTTCGTGCATAAAGAGTTTAAGTTCGTTAAATTTATTCTGCAAGGAGTTACAGTTCCAGGAAAGAAAAATAAGAGAGGAAAAGGTAGGAGAGGAGTTACTCATCATTAAATGTGTTAAATTCCGTGGCTAAAGTTTCTATAGCACTCATAAGGATGAGTATTTTTTCTATTGGATCTTGTATATTTTTAGTTTGGTTAGCAATATTTTTGAAACATTGGATGAATTTGTTAAATTTTAGGAGTTCTTTCATCTCCTTGAAGGTCTTAAATATTTCTTTTAAGTCATTAGCATAATTAGAACTACTGGGTTGTTCTGGTGTTGCATTTTGAGTGTCATTTGGCTTATTTGGTGTAGTGTTTTCGGGGTTAGGGTCTTGGGAGGGAGAAGGGAACGGAGCCGGGGCTTCAGTAGGTTTTTCGTCTGGTTTTTTGGCCTCTGGCTTACGGACATAGTTATATGTTGATAAGAGTTCCGCCATTGCGTTTGGAATGATTTTAGGGTTTTCTTTTCGGACGGTTTTGGGGTCCTGCTGTTTTTTATGAAACTGGGGGGTTTTGGGGCAACCACGGTAAGTAGCCACGTGCTCGCCATAACAGTTTGAACATTTGGGGATGATCTTTCCAATTTTATTGCACTGGGGAGTTAAATGCTCTTCCGAGCATTTGGCGCATTTTGGCGGCAGGCGGCAAATCTCGCTGGAATGTCCAAATTTCTGGCAACGATAGCATTGCTTTACGATGTTGGTGCCTTTAAATCGCTCAATATCTACTTTAATGTAGCAAATTTCGTGAATTTGGTAGATTTCTTCGAATTTTTCACGTGGGAGGACATTGACGACGTAGAGGGGCATAGGACGACCGGTCTTCCTACTTTTCATCATTGAGGCTCTATTGGCCACGAAATTATGTTCTTTAAGAGCTTCAATTATGACCTGGGGGTCGGTATATGGGGGGATTCCCCTAATGACGACTTTCCTGGGGCGCTGTTCCGCGGGGCTCAGGGTTGTATATGGAATTGTTTTAGAATCAAGATAGTCCTGTGTTTTTCGGAAATCTGCATCACTTTTACAGTGGATTTTGAGTAATTCCCCGTCTAATTTAATCAAGGGATTGCTGTCGTTGAGTTTTTTAATCTCACTTGCAAGTTCCGTCCACTTGCCTTGAAACTCAATATAGCAGGGGTGGATTTTTGGTTTTTTAGGGACTACTTCAGTAGTGGAGCTACCGGCTGACACACCTTGAGAGGGCTCAGAAGAGTCCATGTTATTTTCGTCTAGGTATTTTTCAGATATACTAGCATACTTATTCTTTAAAGGGATATTAGATTTTAGATCATTTCTCCTACGTTTTAGTGAATTAGCAGGGGTAAATCCGTCATCTGAGTTCACCGCAATTGCCTTGAGTTTTGTTAATATGTCTATTAGATCATAGTCATGATCATAGATAAAAGTTTTAAACTCTCTTAGTTGACTTAATTTTAGGGGGTCAAATGGCTCATTGAACAAAAACATAAGATTATTGAGAAGATTACTCACGCTAGTCTTGTGTTGAGGATTCGTCAGGTAGTCTTCTTCACTTAAAAGTCTCATTATGTAGTTATCACAATCTTGCAGGAATTGCTGTACAATCATTCTTTGGACTTCATCCGCTACTCCGGGAAATTCCATCCACGCAGCAGCTAAATCAGATTTCTCCTCTCCATTCAGGATGCGGAGTGCATTGTCAGAAAATTTAAGCGGGTCCTCAGTACCCATTATTATCGTCGATGAGCTCTCTATATTATACTACTATGATGCATCAAGTCCAGTAAACAGTCACCTATTCGTACGAACTAGTTTCTATTACGTGTCACTATCAGCACCACAACTCATGCGAAGATACTTGCAAAAGATCACGCAAGTTCAAAAAACATCGAACTGCGAATACGATCTCTTGAGAATAAAACGACCAGCAAGCAGTAAACTCGTCTGTTCCCTCCAAGAGGCACCAGTAGACAGGACGAGTGTCTAAGAGTGAGTGTTTTACTGTAAATGCTCCATAAATAATGTAAAACAAAATTACTACTTAAATTTTTATGGTGTGAATTCAAAATTTCTAAACAACAAATCCCCCATATGCGGCAACACCACCCACCATACTTTCTCGTTGTAACCCCTTGTGACTTGTAAATGTCAAATCGAAGCTATAGGGGGAAGTTTTTAGAACATGAAATTGGTCAAAGCAAAACCGGGTGTGACACTTAACAAGATGACAGAAGACGACTTCCAGAACTGCTTTTCACGGTGAAAAATTTAGATGGTGCTGTGCAGGGATCACAAAGGGGAGTACATTGAAGGCGATAAGTTGCTGGTGTAATTGGTGACGAATAAACAGTTTTATGACGTCGGTCCTGTTTTTCAACAGCCACATTTCGCAACACAAGAAAATTGAGAAAATAGCGATATGTTTCCAACGATACGAAATAAGTAAGAAGATTTTAAATCAGATTAATATTATTACATAAGACGTGTTCGACAAAAACACGATCGACAGTTCTAGTAAGCGGAACATGAATAAAGAAAAAGAAAACTAAATAAAAAATTGTATATATATAAATTACTTCATATACATTTCTTTAGCAAACTCCACCCATAGTGTTGCGACACCCCACTGTTTGGAAAGGAGTCGAGAGCTGTCGGCGAAGAAAGATTTCGCTTATTTATTGGAACGTTACATTCGCTTGCCAAGATGCAAATGCTTCGTCGACGGTACATCTTGACCACAGTGCCAATATTCGCAATCTGTGTCTCGATAACAACATTGTGCACTTGACCAGGTCGCGCTAAATCTGTTGTAGCCTCACGCCCGTTGCGGAACATTCACGACTAATCTGTAACTTCTTTCATAGACACTTTTCTCCGTGCACATCAACCGTTTTCCGATGAATTTCTACAAGCTTGTATGAATTTCTACAAATTCAATGAATTTCTGCAATTACTTGCTCATCTGCCGATGAAATCTATATTACAGTGATAGAACAGTGTAGCAGCAGAGAATCAATTGACACCCCAAAATCTTATTAGTATTCTTCGCCTAACTTCAGGACAGAATTTCTGAGATTTTTGAAGGTAAACAATACTATAAAAATTATTGGTGTCAATCACTCAACTGCTGCGCCACTGTTCCATCACTGATATTACTTCACGTTTGTTTGTTTGTTTTATTGAACACATACATCATACTTGTGTGCTCGACACCAGGGCCCGATTATAAGTCATCGTCGATATACAGGGACTAGAAAGCACAAGGAAATTTACAACACCAGAGAATTACATCCTGGGGGCTCCACATTGAGTGTGCAACGGAACCGGCGGGATTCGAACCCGCTCTCACCTACGCTCTCAAGCGATTAGTGGCGTGGTGTCTTATCCACTCAGCCACGGTGGGCCCATTACTTCACGCTGTTCTTGTTATGACTGGATTGTAATCTCTCCTGCCACCTTCAAACAACGAAAGCATAATGGCCATTTCCTAACGCAATGGATGTTCCATACGAGGCTAACGAAAAAGATAGGCTACCGCGGTGCATCCCCAGGTTCTTTTACAGACCGCTATAGTGACGTGATGTTCTTTTCGTAGAGCTGCATTACGTGACTCCAGCGGTCTGTAAAAAGAGATATGTGGAATGCACCACGGTAGCCTGTCTTTTTCGTGAGCCTCGTGTTCCATACATATGACGTTACTTGCTCATGCGCATTTCGCACCTTAACCCCTTGCCACCCAGAGCGCTTTTTTCAAGTACGGAAGTGATTGCTTAGTGTAACGTGGATGCGACCAGCACTTAGTGTAAATTTGTATTTTTATCAGTGTTCCTGCATCTGACCGTTTTTTTTTTTTATTTAAGCATTCCGAATTCTCCCCAGTAAGTTTTAGTAGTTATTTTTGCTTTGTAAAATAACTCACAATGGAACAATCAAGCAGGTGTGTGGATTCCCTAGTTGCATGGCAACTTTACATCCAGGCTAAGAGTATATTGTGTTGCAATGCAATGGGAGCCTTGGAAAAAAGAGCGTTTAAACGCGGCTAGTAGCCACGAAAAAATGGAGAGTAAAAGCTAAAGAGATAGACAATTTTTAAGAAAAAATTGTTAGTAGAACTAGTAGGGAAAAAAAAGTTCCATATGATCCACATAAATGTCCAGGACAGGCGAAAAAGCTACCAAAGGAATAACTCATATTGCATAAATAAAATTTAAAAAAATTGCTATTGAAAATTTTCTGATGTGAATTCAATATTTCTAAATAAAAAATCCGCCAGATTCACCCACTCTGATTTTCATATTCCACATGGCCGTACGCCTGTACGTCTGGTAATCGTCTATGATAAAATCGGGACGTACGCATCGCACGTCCTGAATGTCAAGGCGTTAAGAGCCAACTCATCAATTTGCACGTTTCGAAAGAGTTTCATGTGAACGCGCCTCATATATTTTTGTTTTTCATTTTTTTTTCTCTAATGCAACAACTAATGGAGAAGGGCTGATCATGGCAAACGAGAAAAGGGATGGTATTGTCTGTGGTTGCAGTTTCATTCCGTCGTTTGGTTATGAAATTTCTACGTAAATACATTTTGAATTATTCTATTTTGGTAAATTTACTTCATTATTTGAAATATTAGTATTACCATAAATGTATGAGTATATACAGTGATGAGAGCGCTCCGACCGTTTGTTAGCACTAAATTTTAATAGTATTTCTCGCCATATTTAATGACAGAAATTCTGAGATTTAATAAACAATGAATACTACTAAAATTTAGTGGTGAAAATCAACCATTTGGGTCGGAAAGATCTCATTCCTGTATACAGCATTAATTTAAAAATTAATACTACAATAAGTATTCTCATATTCAGTTAAAACATTAATAAATCAAATAATTTTCATGTAGTGTTTGACATATTTTTGATATTTCACTAAACAGAGAAAGGGAATAGTCTCAAATTAGGACGAAGTCTTATTTGCACTTCGTGGTCCAAGCCCGAATCTGACTCACTTTTGGGTTCGCTTTTGATGACTTCGATTTGCCTTTCGAAAAGGTAATAAAGGAAAATTAAATTTGCTTTATTTAATTAGAGCATTTTCGAATTTGTGTAATTGAAGGTAACTTCTTTTTAAAAAGTGGTGAAACCGAATGAAATTTCTGTAAGAGTCACCAGGCCGTAAATGGCTAAATATACAAAATAAAATGAATACAAAAAAAAAGAAATGATTCTCTTTTACAAAATTGATGCATTGCATTAATTTACAATGTTTGAATATGACAGGCATCTTTTAAAATTTGGTGGTAAACAGTTAATGTCAATCACGGATTTTGCAGACTACCGCGAACTTCATTCATGTGCATTTATTAATAACACTACCTTTTGCATATTTTCTCAAAGTTCTTTTGCTGTTATAGGGGAAATCTGCAGGTAATATTCAACATTTTGCAATAGTTCAGTAGAGAAAGTTCAGGGGTCATACTTGTCTTGAAATTTCAAGACCAGGAAAGTTTTCGGTATCAGTATTTTCTTATAGAAAATCTCTTCTTAATCCTTTTAGGGGTTGTGGTATGTTTATTAAACCACTTAATTTTAATTTCCAACAGCCACAATGACACCAGAATTTTGTTAAAATAATTTCCATTTAATATGTCTGTGAAATATAGCCTTTTTTTTTCGTACTTCCAAATAAATTTGTTCATAAATTCCGGTGCCAGTCATTTATTTCAACAATTTAGTACTAAAAGTACTTTGCCCCTGAAAGGGTTAAATAACGCGAAATTTCGAACGTTTAACCTAAATTTATTTTTTTTTTTTTGTAAAAAAAATACTGATATTTTTGTTGAAAAGCCTGAAAGCATACCCTGAAGCATACGACATCTGAAAGTTTGAAGACCGCAATTGAAGAGTTGTCAAAGGGGAGTTTCATGAATAAACTGTTTTATTTAAACTCCGAAGTTCTTATTTACATGGTTTTCGAATATTAGCTTTTGTTATTTTCGTATTATTTAGATTAAAGTATTTTATATATCTACTTTCTATTTTTATATAACAGTTATTTTGGCGGGCCTTAGGAGACCTCGGGTACACATAGTGTGGAAATCTGCTATCCAAACAACGCTAAAAAGTTGTATCCTTAAATGTGCAATGATGCTCAAATCCAGGGAGCTGATCGCATCGACATCTGCGATATATTTTCACATTTCAAAGTAAACATCGCATTATTACAGCGTCTAGACCAAATAGTCTTGGAGTTTTAGAAAATATCCTGCACATGTCGCTGTGATCGACTTATTGGATTTCAGTACCGTTTGACAATTAAGGGATCCAATATTTTAGCACTTCTTTAAGCGAGTCTTTAGTATTACTCGTCTTTAAGTATTACTGGAAATCCGATTTCCACACTATATATTTTAGACGCTTTACCTAAGGGCATCCTATGTATACGCTATTACTTACCCATCATACGTAGTATAGGGTAAGTCTTGTAATCGGTTTAAAAATCGAAAAAAAAATTGACGGATATACACGTTTCAGACATTGGAGATTCCGAAAAACATATTTTTAGAACAAGTATTTTGCCGTCCGTCTGGGTGAGTGTGACTGTAATCGCTCTATCTCCCGAACAAATTGAGATAGAGACTTGAAATTTGGTGTGTTCTTAGGGATTAATAATGGAAAGAAGCCTATTGAATATCAGTAACCTCGATCATCCGGAACTATTTTTTACGGACTCTCGAAATATTCGTTCTGATAAAAGGTATACAAATAATTTCGAAATTGTTTATTTGAAGGGGTGAATATAAAAGACAATAAAAAAAACATAAATTTTGCGTAAAGAATGAAGTCGACCGGATAAGTACTTGCCGAAAGATGTTTGTAACCATATTTTTCACACTCTTTGATTTTTCATGACCCTGTATTTCGTTCAAAGTTGAATTCAAAGATTTATTTTAATTGGAAATGAGACGTTTAATCCGACGCAGTAAACTGTTAGTTTATATGATTATAATTTTTCGAGTTGCAAGGATGTTTCTTTTACGCAATTCGGTACTACTCGATTATCCCGCCGACCAAAAAACTATCGCCAAACTATAAGATTAAATGCCAATAATGGCTTATCGTAAATGTCAAGCATTTAATACATCACCATACCTATAAGGGGGGTTATCATAGGAGGGATCCTGTTCTGTTGCCAAATTCCGCCAAGTTTTGCGCTAACTTGGTGATATATCGCCAAATTTGGCAACCAAAATGAGTCGCGGAAAGTGACGCCAAATTGGCGGTATCTCTAATTTAGCGCCAAATTCCCATAGTTTTCCGTTGTAAACCAATAGTGTTTATTTCCTTACAGAAAATCAACAAATTGAGATATTTTAATGCAGCCAAAAATAATATTATCATAAGTGATTATATTAATTACATTTAAGGGAATCCAAGTAAATAAAATTATGCATAAAAGTAACATGATACAATGCTTAGCATGTATCACATGTTTTATTTTCATATTTCATATTATGTATATCCATGATGGGTATGTATTACGGTGACCCCCAACGACTAGTTTTTTTCTATACGCTGGTTTTATGTTGCCAAAGACTGCGAGCGACCAAACTGAATGAGTAGAACGGCGTATCCGGTTTGTATAGATAATAATTGTACGGCTTCTAATCAAAGAACTTATATACATAGCACACTAACTATATCAATACGAATATATATATATATATATATATTTGAGAAATAGTGGAACTTATACAATGCAAAAGTCCGCCCGTGTGTGTAGTTATAAGCCAAAAGAAATGACATCATCTACAATGAATTTGAGAACAGTTATAGCAGAAAGTTTAGAAATATATTTATTATGGATAGAAACTACTGGGAAAGAAAAAATTTACATGTTCCATTCAGTGCTGCCAATTTAATTTTTTATATTCAGATATCTACCAAAATTTTCGAGTAGAAACACTCTCTTTATTTAATCTGCCAGTATGTACGAAGAGTTTTGAAATTTTATAGTTGACAAACTTCTATTTATTTATCAAATAACATGGGACATTTATTGAATAATAAGATGTAATTAACACTAGAAAGCCCGCGAGCAGTCATTTTGACTGCTACCAACTGAATATATCTCGGTTCGAATCAGAATTTTTTTATAAAACAAGTTTAACCCCTTTGCGACGGGAGCCTTTTACGAAATGTTTCTGACTTTGCTACCGGTTTTAACCCCTTGAGGGGCACCGGTATATGTTATATACCACCTTCGATTAATGAAGTTTTACACCAGAAAAATTTTCTTAAATTTTACTTTTCTAAATTTGGTAGAAAAAAGCCGTAAAATTGCTTTTACTTATTTTGAAATAGAATTTTTCAAAGATTCCGGTGGGAATTCAGCATTTCACAAACGTAATTGCTTGCCCCTGAAGGGGTTAAAAAACAGAAGATTGTGCCTATTCAAATCGGGAAAATGCTCGGATCAAATAAGGCAAATTTTACAGTAAAATTTTACTGGTGAGGACAAACGAGGATCCTTAGGCCTATTTCCGGCACGTATACGTGTCGCTCGTCCCCAAGGGGTTAAAAGATACAAAGAAAAAAACTAGTTAAATGGATAGGTTAATAATTTAGCATAAAAATTCTGGTGTGAAATATTTTTCTAAAATTCGATTAAAATTCTTGGTTTTTCTAGTGTTAACCCTCTCCGGCATAGTGTGCCCGGGTCGGGATAACTAATTTTAATTCCAAACTCACGAACGGCACGAAAAATATTTTAGTAAAATTTTGCTTTTACAATGAATAGTTAAAGCAACATGTTTTTAATTCCTAAAAAAGTCGTTTTAAAATCCCGGTGTCAGTCAATCATTTCATCCTTTTGCAACAAAAATTGCTCGTTGCGGAAAGGGTTAAACATCAAAGGAAAGGAGGAAAGATTTTGTCATATAATTTTTCTTTTTTTAAGGGGACAAGGGGCCTTAAAATCCTTAAAAATAATTTTTTTTTTATTTTTTGTAAATTTCACCTAATTATTATTCAAGGTTACTTTATATGCATTATAACATGCATTTATCAAAAAAAAAAATATTTTTATGAAAAAAATGTAATTTTACGCTTCGTTTTAGAAAACTTCGAAATGTCGCTTGCGCATTCCATATCAATGAAAATCCCCAATATTTTTTATAAAAGTCTGTTTTATATATATAAACTAGCTGAGTACCCGCGCTTCGCTACGGTAAAATCTCTCTTTCATAACTTCCCATTTTGGTCGATTGCCTGTCTTTTTTTCGCTTTCTTAATCAGTAATTCTAATTTTGCACCCTTTTTATTTAAGTCAACCTAGTTTTTATATGTAATGATGGAATTTTGCAATCATTAATTGATTTTTAACTCACTTCCTGGTATGTTAGAATTATAAACATTATGTTTACATGTGCGTTTATAGGACCATAATGACAATGCGACAGTTTAATATTATAAAAAAATAATTACAAATGAATACATTAATTTCAAGTCATTTTACTGTTAACCTGCCTCAGGTGATAACTCACCAAATATTATCTCTACCTCGTAAAATTTCATACGAGATGAAACAACAGTAGATTTAATTATGCCCCAATGAACACTCGTCAAATTATGCCAAATAACTAAAACTGCAAGATTGAAATATTTTAAAAGCAAAAATGCTGAAAATAAATAGAAAATAAAAAAATGAAGAATGTAATATTTAAAAATATATATATTATTTATCGACTATTAATTAATTTAGGATTATATGCTGAATAATCCATTTATAAATGATATGGGCCAACGGATCTCGTGCAAGAGGAGGCGTAGGTAGTAGCACTCAGCATTGCTAGGGTGGACAGTGTACACTCTGCCCAAAACCTGATCTTTCTTTATCCCCGGATAAACTGGCACAGTCTTCCCTTGTTTTCTCCTGTAGGACTTCTTGTTTTCCCATACATAGTAAGTTGGAACTTCGCAATATAATAGTGTCCTTGCAAAAGCATAGTTTTTGCAAAGCTCAAAATAGGCCAGAAGGGTTGTTGTCGGAGGGTTATTGATCCTATCAACGACATTGGCCTCAGTAAAGTAAACTCTTCGGCCGTTTTCAAGATGTACGGCAAGGTGCATAACAGAAGGAATACTTTCGTGAATAGGAAAACAAAAAATACGCCAGGAGGCTGCCTCAGAGCTGCTGATGTATCGTCCTGTCTCGTACCTCGTTACTTCGTCCAGATTTTGAACGGTGAATGCTGCCTGATCGGATCCCTTGTTAACATACTTGCAGATATATTTTATAGATTTTACTGAATTGCAATATTCCACATTTATATGCGCCGAGAAGGTGCGTGACGCGACGGGGTTGTATGGAACCACCCACCGATTATCAATATCTACTCCGCCGATATTGGCAGTGAACCCACCATCCACCGGAGAGCGCCTGCGATATTGAGTATAGCCATCTTCTCCGGTTTGAGTTTCTTTCAAAAAGGATCTGGGATATTTCTTTGTGCACACATCATCCACCATGCAGGGTGATTTCCTGTTTAGAGGTCCACAGGGACCATGAATCATTGTTGTCTTGATGATATCATGGAGGATTCGGTCTTGGTCGGGATCAGGCGCCTCATCACTTATGACTTTATCCATTGACTCTGATTTTATTTTATCTTCTAACCACAAGAGAATATGAACATGCGGAAGTCCTAGTTTCTGCCACACGATGGAATACATGTGACACCTGGTTCGACCAAAAATGTTATCTTTAGTTAGAATTTTCATGATATGTTTCAATTTAAGATTGAAAATCCTCGCTACTATGTCATGTCTATCTTGAGATTTTTGACCTTCTTTCAAAAGCACTAAGATTTCTGGCCATTTAGGATTACATGTAAATGTAATAAACAAATCTGGTCTGCCGAAATGGCGTACATACGTCATTGCGTCTTGAGTTCGTTCATGCATATAGTGGGGTCCTCCAGTGAAAGAGAACGGCAAAACAACCATCTTTCCGAGGTCTGATAACATGGTGTCAGTTCTTGTCATGGCGTCCTTCAGGTGTACATATTCCTCACATCTCAGCTTTTTTTGGTTATGACGAATATAATTGAGTCTCTCTGTTTCAATTTTCGCAAACATATCAACCAGAAATTGATTCAGAAGGCTGCAGAACAGCAATAGATAGTAATCTTCGCCATCACGCTCCATTATCCTGTAGCTGTAAAAATCAGCAGCGGACGCCATCTTACTAAGAGGAGTTTTGGTCTTCACGTCGCGTTGTGGTATACTTATACCGTAACCATCTTCTCCATGACAAAATATTAGAGGATATTGGAGAGTGTCATAGGCACGGTGGGTTTCACTAATTAGTAACAATCTCTTGTCTCTGCTCTTTAAAACAATATATCTTTTCTCAAATTCCTGACCGACGATGAGAATAGCTACTTCTCTAGTTGTCGGAGCGTTGAAACGACCTTCATGTTCTCCTGAAGGTTTCCGATTGGCGTTAATCAGCACTTGGTAGTCCTGCTGTTGTTTAGGAATAGAACCAATAGCAGCTTTAAAATCTAGTATATATTTGTTGTGATCATGAAGCAAGTGTTGCATTTGTTTAACCAGTTCGGATTCAATGCCAGGGTAGATTCCACATCGAATATCCCTCTCATTGTCATCGTCACCAACAAAGTATATCTGGAGAAATGAAGGCTTCTTCTGGGGCCCCGCAATGAGATTTCCTGTCCCGTGGTAGACTTGCCCTTGCACTTTAAATGTAGGCATGAAATTGCCCTCCTTTACTTCTCTTGCTCCAAAAGACGTCATTTGGAAGCAACCGTTGTACTTTCGGACAGCAAAAAGAAAGTGTTCGGATTGTGGGTGCTGATGGGTCAAGAGGCTATGTAAGGGTTCAGGGTAAGGCTCCAGAGCAGAGAGCTGGACTTTACCGCCACTGCAACACATCCCTGGAGTTTCATCTTGCCACTTCAAGGCACGGCACGACGTACAGGGTAAGCGAGGCCCAAGATCAACAGTATTATCCCTGGAATAATCAATAAAAGGATCATATTTAAAACCAGACAAATACTTAACAGCCCAAGGCAATAATCTGACATGCGATTTGTTTTCATATTTTTCTGTGGCTGCCTGATTGAATGCGTAAATTAGAGGAATCCCTTTTTACTGCTTTTCTATTGACTTCGGGATAACTCTCTCTCTATTCTTTTTTAGTTAATTTCTTTAACTAATGGTTGTTTTTTGCATGTTTTAAAACAGCATCTCTTACTTGTTTTTTCCTGATTTTATCTGTAAATCTTTTTCTGCGCTTTATACTTCATTTAAATTTAATTGGCATTGCAGTGGTAGGATAGGTTTTGTCCGAAATGCGCAGGCCAGTGTGAGCAGCAAGTTAGGATTGTGACAATATGCAAGAGAAATTCTGGCCGCAAACCATTGGCTCACTGGTGGTCGGCGATTTTTGGATATTATCAAGTTTAGTTGATAGTTTAATATTATCAGTGCTTGTTGTTTCACCCAATGGAACACACCACCGAATTTCACACCACCGAAAGTGCCCTTCATTAAAATCCCCTGTGGAGGATCCCCAAGGATTCTTTTGATTCCATGTACTGCCTCTCCAAAGATAGCAAGAAGGGTGCCACCTTGAAATACCCGAAACTCATAAGGATACATCTCCCCTGCAGCCTTGATTTCGCAAATAGTTCCGTATGTATAAGGTTTAGACATTTCGTTGAGGTATCCACGTTTAGTGCTATAAGGAGCCCCAGAGCATTGTTGAGTGAACGGTTTGAATCTCCGTCAATTATTGGAAACGTGAAGCACAAGGTCTGCCCGAATTTTATTGGCCATTGAGACGTTACCGTGCACCAGATAAGACACGGAGGGGAATAGGCAATTTCCGTCACCAAGGATGTTTACAATCCGGCAAGGGATTCCATTAATTACAACAACTTCATTCATTATGATAGTTTCTTTCAAATCAATGGAATTAAATATTTCAAGAATAACATATTACCACTTTTATATACACTTAAACAAAGGTAAAAAAAAAATGAAATTACTTATATAGCGTGTGATACTTCAAAAACTGCTCATGTGATGTGCTAATTCTCCGTAGCAAAGAAACTGTAGCATATTTAAACTATTACTATTACTATAATTTAAATAACATTTAATAACATTTAGTAATTTAATATCACAAAACTTTCATTGATATTTTGCCAGCGAACAGAAATAAATTTCTTTTTCTTACAACAACTTATCCTGTTGCCAGATGCATAATACTTTTTCTCTGGCAGATAATATTTCGATTATTTATATATACAAAACCAAATAAATTCTTCTGATTTTTATATTTCTTGAGGTATTGCGCATACTTAAATTAGATACGAGAATTTCTAAGATTACAATTGTTAATTTCTTAAAATATATACGGTACTATAGCAATGGACAGTCCGTGCGGAAAAAACTGCTTACGGGTGCACATTTCGTCACACTATATTATAACCATGAAAGAAAATCCTTATTATTTTATGAACATCATTAATTTCTTCCGTTGCATGCCTATAATACATTCCTAAATACACACATTTAAAATATGTCTTTAAATAATTTCATTTTAAGTGGTGAAAAGAAAAAATAATAATAAGAAAAAACACCTTAACCCTAGAACTACCGGAAATTTTACTCAAGTTTTATAAAAACATTCTACACCAGAATTTTTACTTAAAACTATTTAATTTGTTTATTTAACTTATTATTGTCTGATTTATACATTTAGTTTGTTTTGAAGAAATTTCTGGTTTGAATAAATATTTTGAATGTACATGTCGGGTCCAATGGACTCGTCTGGTAGACGGAAGGTTAAACCAAAAAATTTTATTTCAACATCAAAGAGTGTTTTGTAATTTACACACGAGCAATATAAAAACTGCTATTAGCTATAAAATGAAATAAAACATTTGAAAAAAAAATGGCCATAAAAATATGAGCATTTTAAAAATATAACTTTTGAAAATTAGACTTAACCCACCAGTTTTTTAAATCAATAAAAATAAGTACTTAAAATGACAGAACAAATTAATATTTTGCAAGTAATGAAATATAGTCAATTTAAACTGCAGTCTTGAAAATGTAAATGTCTTTTAGTTCCTCTGCAGCGTGGCGTACGTAATACCTGTGTCTTACATTGCAGTAAATATTTCATTCTTTGAATGAAGACATTTATGGTTCTTCGAACAAAACATTTTTATATCTATAAATCCTAACTTTTGAAATAATTTTATTGTAGATTTCTCATCATCAGATAACTGCCAAATGGTAAAATCTATTTCACTATCAGTAATAAATGTAAGTTATAATTAAGAAAAAATAACAAATTTAAAAGTTTTGCCAGATTACGATGGAATAATTCTCATAAAAAATATTCACGCTCAATAATTAGCAAAGGTTAATGCTTGGCATGGTTTGTAATAAAAATCGTTTGCACGATTAGGGTTGAAATAAATGGCGCGATATCATACATTTTCGCATGGTGTTCGTAGAAGTAAAAAGTACCACAGATTTATTTTTTTTTTAATTTAGTTTTAGTTTTTGAGGCGTTTGTAATATTTTTCCTAACTGACATAGTTGTTTTAATTATTTAACCAAAAGAAAAATTTTAATTTAAAAATTATTCAATTTGAATTTCTTCCCTTGCTATAGTAACAGAATGAAGAGAATGAGTTTTTAGAAATTATTACTTGAAATTTTGAGCTTTTGGCGCCAAAGATAGCGCCAAATTAGAAAAAATATGAAATATCTCTCGAACTATTGGACTTAAAAGAATTTAGTTAGTACCATTCGATTCAGCATACGAAAATACACCAAAATATGTTATCAGTTGAATAATAACAATAAAATCAGATTTTTAAGGAATTTTTTTTAAGTTCGCTCTCTTTTTTACCGCCCTTAGGGGTGGAATTTTAGAAAATCCTTTCTTAGCGGCACTCAATGCCATAAGAACTATTTTTACCCCAATTTTCAAAATTTTAGGCTCAGTAGTTTTGGCTGCGCGTTGATTAATACGAAATTCAGACTTTCTTTTATATATATAGATAAAATAGAGCATCGAATTTTATATATTTGAATTTAAAGGTAAAAAAAAAAAGAAAAAATTAAAAATTTCAAAAGTTTTCATTTTTCTTAAACCTTTAAATACAAATATATAAAATTCGATGCTCTATTTTATTTATATATATAAGCCAAACTTTTATTAAAAATATTGGGGATTTTCATTGATATGGGACACGCAGGGGGCATTTCGAAGATTTCTAAGATCGAAGATTTCTAAGAAGTAAAATTCCATTTTTTTCATAAAAATAAATTAAAAAAATTTTTTTTGTGATAAATGCATGCCATAATGCATATAATGTACCTTTGAGTAATATTTAAGATAAAATTTACAAAAAAAAAAAAAAAAAAAAAAAAAAAAAAAAAAAAAAAAATTGAAAAATTTTGAAATTTTTTCGAAAAAATTTCAAAATTTTTATTATTTTTTTTTTAACCTTTAAAGTCAAATATATAAAATTCGATGCTCTATTTTATTTATATATATAAATCAAATTTTTATAAAAAATATTGGGGATTTTCATTGATATGGAACGCGCAGGGGGCATTTCGAAGATTTCTAAGACGACACGTAAAATTCCCTTTTTTTCTCAAAAATAAAATTTTTTTAAAAATTTTTTTTGTGATAAATGCATGCTATAATGCATATAATGTACCCTTGAATAATATTTAAGATGAAATTTACAAAAAGTAAAAAAAAAATTGAAAATTTGGAAATTTGGAAATTTTTTCGAAAATTTTTTAAAAATTTTCATTTTTTTCCCTTTAAATTCAAATACATAAAATTCGTTGCTCTATTTTATTTATATATATAAAACAGACTTTTATAAAAAATATTGGGGATTTTCATTGATATGGAATGCGCAAGCGACATTTCGAAGATTTCTAAGACGACACGTAAAATTCCCTTTTTTTCTCAAAAATAAAATTTTTTTTTTATTTTTTTTTGTGATAAATGCATGCTATAATGCATATAATGTACCCTTGAATAATATTTAAGGTGAAATTTACAAAAAATAAAAAAAAATTATTTTAAGGTCCCTTGTCCCCTTAAATTGTGTATATATATATATATATATTTTTTTTTTTTTTGAAAACACTGGATGATCGACAGACGGTTATTTAGTTTTAGTAAATTCTTAAATAAAAAAAAAAAAATCCTTTAAATCGGAAGCACAGTTTCAACTTTATCGAATGCTATGATTTTCGCAATGCGCAATAAACCGGGAGCCGGCAGCACAGACAATCACCTCATCGAGTTCACGGCTGAAATTCAGGAATTAGTTAAAACTCGATTCGCATATTAAAACGCAATCAGTCTGCCAAGTCATACCTTGGTAGAAAACACCTGAAAACCTCATTTTAGCAGTTGACTCGTAGGTTTACCATTGTGCTTTCCTGCATCCAAAAGTATGAAAACATAGAGGACTGGGAGCAAGAAAACACAATGGTAAACCTATAAGTCAACCTCTAAAATCGGGTTTTTAGGTGTTTTCCTCCAAGATAGGACTTGGCAGACCGATAGCGATTTAATATGCGAATCGAGTTTTAACACGTTGACTGCCGCAAAAAGTAAGAATTTTCAAATTTCTTCTTGAAAGTCGTTTGCCACCACAAATTCTGAAAGGTAAATTTCGCTTTACTAATACAGCGAAATTTCTGCCAATAATTAAGGCAATTTTTTTTTAAAATAATAGTGAGAAAATAATACATTAAATCCAATGTTGCCAGTGGGCTACTTTTCTTAAATTCTGATATCTTGATTGCCACCACTTTTTTGAAACGTCTATAAGTCAACCTCTAAACTATAAGTCAACCGCTAAAATCGGGTTTTTAGGTGTTTTCCTCCAAGATAGGACTTGGCAGACCGATAGCGTTTTAATATGCGAATCGAGTTTTAACACGTTCACTGCCGCAAAAAGTAAGAATTTTCAAATTTCTTCTTGAAAGTCGTTTGCCACCACAAATTCTGAAAGGTAAATTTCGCTTTACTAATACAGCGAAATTTCTGCCAATAAATAAGGCAATTTTTTTTTTCAATAATAGTGAGAAAGTAATAAATTAAAGCCACGAATATTAAAGCCAATGTTGCCAGTGGGCTACTTTTTAAAATTCAGATATCTTGATTGCCACCACTTTTTTGAAACGGCAAAATTACTTTTGTTTTCACCAATTAATATGTCACTAAAAAGGGTGCATTTTACCTTTTCAAAAAAGTCGTGCCAATCAATAATCTGAATTTAAAAAAAAAGTAGCCCATCTGACAACACTGATTAAAGCTACGAGTTGCGTGGCAGTTAACGCGTTAACCCTAGAACTACCGGAAATTTTACTCAAGTTTTATAAAAACATTCTACACCAGAATTTTTACTTAAAACTATTTAATTTGTTTATTTAACTTATTATTGTCTGATTTATACATTTAGTTTGTTTTGAAGAAATTTCTGGTTTGAATAAATATTTTGAATGAACATGTCGGGTCCAATGGACCCGTCTGGTAGACGGAAGGTTAACTAAATCTGGAATTCCAGCGTGGACGCCCCCTGAAATGGCGGCTGCCGAAGGCGGATATTTTTTTAGCGTAGGTACGGTCCCTTAAATGTAGACACCAGTCTTTCATAAAAGATTTCCCTACCTTGTTTATTCTCAGAAAAATGAAGCGGAAAAAACTTCAAAAAATTATTGGTAGGAATATTTAAGGGACCGTACACACCTTAGAGGAGGAATTGAATAGAGAGCAAATCCCATTGTTCTCATCCGTCGAACCCTGATGCACTCATGTCGGAGATTTCATAGCCAAAAGAGTGTCATTTTTTGGCGGTGATCCCTTGCTTGGCAATCTTCCGTTTTCATTCTCGTGATAAAAGAAACGCTCCAAAACGAACACAGACGAAATAGGTCCTGGTGGAACGCCGGAAAAACCGGTTTGACGCGCATTCTACGCTGAAGGAAATCCGCCTTCGGCAGCCGCCATTTCTGGTCCAGCGTTCGGGCCTAGTATTCAGGGCCGTGGACCTCGATGAGGTGCCTGTCTGCGTTGTCGGCTCCTGGTCTATAAATTTAAAGGCAGTGTGTAACACTGCCTTACGTCTTGATGTGCCTTTCGCGGATACTCGCCATCGATAGTTGTCCACAGTGTTTACTGCATAACAATTATTTCGAAATTTTACTGGTAGGAAAGACTGTAATTTTGAGAATAGATTATAGGTTTGTATCATTGAATGCGATGAACATTTGTGTATCGATAGCGTATAGTTAGTATATAAGTATATGAGCTTCATAAATCGTAACCCCCAGCGGGCCTTGGGAAAATAACTCGCAAAGTTTAAGCCACAGTTCATAATCGGATAAGTTTCCTTCTTTGGCAAGCGGCTCAGTAGTACGATCGCTAGAATGCTGGATTTCAGTTTTTTCGGCCCGGTATCAAATCCGGCTCGTACTCGTTTTTCGGGACGAAAATTTTTATCGATCACTTCTGAACCGCATTTGAAAAGATATGTATAATAATTGAAATTTACGAAAAATAAGTATTATATGTATGTTTTGTAGCATATAAGTTCTTTTTTAACTACGAAATTTTGCATGTTTAAATGTATAATGAAAAGTAAAGGAAAAAAAAACCCCGCATATTTATATGTCTACAGATCAGAAATTTTTTGTTGTTATTTAAAATTATTTACGGTTATTTCAATGAATATCAACAATTTTTAAAAGAGAAATAAATTAAAGTAAGTGAACAAATATATAATTAGCCCCGGTACCATATGCTATTTCTTTCTCCCAGCTTATTTTGTGTCCAAAAATAACGTTAGCTTACAGACGCTAGCAATAAAGAAAGTAGATGTATCATTGTACAATTAAATGCTCTATAGCATTTTTTAAAGTTTCTAAACATCGCACATTTTCAGTTTTTATACCATCGTATTGGGAAAAAAAGTACTTTTTAATGCAATTTGTTTGAAAACTGCATCTCTATTTGTTTTTGAAATATTAATTTTTTTGTAATTTTTAGCGACATTTGTTTCATTTTGGCAACTCAAGTACGCCATTTCTGTAGAAAGTAAAGAAAAAATTGCTGAAAAATAGCAATTATATCTTTTTGTTGCCATTTTCTCATAAAATGGAAAAAAAATTAATTAAAAAAATTAAATTGAAAAAAAAATTAATTAAAATATGTGCTACTTTGAGAAAAATATAAATGAAGGATTTATGATAAAACAAGGAGCTATTATAAACTATATTTAATTTCAAGTTTCTATATTAATGCAAATGACGTCATATTACATAAAATAAAAGCGTGTGCTTTAAGTCTTAAAACTGAAATATGTTTTGCAGTAGAGTCCCGATTATCAGAGTTATTTTCTTCTGATGGACTGGTGGCTTCTATTATTATGAAACAGCCGTTATAAATGAAGCGTTAGGTGAAGATGATCTGCCGTAAAAAGTTAGAACTCTGATTTTCTCGTCAGAATGGAACAAAAAATGGCCATAATTTTTTTTAACGCTTCATTTATAATGTCTGTTTCATAATAATATAAGCCACCAGTCCACCAGAAGAAAATGAAGTAATGGAAATGCCGGAGCGACACTAAATTCTGAAAAAGCAGAATTCCTGTTCTCTAGTTATCCTATTTTATCTTTTCATTTCGTTTAAAAAAAATAAAGAAGTGAAAGCCATTTATTTTAATTTTATTTCCTCATTCATATATTTAAATATTTCATGGTTTATTAAAAATATGCTTTTATATTTTTAATATGATTTTTAAAGTCTGGGATTCTTGATTTTTAATTAGAATAAGTGTCTACGTAGTAATTTCTTTCGGAAAACATTTTTTTCCTTGTTTAATATTTTTATATAATGCAGTTTAATTATATAAATACAATTTTAAGTGCGAATCTTTGCGTGTTTATATATTTAATGAAAAGTAAAGATAAAATAAATAAATAATAATAATAACGAACTAAAAAAAGTCAATTGGAACTTTTGTAGACCATAAAACTAAGCTTATTTTAAAATTTATTTACTGTTATTTACATAAATAAGCTACTATTTTTCACAGTGAAATAAATGTATCGTGTTTTACCAACTCGTTTTTTAACTTTTTAATTTTTAAAATCTTGGATTCTTATGATTATAGTTAGAATAACTGACTTTGTGCTTAACCCCTTGGGGACGAGCGACACGTATACGTGCCGGAAATAGTCCTAAGGATCCTCGTTTATCCTCACCAGTAAAATTTTACTGTAAAATTTGCCTTATTTAATCCGAGCTTTTTTCCCGATTTGAATAGGTACAAACTTCTGTTTTTTAAAACCGTAGCAAAGTAATAAACATTTCGTAAAAGGCTCCCGTCGCGAAGGGGTTAAAAATAAGTTCTAAAAAGATATTGAATTGCTGAAAACGTAGATAATAATTACAATACCAAAAACCGAAATAAAAAAAGTCATATTAAGAATTTTAAAAAGGGGATTAAAAAAATCATCAAACATTCGAAATACATTCATATAGAAAAAGAATTTAAATAATATAATTATACACACATTTCTATCACGTGTTTTAATTTATTTCTCTGTTAAAAAAGGCTGATATTCATTGAAATAACTGTAAATAATTTTAAATAACAACAAAAAATTTCTGGTCTATAGACATATAAATATGCGAGTTTTTTTTCTTTTCGTTATATATTTAAACATGCAAAATTTCATAGTTAAAAAGAACTTATATGCTACAAAACATACATTTAATTCATATATTTCGCAAATTTCAATTATTATACATATCTTTTCAATTGCGGTTCGAAAATGATCGATAAGAATTTTCGTTCCGAAAAACAAGTCCGAGCCGGATTATTCCGGGTCCGAAAAAACTGAAATCCAGCATTCTAGCGATCGTACTACTGAGCCGCTTGCCAAAGAAGGAAATTTATTCGGTTATGAACTGCAGCTTAAACTTTGCGAGTTATTTTCCCAAGACCCCCTGGGGGTTGCGCTTTATGGCGCTCATATATTTATATACTAACTATCCTCTATCGTTGCACAAATGTTCATCGCATTCGGTGAGACCAACCTTTGACCCTCTCCTTGTCAGGTTAGTTGGGGGAACTGGGACATGATTTTACAATGTGACTCTGGAGCTTCTGACAATTCATCTTCAAAAAGCTACTGTTCATTTGAATTAAAGTCTGAACTTCTGTAAATGTGTTCAAATAGGTTCCCTCTATTAGACAGAAATGCTCAATATTATAATTTAATATTTAAAAATATAAAAAATATATATTTCATCTTTCTTTCCTCATGGGACCAGTTGCCCCATAAAAATGGGATAAAAGCACCAGGAGGGTCTATGTTCCACATGCGTTTTTTTTTTTTTTTTTTTTTTTTTTTTTTTCATATGGGATACCAGGTTCTCTTTGAAAAAGAGTAAACAACTTAAAATAATTTAAACCAGGCAGATCATGTAAATTAGATATCAAATAAAGAGCGTTGTAAGGGAAACCTTTGCTATCAATATGTCTAAAAAAAGCGTTAAACGTGAAGATAATAGATTTATTTATACCAAAAACATAAAAATTAAGTAAGTACTTATGTACTTTAGTAAAGGTAATAAGTATAAAAGTCACATGGGTATTTCATGGAACTATTAATAAAGAGGAACTGACATATCCTTAAAATAGTGAAGCATCAACTGTAACCGCTATCGCAGGCGTTGTTTACTGTCGGTGGAAACTCACACCAGTAGATTTATATAGAAATTTTCAACTTATTTAAACGCCTTAATATCACAAAATATCAGTCATAAATAATACTAGAAACAGATTTTCATTTTTACTGGTAGGAGTTTACTTTGGCAATAGTTAGGTACTGCGTTTCCGCCATGTTGTGACAACCAGGGAAACAAACTGACAGTTTTACAAGGCATGTGACACCAGTAAAAACAAATAAAACTTTTTACGACATTTTTGAGAAAAATTTTCATGAATAAGGCGTAGAAATATGACGAAATTTTCTATTCAATTTTAATGGTGGGATGTTCGCCCTAGTGGTAATCAGAACTGAAGATCCTATTTTACAAAAGCCGCCGCCATCTTGTGACAACCTCCTCAGTTACTTCACTCGCAACTGGTAGACAATACACTACATGTCTCCTCCTCTTTGTTCATAACTCCATTGGGTATTTAAAGGGAAAAATAGCACGGTAAATCTATGAACAAATGGCTACGCAAGTACTTAAGTACTTTATCTGTATCCAGAGTCACATTATATAGGGAAAATTTTATTGTTCCCACCAGAGCCCTTAATGAGTTACTTTCATGATCGTTTCATTTAACATCTTCTAAAGAAAGGTTCGATGAAGTTATTATTTTCAAAATAGTGGTAGGAACAATAAAAGTTTCCCTATAACATGCGACTCCTGTATCGTACAATTTCAAGGTTTGGCTATCTCACTTTTAGGGGCAAGGTACTTGCATTCGTAACATGTTGAAATAATTTAGTGACACCAGTATTTACAAGAGAATCTATTTGTAAACAAATAAAAGTATATTTTCGCGTATTTAATAGAGGAGAAATTTTCATTATAAAATTCCGGTGCCAATGTGGCAATTAGGAATTAAAATTATGTGACGCCATAACGGAATCACAGCCTTTCAAGGTGTCAAGAAATTTGGTGTGATACCACAGAATATGCCTTTTTTTATTACGTAATTTTAGTGAGGTATTCTATAATTTTTTTTATTACGAGCAAAAAACAACGCAGAAATTTATTTCCCGTAGAAAGAGAAACTCAAAAAAATTAATTATATCTATTGGGTAGCTGGATCCAGCATGGTCCAGTTAGCCCGGATACACGTCCCAGTTACCTCATTCTTTAAAATTTATGGGATAACTGAGACATCGGGCTTACATTTGAATGTACGTCGTTTGTTTCTAAATTAATGCTGTACATTTAACACCTTAGTAAGGGCAGTGGGATATATTTTATCCCACCTAAGATTAATAAAGATTCGCACTAGAAAAATGTTATTAAAATGTTTAATGTATACTTTTCTAACTGGTTGGATAAAGTCGTAAAATTGCGCTTCCCTATTTTGCAATAAATCTTTTTTGCAGATTCTGTTGCGAATTCGACATTATAGAAACACAATTACTTGCCCTCAAGGGGTTAACACTAGAACCGCCGGCTATTTTACTTAATTTTTATACGAAAGTGTTTCACACCAGAAATTTTATTTAAAATTATTTATCTTATTTAATGCCAAGTTGTGCGGTTCATACATGTAACATATCTTAAGAAAAAATTTCTTGTTCGATTCGACTATTAACAATTTTTGAAGGGGTCAAAATTACCCCTAATGCCTGTTTTAGTGTTAAATGAAAATAAATTAATGAATTAGAGCTGTCACGTGCAGGACACAGTATTCAGTTCTCGCATCGTTCGTAAATTTTTTACACTTTGTTACCAGTATTTTAAATAAAAAATCTTAGTGGCAGATTCCTTTTACATCTACAGTTCTACAATAAATATTATTGTTTTAAAATTGTGGTAGGAAATTTTGAAAAATTTTGAAACCCTGCGAGCCCTGAATGTTGGACACAACTTTTCAAAATGGTTTGCTTCTACCAACAAGAAATCCTCTGAATCTACAGTGTTTATACAGCTGCAGATTTTTTTTTTTAGATGCCCAGACTGCTTAATAACCATTTAGTGTTTGAAAAGGTAAAATTTAGCACAAGTAATAATTTTTATAACACGTGTTACGTGCAGGATATTCTTGTCCGTGTGGGACAATGCGCGAAGTCCTAATATTAAAAAAAAAAAGAAATGAATTGAATATTAAATGAAAAAGTTGATTTAAGATTCATTTAAGAAAGTTTCTACAGTAACTTAAAGAAACAGGTATATAATACAAAAAATGCACTTTTTTAAATAAAAATTTTATAAACAGAAATTGCATAGGAAAAGAAATCAACAAAAGAATAAAAGCAAAGAAAGATATTTTTACGAATTACAAGGAAGATATTTTTTACTGAAAAATGGTAATTTTCGCACAACCATAGGATATTATTTTTATTTTTGTAACTTTTTTTTTATCGCTATTTCACACAGTTTTTATAAACAGAAAAATTACACAAAAATATCCTGTTATGAATCTTTGGTATTTATATAACCAGTGTTGCCAGTAGGCTGCTTACAAAATCCATCCAGTAAAACTTTTTTTAAAGACTGATCTCTCATATTGGGGTCCATCTGATTATAGAACTTACCGCCATAATTCTATAACTAAGCAACGTAGAATGATGCGCAATAAACTAAAACCTCCCCAAACATTGTCTAATCAACAAAGCAAGTATTATCAATATCCGTCATTTAGAACTTTTTGAAAAGTCTAATCTTTCATAATCGGTTTCACATGATTATGGAACTTTCCGCCTTTACTTTATGACTAACCAACATAGAACAATATGCAAAATACTAATACCATATCTGAATAGGTATGTAACTAACAATGGAATTCCTATCAAAATCCGTTCTGTAGAACTTTTTAAAAAGGCTAAACTTTCATAATCGGGTTCAACTGATTATGGAACTTACCACCACATCTCTATTATTAATCCCTTGAGGGGGGGGGGTATGTTTATGAAACCACTTAATTTTAATTTCCAACTGCTAGATTGTCACCAGAATTTGGATTAAAAAAATGTCGGTTTATTACGTGAGTGAAATATACCTTTTTCTTATTTAAAATAAATTTGTTTTCAGATTCCGGTGTCACTCATTAATTTCAACGCTTTAGCAATGGAATTGCTTTGCCCCTGAAAGGGTTAAGGAAAGCAGAAGGATATAGTATATACTAAAACCCTGCCTGAAAAATTATCTAACTAACAGTGCAAAATCAATCGAAATCCAATTGGCTGAATCTTTTAAAAATGCTAATTTTTCGTAATCGAGTTCGTATGATTATATAACTTTAAAACTTAATTATATGTATCAGCAACGTGCAACGAAAAAAATCTTCCCTGAAAAATTATCTAACTATCACTTCGATTCTCATCAAAATCCAATCAGGTGAGCTCAAGTGATATGCAGCCGGGACGAATTTCCCATTTGCATTTTACTCTCGTATATATAGTAGAACCAGATGTAGATAGATCGATAAGAATATTGATTCTTAAAATTTATGAAACTGTAAGTTATTTCTCGTTGTCTCTGCTGAATAATTTTAAAGACTTTTCAGTTGGTGAGTATTGAGTTTACGATCATGTGTACAACAAATCTATATCATTTTGTACCAAAAAATTCTCGGTAAAATGAGCCAATTTCGTGTGGGTTCTGATATTATAATTTTTTTTTTCAAAATCGTCATTTAAATTACGAACATGAAATTCTAAGTGTCTCAATACTTTAAATTAAAAAAGAAATAGTAAATTACAATTTTTTGCATGGTTGCGATTAAATAATAATTTAATAATTAAAGCCAAAATTAATTCGTGTTCAATAAATAGCAAGCCACATTGTTTGACACAGTTTGCAAAAAAAAAAAAAAAAAAAAAAATTGGTACTTTCCCACTATGGGCGCCTTAGCGTTTTTTTAAACAGCTTGGCGCAATTCTGGCATCAGAAAGTGAGATTTTTTGCCAATTGATACAAACAGTTAAGAAAACAAACTTGATGAAATTTTTTGTTTGTTTATATATGTATATTATTAATGTTTTCTATATACAAATTACTTATCTTTCTATATAAAATTAGATGAATAACATCTTTATGTTAAATATATTATTTAAACATAGAAAAAAAATGCTTGTGTATATGAAATTAAACAGCGAATACGTTGCCAGAAAATATGTTGCCGAATTTCCATCTCCGCCAAGGCTATTTTCTCTATTTATCCAATATCCCTGTACTGGAAAAAGTACCAAAAAATCTTTGCACGTTTAGGATTGAAATAAATGACGCAATAGCATACATTCTGGTATGGTGTTGGTATTACGTAAATATAGCAAAATTCTCCAAAATTTCGCCAACTCTGTGTAAATTCGGTTATAGAGGGGGGTTCAAATTTCAACTCATGAACACAGTTCAGTTTGCGCTACTTAACCACTCCCACCGATTCAAATTTTGAGCTCAAAATTTAAGTCTAAGCTTTTGAAAGCATGTAATGAGATAAAAAAAATAACGGTAAAAAATAGTTGTTCGTTACTCCAAAGTCTAAAGCGCCCTCTATTGGTATTTTTTTAACTTTATCTTTTTTCAGTTTGCGCTACTTAACCACTCCCACCGATTCAGATTTTGAGCTCAAAATTTAAGTTTAAGTCTAAGCTTTTGAAAGCATGTAATGAGATACAAAAACTAATGGTAAAAAATAGTTGTTGGTTACATCAAAGTCTAAAGCGCCCTCTATCGGCATTTTTGGAACTGTATCTTTAAAATTTATTTTCAAGAAAATACTGACATAAAGAACAGTTTTAGTGAAAACCGCAAACGAATCGACCAATTTTTACGTTTTTTATAATCATTTGAAAATTTAACTACTAAACACAGTTCAGTTTGCGCTACTTAACAAATCCCAACGATTCAAATTTTGAGTTTAAAATTCAAGTTTAAGTCTAAGCTTTTGAAAACATGTAATGAGATACAAAAAATAACGGTAAAAAATAGTTGATGATTACTCCAAAGTCTAAAGCGCCCTCTATAGGCATTTTTTGAACTGTATCTTTAAAATTTATTTTCAAGAAAATACTGACATAAAGATACGTTTTAGTGAAAACCGCAACAAAAAATAACGTTAAAAAATAGTTGATGATTACTCCAAAGTCTAAAGCGCCCTCTATAGGCATTTTTTGAACTGTATCTTTAAAATTTATTTTCAAGAAAATACTGACATAAAGATACGTTTTAGTGAAAACCGCAAACAAATCGACCAATTTTTTCGTTTTTTATAATCATTTGAAATTTTGCACCCTAAATTTTAAAGGCGCCTATCTCCTTCGGAAGACGTTTGGGATCCTTAGTTTCCCATTTAATATTGTTTGTCTTGATATGTACTATCAACCCTTAAAGTTTTGCGCAAGAGTTTAGATACACCCTGTATATATGTATATATATATATAAGTAGAATTAGATTTAAAAAAAAAAAATGCAGTCATCTACTTGAAAAGTAACCAATATTGTGAACGTCTCTCAAACCGATGCCATGCTTATGCATTGTTGGCCTAAAATGAAATTGTTTGGCGATAAAATGAAATCGTAAATAAACATACAATATGTAACTCACAAGTACCGTTATTTTTATAATTACATCTGCTAATTTCTGCTGCAAATCACATGATGGATGAGTTAAATAAAAGTAAAAAGTAAATTTAAAAAAAATTGTCACTTAGATATAATCAAATTTTCTGATGTATTTTTCTTAACCTGACGCAAGAGATAAATTGCCAAATGCATTCAATCTTTCATATTGAATAAATTTTTAAGCATTACGAACATTACATTTCATGTTTAAATTCGGTATTGTCGTTTTTTAGTATTACCACTCGTCAAAACTGTTTTTTCTTTTTTTTTTCTTTTAAATAAAATTAGTAAAAGTTTTTCCCCCCGAGATGTACAGCCGTTTCAATTCATTTATCAAATAAATTTGTCGCCAATAAAATAATAGTAACCTTATCATCCAAAATAACAGAACTTTCCGTCATATTTCTATAATTAATCTGCGTAGAGCGATGTGTTATAGATTAAAACCTTCCCTGAAACGATGCCTATCTAACAGTATGCTGGGCAACATATAACTATGATATGTTCCCGCACCATGTTGGTTAAATCAAAGTAAAATTGCGTAATTTGTTATTTCTGTTTGTATAAATATTTTTTATAAAATATAATTATGAGTGTAAAATTATAATGTTTATATATTTAAGTAAAATAAGAGTGTAAGTTCATACAAAAATTATTAAGTTGATTTTAAATAGTAAATATATATTTTTTAAAAATTGTTGTATTGTAAAATGAATGTATAACGTTGAATGGAGTTCGGATCTCAGACAACAACAATAGCCAGACGCCATGGTGTCGTTTTATGACAAGCCAATGGAAAGTGGTGTATAATTAGAAGTCGTAAAATCATAAAAACGTTGGAATCAATTTATGGCCTCAATAAAAGTGTTGGGATAAATTTATGGCTTTTCAGACCACCCAAACTTTAAGGCAGATAATAATATTAAAGTATATGTAAGGGGCCATTTGCAGACTGCTAGCTAATAGGCCTATCGAAGTATAATAAAAAATCTTCTCACATCCAATAACAGTGGACTATACAAAAATAGTTCCACCCACTGCAGGAGCTGGTGTGCAAGAAGAATGAGGTTTAAAAAAGATAGTCTGAAAAAAGATGTAGAGGACGCAGGAGCTCTCCTGAAAGCCCGTGCAATGAGTCCCGTAAGCCCTAGTAAAGCCCAGGCGAGATGGACATATCGGAGCGAGCCTAATCGAGCCTAATCAAGCCTAATTGAGGATGTCTTCCTGAGGTACCTATCGGAGTGAGCCTAATCAAGCCAAATTGAGGATGTCTTCCTGATGTACATATCGGAGTGATCCTAATCAAGCCAAATTGAGGATGCGTTACTGATGACACATTGCCATGATCCTAAGCAACGCAACAACTCGGAATTTGATGAATAAAGGCCACCATCCCGTATATTAAAAGAAGGTACTATTTTAAACATTTTCTTTTACCACTTAAGATCATATGAAAAATCTTAAAAAATACTTTTCTGATATTTTATGGTAGAGAGTAATCTGAGATCCGACAAAACCAATAATTAAATAAGATTAAGGTAATTTTAAAAATGAAAGAGAGTTATTCTTTTAGCAAAAAGAAACAATTATAATAATTAGAGTACGTGAAAATATTGTCTTTTTTTTTTAAAGATTAAACATACTTAAAATAACGAGAAGCAAACAAAAGTGTTGCTTTCTATTTTTTGAATTAATATTATTTTTTTCTGTATATAGTTATGTTCAATGTAAATAAAATATTTAATCAAGTTTTAAAAAGTTTCTGTAATTATTTAATTAATAATATTTAAAGTGTGTCAATTTATTTTTTTACAGCTTAAATTTTAGTTTAATTCATAAGTGGAAGAGTTCGTCTAAATAATTCACAACGCAAACTCTTAATTTTATTCGTAATTAATCAAATATAATAATTACATTTTGACGCGAATCATAATTTAATATTATTAATGCTTCGCGTTGCTCTTCTACTAGAATTTAGGTAAATACGATCACTTATATTATTTGAATTTATCTAAGGTATATAAAAATATATACCAATTTGCTATGAGGTTGCTTGGATGATTTGGACCAATTAACGATTTTGGATATAAATTAAATAAAAAATAAACAGGTGTAATTATCTGTCCAGCATCCCCCCTTCATAGTAAAATGGTGCTATGACTCAGGAACGATCATCTGAGGTCATTAGATAGTAAAATGGTGCTATGACTCAGGAACGATCATCTGAGGTCATTAGATAGTAAAATGGTGCTATGACTCAGGAACGTTCATCTGAGGTCATTAGAAATAATAATAATAATAATAATAATAATAATAAAGGAAAATAAATTTAAGTATTATTTTAATGTCACAATTTTAAAGATATTGTAGGTATGTAAGTTTAATTGATTAAAATTTTATTAAAATTAATTTTATTATTGTAACAATAATGACACACATATAATAATTTTATATAAATAAAATGAATAATATATGTTAGTAAAAAACAAAAAGGAAATGAAAAAATAATTCTGGGATTTATAATAGGTAAATTTAGGAATTACAATTTTGTTTTTTTTTCTCTCTTTTCTCTTGTGGTTGGATCTCAGTTACCATTGAAAAATAATGGCATTCACATCACAGATGACACATTTGTAAAAATAATTTTTTTTTTATATACTGTATAAATAATAATAATAAGAATAATGAGTAAAATTTTATAATATGACTGGTATAAAAATGATTGAAATGTCAATAGATCATGATTTTTGAAATTGTATCACCTTGATACAAAAGAAAATTTATGAGTCGTACTACGAAGTAGTAATACAATATTTACAAAAAAAAAAAGATTGTTTTTTTCTGTAGAAAAAGACAGATATTTTTCTGTTAAATGAAATTATGTTGTTTTTTATATATACGTGTATTATAAATATTTTAGGGGTATTTATGTGTGTAAAAGAATAATCTACAAAACAACTTCATCTCCTAAGAAATTTTTTTAAATTTTAGTGTTGTTGTTTTTATGTATTTATGCAATTTAGAATATTTTCATACATATGTGGTAATATAAAAAAA
This sequence comes from Maratus speciosus, assembly GCA_963932465.1. NCBI lineage: Eukaryota > Metazoa > Arthropoda > Arachnida > Araneae > Salticidae > Maratus > Maratus speciosus. The sequence goes on along the minus strand of OZ010797.1, from coordinate 218,459,156 downwards.
AAAGTATGATAAACAGAAACATTCTGTTAAAAGGTTATGCCCAACAATAAGCGAAAATTTAAAAGGAGAAGTGTAGATTTAAATACCTCTGGAGTTAAAACCAGAGGACAGAAAAATAAAATTATTTCTCTAAATTATTCGCTACAAAAAACTAAAAAGAATACAATGACTCAACCTAGTGTTGATACGCTGTTGAATTGTATCCCCGTCTTTGACGGAAAGAAAGAGTCGAATATTAAATTTTTTTTGAACGAATTCGATAATCTAATTAAACAAACGGAATTAGAGAATGTTTCGAAACTAGCGCTCTTGAAAACGAAATTAGTCGGTAGTGCTAGAGATAAATTAGCTAACGAAGAAAATCTTAATACAGAAAAGGACTATGGTCAATTTAAAGAAAAATTAATCGATACTTTTTCTACTAAAACAAGTTTTTCTGCGGCTCAAAGCAATATTTTTTCTCTTAGGCAAAAACCTGCGCAGGCTATCGCTGATTTTATCAGTGAATTCAATGCGGCTGCAAAACTTTACCTAGATAAAAGTGGCCAAAATATTGACAACGGTAATGGTAGTTTATTTGAAATGATAAAATTTACAAGATTTTTAGAATCAGTTAGGGCAGATTTAAGTTTGGACATTCGAAGAATGGCGCCGAAAAATTTCAACGACGCATGTAAATTTGCGAAACAAATGGAAGATGCATACAATCAAGTTGCATCAAAGGAAATTAATTCGATTACAAAAACCTCCACTGAGGAAAATTTGGACAAATTGTTAAAATTAAATATGGAAAGCGCGGAGCAAATTAAAATTTTGACTTCCGAAATAAACAATTTGAAAGTTAAAACAAAAGACACTGCATCAAGCAGATGGTACGAATTATGTAAAAAAAATTCGCATACTTTAGAAACGTGCTGGTACAAAAATGATAATAAAAATACATATAAGGATAGCAGAGATTTCGCAGGTCGGCATTTTAATAAAAGGTACTCTTATAATGGACAGTATCAACCGAGAGCGAATTTTAATCCTAGATTTGTTAACCCAAACCAGCAGTGGCATTTTCAATCTTATGCACCCACAGGTGGTTACTATGGATATTCTCCATATCCCCCACCCCCACCAAATTACTTCCCTCAGCATGTGCCATATAGGAATATTCAACCTCAGAGTCATGCCAGTTATTATCCAAATGAGGATAAAAATGAGAATTTAAAAGAGAATGCTCAAAAGTATCCGAAAAAGTATAATAAAAAGGGTAAAACGGATGATCAAAGGGACAAGTAAGGGATATGAATTGGTATTAAAAATAAATCAAAATACATAATTAATCGAATTTCAAAATTTAAAAATTTTCAAAATTTAAAAATAAATTTTTCTCTTTTAGATAAAAAAAAATGAAACAAAATTAATAACTTGCCTTTTTAAAATTCAAAATAATAATAAGAAAGGATAGGAACATGGGAACGCCAATTTGTCTCAGGGTTACAATATTGAGCAAATGTGCAGGGCGCACCCGAAAACATACTTATAAAATTATGTAATGTGCTTCACAAAACTTCAATGGAGCAGTGAAATATTTCTCTCCAGGCAAAAGTTATATATATATTTTTTTTCGAATATGAATTAGAAAATATAAAATCTTAACAAAGCCAAATAGCATTAAAACTTAATTAATTTCATAGTAAATAATCTTGGAGTAATTTTCAAAAAAAAAAAAAAAAAAAAAGAGAAATTTTTTTGTCTTCTATAAGGGTAGCCTTTGCTAATAGCCTTACAATTTAGATGACAAAATTTCAGAATTACTCTTTAAAATGAGTAGGTGTAAGCTATAGGTTCAGGGTAGTTAGAACAGCTTTATAGCATACTCATATATATATTTTTTTCTTATATAAATATATGGTTGACAAGGAATAAATTATTAGTGCACTCTATATTAGGATAGCGGTCAGCTATAAGCCTAAATATAATAAAATATACAAAAAGTGCTAAGATTTATTCCGGTAGTTCAATTACAACTTATATGCTAAAGTCTAGAATTTAGACAGCAGGGATAAGTTTTATGAACAAAAGTGTTATAAAAAAATTAAAAAAAAGGATTTTGGTGTAGCACATTGGTTTTTAAAAAAACATATATATGTATAACAATGGACAAGGCAAGTTATTTCAACATGATTGCACACAAAAATTATAGTAAAAAAAAAAATATATATATATATATACACAAATAAATAATTGAAGTAAAATTAAAATTTTCTCACCAAAGGCTTTCTGTATAGGGTGCAATTTTGGCCTACGGCTGGGTATGCACCAACACCAACAAAATATTTGTAGAAAAATTATTCACAGATACATCAATATATAGTCATCACCTAGGCATAAATTTCAGGATTCTTGGCTGAAAAAGGAATCGAAGAAAAAATTAAGTATGGTATAATTACTAGATGTTATGCTCAGAAACAATAAAATTAGTAATATTATATTGTAAAGAGCAGCATTTTGAGTTTTATTTAGGAAAACTTTTGATTTTTAGGTTTTACACATTTATGGAGTGTCTAGCTCAGTGTATAGTTCCTAGATTTAATAAAAAAAAATAACAAATAAAAATATAAGTTCGTGTTGTTTTCAAAATAAATAACAAAAGGTATAGCAATTAGCATTTACAGTTAAAATTTATGGAATTTTCAGCAAAATTAACATTAGACAAACATAGTTTATATTATATTTAACTTGATAAGCTAATTTACTTTTATTAACGGTAGTCAATTAGAATTAAAGTAGGCTTAAATTCAAGTTAAATTAATTAATAACATTGTTGTAGTGTAAAATTTTATGTAAGACTATTATATTTTTATTGTATATATAAAAATATGCAAATTTAATAATTAATAAAATGTATTAGCAAAATTATTTAATATAAATATTAAATGACATCTTGCTGAAATCAGCTAGAAATTAGATTTTTTTTTTTAAATGAAATATTTTATAAATTTATGTTAGTTTAGAATTTAAGCATTTTTTTTTCTCTTTACTTTCCCTTAGAATTAAATGCAATTCTAAATTTAACACATATAAATATACATAGTATTGATAAATTTGAGTGTGTGAGTTCATAAATTTTTTTTTTATATAATTTGGCCAATTTAACATAAGAAAACAAAATAAATAAATAAATATATTTATATATATTGGCCTTAATTTTATTAAAATATGTAGTATGGCTTAATAAATTTATTTACTTAATTTTTTTTATAGTACGTACAGTAATTATTTTAAAAACTTGATCTATAAAAAAAATTGGATGTGGTTGTTTGTGAGTATACAAAGATTTTTTCTGCTGGCAGAAGTTCTTTGGTCCGGCCGGGTACTCATAGATGGCTGCATACGATGTTACGTAGTAATTATCATTTACTTTTGTTTTTTTTTTAAATTATACAAGTGTATTAAGTACATTTTTTTTTATAATTAAATAATAATTATTAATGTTGGATTAATAATAATAATTTATTATCTTTTATTTTTAAACATATCCTTAAATTTTAGACAGTAGAATTCACATACGGAATGTTAATGATAAATAAAATTTTGAATAAATAAATTTTTATTTCATTCAGTAAAAAAATAAATAAATATGAAAATTTAACAATCTTTTAAGATAGAATTGTTGGCTAAATAAATAATAATTTAAGACAAAAAAATTGTTCTCTTCTGCGTCAATGGCATTTTCTGACAACACTATTTAATAGTATTAAATGAAGGTGCATTTTTAAGGTCAGCGTAATGCATATTTGGCATTTTTGAGAGGCCGTAGAAGTCATTTTTCCGTGTTGTTTACATTCTAATAGTAAACAATATCATGAATCAAAATTTGTGTTTGTTAGAAAGTTCTAAAAATATACAAGGTAATCAGTTAAAGAAAATTATATGCATTTTTTTTTTAAATCCTGAAAGGCAATTTGGTTTAGATTTAAACCTGAATGCATAAAAAGCCACCCTCGCTTCAGTTCCAGTATGAGGCAGGAGAATTCAGATGCTAGAATCGCCATTTTTCCCCTGCAAAATAATAAAAAAAAAGCAGAAGGTTTACATTAGATACGATACAAATACATACACTGTTTATGCATAGATTATGTTTAAAATTACATACAGGCATGCACAGTGAGTTAAGAAGAAAGTATATCAAGAAATTATACTAATTAATACGGTAATTACAAGCATGAAATGGTTTTAAATACATACCTTTGGGAAGTCGTAAAATTTTGTCACAGCACAATTCACCTCGCAGAAAGGAATTAGTAGCTTGACCAACCCCCACTTTTCGGGAGAATCGGGGACGTTCAATAACTGGTTTTATTCTCCTCTCTCCTTCTTCTTACTTTTTTTTTCTCGTATCGGGTAAAGTTGGAAAGCATTGCGTAATGATATATTAAAGGAGATGAATTAGCTTGTACATTTTGACAGATCATACATGTTAGAAGTAACAAATAAATAAAATAATGTAACAAGTTTGTATACAATATTTTTCTGATTATAATTTGAATACATCAGATTAATTATGTGAAAATATAACGTGTCATATTACAAGCATTGTATTTACTTTTATTCAGTATAAAATGTGTTTTAGATAAAACACTGTGTCATAAGGTTGTATGTGATGAAATAATATGTCAAATGCGTATGCCATTATTTTTCTTATAATGAGGTTTATTTCGGCATATTAGTTTCAGACAAAATTATAGCTTTGAATGTATTTTGGGCACTTAAACTGTAAAGTTACAAAATTATTAAACATGTGTGTGGTAAAGAAAAAAGGCTTCGAGAAAAACGTCTGATTTTCAGTACAGAGGTCTTCTATAAATGTGAATGTCAACAGACAACTATGTTATCATGTGTTGAACTTTCTGTTATGAAACAATAGAAGAACTTCTTATAAAATATACCAGAACCATTGATAATTGAACTTTACAGTCTTCGCTCAAAAACTGTGTAGATACACAGTCATATGGACACGTACATTCCTTCAAGCTTTACAAAAAAAAAATAAAACCAGCAATCAGTTTTTATTATTTTTTTTCCGACACCGGGAGAGATGCTGGGCAACATATAACTATGATATGTTCCCGCACCATGTTGGTTAAATCAAAGTAAAATTGCGTAATTTGTTATTTCTGTTTGTATAAATATTTTTTATAAAATATAATTATGAGTGTAAAATTATAATGTTTATATATTTAAGTAAAATAAGAGTGTAAGTTCATACAAAAATTATTAAGTTGATTTTAAATAGTAAATATATATTTTTTTAAAATTGTTGTATTGTAAAATGAATGTATAACGTTGAATGGAGTTCGGATCTCAGACAACAACAATAGCCAGACGCCATGGTGTCGTTTTATGACAAGCCAATGGAAAGTGGTGTATAATTAGAAGTCGTAAAATCATAAAAACGTTGGAATCAATTTATGGCCTCAATAAAAGTGTTGGGATAAATTTATGGCTTTTCAGACCACCCAAACTTTAAGGCAGATAATAATATTAAAGTATATGTAAGGGGCCATTTGCAGACTGCTAGCCAATAGGCCTATCGAAGTATAATAAAAAATCTTCTCACATCCAATAACAGTGGACTAGACAAAAATAGTTCCACCCACTGCAGGAGCTGGTGTGCAAGAAGAATAAGGTTTAAAAAAGATAGTCTGAAAAAAGATGTAGAGGACGCAGGAGCTCTCCTGAAAGCCCGTGCAATGAGTCCCGTAAGCCCTAGTAAAGCCCAGGCGAGATGGACATATCGGAGCGAGCCTAATCGAGCCTAATCAAGCCTAATTGAGGATGTCTTCCTGAGGTACCTATCGGAGTGAGCCTAATCAAGCCAAATTGAGGATGTCTTCCTGATGTACATATCGGAGTGATCCTAATCAAGCCAAATTGAGGATGCGTTACTGATGACACATTGCCATGATCCTAAGCAACGCAACAACTCGGAATTTGATGAATAAAGGCCACCATCCCGTATATTAAAAGAAGGTACTATTTTAAACATTTTCTTTTACCACTTAAGATCATATGAAAAATCTTAAAAAATACTTTTCTGATATTTTATGGTAGAGAGTAATCTGAGATCCGACAAAACCAATAATTAAATAAGATTAAGGTAATTTTAAAAATGAAAGAGAGTTATTCTTTTAGCAAAAAGAAACAATTATAATAATTAGAGTACGTGAAAATATTGTCTTTTTTTTTAAAAGATTAAACATACTTAAAATAATGAGAAGCAAACAAAAGTGTTGCTTTCTATTTTTTGAATTAATATTATTTTTTTCTGTATATAGTTATGTTCAATGTAAATAAAATATTTAATCAAGTTTTAAAAAGTTTCTGTAATTATTTAATTAATAATATTTAAAGTGTGTCAATTTATTTTTTTACAGCTTAAATTTTAGTTTAATTCATAAGTGGAAGAGTTCGTCTAAATAATTCACAACGCAAACTCTTAATTTTATTCGTAATTAATCAAATATAATAATTACATTTTGACGCGAATCATAATTTAATATTATTAATGCTTCGCGTTGCTCTTCTACTAGAATTTAGGTAAATACGATCACTTATATTATTTGAATTTATCTAAGGTATATAAAAATATATACCAATTTGCTATGAGGTTGCTTGGATGATTTGGACCAATTAACGATTTTGGATATAAATTAAATAAAAAATAAACAGGTGTAATTATCTGTCCAGCACAGTATAAGTTCCGTCAAAATCCGTGCAGTAGAACTCGAAAGATAGATGTTCGGAACGAAATTTCCGTTTGGATTTTATATATATAATAGATTCTATGTTCATCAAGAATTTTTCTGTCTTAATTCATGTTAGTCCAGCACAGTAATGCTTAATAGTAAATTAAAATAACTAAATTTCATAGTAAGTTAAAGTAACTTAAGGTTGAATGAAAAGATTTAATTTTAACCCTTTCCGGCACAGGCAATTTTTGTTGTAAAATGATGAAATGATTGACTGACACCGGAATTTAAAAACGATTTTTTTAGAAATTAAAAACATGTTACTAGAAATGTTCATTGTAAAAGCACAATTTTACTAAAATACTCTTGATGCCGTTCGTAAGTTTGGAATTAAAATTAGGTATCAAGACAAGGGCACACTGTGCCGGAAGGGGTTAAACCATTAAAAAAATATTCAGAATGCCACGAGATGTAAAGCCGCGTTGCTTATGATCACAGTTAATTGCATGTAAACAATTAATTTCTAAGTACAAGCTAAGCATATTAAAAAAATAAAAATAAAAATTATACCTTCACCCCTTAAAGTTCGAATTAAATTACAGTTTATAAATTCAAATTGCTTATTGGCACCACTTTTATGAAGAAGAAATATTCGCCTTATTTAATGACAGGTAAAACGATACTAAAATATAGCCAATTTCACTATTTTATAAAACTGGTGGAATCAAACAATCTGAATAAAAGACACAGCCCGTGAATATGACAGGAGCGATAATTAAGGGGTTAATTAAAATACTAGAACGTTCTTATTTAAAATATTACTCGATGGCGGAACTGCTACCGAAAATAAGCAACTAATAAAGTAATTGGCATGCAATAACAAATAAGTGAAGCGAATTTGAATGAGATCTAAAAAATAACAAAATAACGACTTAAAATATGGCCATGTAAATTATACTTTTACTTATTACTAATTTTTCTCAGGTATTATTTCAAACCATGCAGGGGCGGATTGGCCCACACCGCTAACCCGCGATCGCGGGGTGGGCCAAACGGGTGTAGTTCCCCCCCCCCCCCAAAAAAAAAAAATAAGTTTTTTTCTTTTCAATAAAATTAAAAAAAAAAAAAATTCCTCGTGAAGCGTTTTTTTACCCGTCTGAAAAGAAGGGTTATGTGTTTCACGCGTATCTAAGTATGTCGATTTCTTTATACCCTCGAAACATCCCAACGGCTGGATGGATTTTAACGGATGAGGTCTCTATCAATTCGTCTTAACGGCCCAATGTTTATAGGGCAGATTTTGTTTTTATAAATTCAAAATGGCGACCGTAAAATACAAAATGGCGGTAGAGACGAAAAAAAAATTACGCACCCTATTGAGTGGCATATCACTGGATATGTCTTTGAAAATGAAGACTATGTTTCAATGACTATTTTACAGTCAGAAGCTCCGTTAAAGTATTATACAACTTGGAAGTTGTGTACGTAGGATCTCTAGTTTTACTACAACTATAACCATCATAGACATCTATAGACCTCATCAAAACAGTGTTTATAGATAGGAACTAACAATTAAGCACAACTTAAAAGTCATCAATACAAGTAAATAAAAAAAAATAAGTAAGTAATATAAACAAGTAATATAAAAAAATATTTTAAGTCAATTCCTACTTAGGTCAATAAGAGATTTTTTTTCTCCCATTCTTCTTTCCTCTTGAGTGGCGTTTAAAATGCCTTGATCAAGAAGAGGGCTCTTTCGGTCTTAAAATACCTTGATCAAAGAGTGGGCTCTCCCGATTATTGAAAATTAATTAATTAAATTAATTAATTAATTAATATTTGAAAAAAACTGGATTAACATCAAGTGTCATCTACTACAAGTTAAAAAAATTTATTCGAGCTTGATTGATTGAATAATAAGTATTTTATTAACGATTGAAATTTCGAACAAGATATATATAGCGAGAGTGTGAGCAAATAGTAGGAATTGAAAAAAAAAGTTTTACATTGATGAGAAATAATTAATTAGCTCGCTTTTTACGCAGTCGGGTTTTTTGATTTTTTAAATTTAATTATTTTATTGTTTATTTTCTTTATTGATCGGTTGAGTCCTAATTTCTCCTTTCTCTCTCCCATCAGCAATCTTTGGAGGAAGTGTACAAATTACCATAGCTGCCAACTCTTCCGCTTTTTTAGACCACAAAAATTTAATAGAAATTTTTGCCTTATTTAATCGGCAGATTACGGTGATTTACAAAGGTAATATTTACTATAAAATTTTTGTGGTCTGAAAGCGTAAGATGTTGGCAGCTATGAAATTACTCATTTTGTATAGAAGCCGAGAGATAGAGGATAAAATAAAGGCCTATATGGTCAGTTAAGTTTGGGAAGTTGTTTGGTGGGATAGGTCTGTCCGCAGACATTTGCGTAGTAGTAGCAAAAGATAGGGAGAGATTAGCTTACATACACTCTAAAATTGGGAGGAGTGAAAAGTTCAGTATTTTAAAGAGTGACAGGCATTTTTACTCTTTTTGGAGTGAATTTTTTAAAAATACACTCCTTAAAGAGTGGAATTTTCCACTCCCTAGAAAGGAGTGAAATGTCTCACTCCTGAAAGTATGACTTACGTATGCATTGCTTATTAACCAATCAGAACAGCAAGGCGACGACGCCCTTAAAAGAAAAGAAAAATGATCACTTTTTCGTCCGCCATTTTAATATTAACAGATTAGGATATCGTTAAAATTATTCTTTATGGAATACATAAAATAAAGATAAGTCAAATTTAATTTTAAGCATTTATCTGTGTAGATATGTGAAATGTCAAGATTATGAGCTAAATAGCTGTATGTTGTACAGAAAAAGATTGATCGTGGAGTATTCAAAAGTGACTGTGAGATTTCTTCATGTAGCGGTCTGAAATGTAATTGTTTTAAGGGGACCGGGAAAGCCGTATCTCCGCCATGTTAAATTCACCAACTTTATATACCTTTTCCTCAGAAATGGTGAAAGATAAAGGTCTAGATTTTTTTGAGTAGTTTAAATAACATGCTTTACGTATTTTAACAGACCATTTTCGATCTAAAGTGATTGTGAGATTTCTTCATGTAGCGATCTGAAATGTAATTGTTTTAAGGGGACCGGGAAAGCCATATCTCCGCCATGTTAAATTCACCCATTTTAAGTACATTTTTCTCAGAAATGGTGAAAGATAGAGGTCTAGATTTTTTAGAGTAGTTTGAATAACATGCTTTATGTATTTTAACAGACCATTTTCGTTCTGAGAGAAATTCAAAATTAATTATTAATTATTTATTGAAAGTCATTTTTAAATTAGCATTTTTGTAAAATTTCACTGCCTAAAATAAATAATTCTCCACAAATCATTAAATCCCTGTGTTAAAGTATACACTATAACGTAATCTAAGTATTAAAAAAATCCGAGTTCTTCAATTTAATAGATATTGAAACAAGTTGGAAATTGTTCGTCAAACGTAGCAAATGAGGTGCGTTCGTACTATAATTAGTTTTAGAAATATTTTTTGCACCGCATATTGTACTGAATTTATATTTTAGAGCAATACATAAGTGCGTATTCATTTCATTCTGTTCTGAAAGGCTGTAACATCATTAAATTGCACTTGGAATATTTTTTTTTTCCACATTGGCCGTCATGTAGCGGAAAACTTTTGATTATGCCTGTAATTAAACTATGCATCCGATTTTCTGAAATTTGAAATGACTCTACAAAATTTTACAACAATTATATATTTAAAATTTCAGATCATTCGGAAGGCTGTACCATCACTAAAATGCACTTGCAATAATTTATTCCCATTGGCCGTCATGTAACGGAAAACTTTTGACTGTCCCCGTAATTAAACTATGCATCCGATTTTCCTGAAATTTGAAATGAGTCTACAAAATTTTGCAACAATTATATATTTAAAATTTCAGATCATTCGGTTGGGTAGTTTTTTCTCTGTTATATGCGGACGCAGGGTTGAATTCAGACACTTTTCTCCGGGAGGGGTTTCTGTGGCTCCGGGGTGAAGGGGGGGGGGGGGAATTGCACTTTTTGACCATTGAAAATACAAAATCTTAAATCTTCCCCGGGGGGGGACATCTCATTGCTCCGGGAGGGAATGTCCCCCCCGGGCCATCCCCTGAAATCGACACTGGGACAGACGGACTGAATGACGACTATAGGTGCTACGTATTTATATAATTACGAACGCACCTATAAAAGTAACATAAACATGAAAAATCCAAGTTTTGAGTAAAAGTCAGTTAAAGATTTGGATGGCCATTAAGCTGTGAAGTACTCTTAGAAAGAATGAATAATTTCAACATTTATTTTTTTTTAAATACATAAACATGTGTGACACGTCGTTAGAAAGACAAAGATTTAAAGTATTTAATGATATAAAAAAGTAAAAATTGATTTTTAGGTACGTTCGTAGTTATATAAATACGTAGCACATATAGTCGTCGTTCAGATCGTCTGTCTATCTGTCCGTCTGCCCGCATATAACAGAGCAATATCTACCCAACCGAATCGTTTGAAATTTAAAATAAATAATTGTTGCATAATTCTGTCGCGTCATTTCAAATTTTATGAAAATCGGATGTATACATTAATAAGTTATTCACAGATAAATCTGTTTACTTAAAACCTGCATTTTATATATAATCCATAACCTTTAAGTTATTTAACTTATTATCAGGTTTTACTTTATTTTCCCTGTGCAGCAATACTTTATTTTGTGTACATCCTTCATATATTTAAAAGCATTTTCATTTTGTTAATGTTTTTCTTTATTTATATTAAAAAGGTAACATCATTTTAAACTTTTTTTTAAATATATATATTATTTTATAGTTCTATATAAAAAAACATTACATTTAACTTCACTTAGTATTACTGTCCATTTGTATACTTTGTATTTCATCCGTTCACAAATATTTCATAAATTTATAGTTCAATTCATTCTAAATTGTGGATATAGTTTTAAGTCTATAAAATCTCTTCAATTTTCCACAATAAAAATTTCAATTCTTCCAAGTATCTTTTTATAAAAGTTCGTTCCTTTATAAGTTATTTTTAACACATTATCCTATTTTCCATTCTTGTATATTTAAAAGTTTCAATTTCATTTAATCCTTAAAAACATAAAAAGTTCTAAAATTCATATATAACTTACTATATTATTTTCCAACATTTAACAGAAAAGCATTAGGATAAGACGAAAGAACTATATATGTTGGAAAATAATATAGTAAGTTATACATGAATTTTAGAACTTTTTATGTTTTTAAGGATTAAATGAAATTGAAACTTTTAAATAGACAAGAATGGAAAATAGGATAATGTGTTTAAAATAACTTATAAAGGAACGAACTTTTATAAAAAGATACTTGGAAGAATTGAAATTTTTATTGTGGAAAATTGAAGAGATTTTATAGACTTAAAACTATATCTACAATTTAGAATGAATTGAACTATAAATTAATGAAATATTTGTGAACGGATGAAATACAAAGTATACAAATGGACAGTAAAGGGGAATACTAAGTGAAGTTAAATGTAATGTTTTTTTTTAGATAGAACTATAAAATGATACATATTTTTTAAAAACAATTTAAAATGATGTTACCTTTTTAATATAAATAAAGAAAAACCTTAACAAAATGAAAATGCTTTTAAATATATGAAGGATGTATACAAAATAAATTATTGCTGCACAGGGAAAATAAAGTATAACCTGATAATAAGGTAAATAACTTAAAGGTTATGGATTATATATCGGATGTATAGTTTAATTACAGGGACAGTCAAAAGTTTTCCGTTACATTACGGGCAATGGGAAAAAATTATTGCAAGTGCATTTTAATGATGTTACAGACTTCCGAATGGTTTGAAATTTTAAATAGGGCAGATGTGCCAGTAATGGACACCCTTCCAGTAATAAACACCCCATGATGTTTTTGGTTCATAAAAAATAACTAATAAATATTTAACTTTAATTAATTTTTTTATAATTTCTCCTTGCATGTTTTATAAAACTGGGTTACCGTTGATACTTTTAATCAAACCAATTAGGAAGCAGAAAATAATGTTTTAAAGTTTTGCTGTTTTTCTGTGAAAATCTTAATGAAGAGGCTAAGAGCTGGCTTCGTTTAATTAATTTATATGTTTATTTTCTTGCAAAATTTGAATGATTTTGTTTGAGTAGCAATAGAAAACTTAGACTTTTATATACTAGCGATCATTTACGAAATTTCATTTATTTTTAAGGTTTTAAGAGGGGGTGTCCAGTACTAGAATGGTTAATTAGTCATTTTCCACCAAAACTGTTATAAATAGCTGCTTTTATTTTATGTGATTAATGAAATTTCAATATTTTATTCTTTTTTATGTATATATATATATATATATATATATACCTTGCTATTTTAAAATCTGGCAATCAAACCAGCTAGGAAGCAGAAAATATTGTTTAAGAACCCAGTCAAAGAGGAGCTCATAGGGCTCAATACCTCTCCGTTTAAATAAAAACAATTAAGTTACAGAAGCTATTAAAAATCTATTTTCTGTCTTAAATGTTTCCTTATTCACCTCTGACGAAAAAAAACAAAACCAAAAAAAAAAAAAAAACAAGTAATGTTCCTTAATTTATAGGCAATATTCATGAAACTAGCAAAATCTGCAGATCAGTGGCCTCAAACATCAGTTCTACAGTTTTATTTTAAAATTATTTTATTTAGCATTTAAAATATTCAACTCACAATATCATTTCTTTCATATTTGTAATATTAATTATTATAAATGATATATCAAGTAGTATCTGGAAGATTAATTGTTAAAAATAGCCAGACAAAACTAAACACTAACTTACCAAAACTTTTTTTTGTTATTATTACCTTTTAAATCCCCCACTGTTTCAATAATTTGATAGCTGTAATTGCTTGATATTTAGTATTTTAAACTATCCATCTAAAATAATTAAAACATTGATCTTCTGATAATTACAGTAATTGATGCAAACAGTAAATGATTATCACAAATGTTTTATTAATTACTGGTATCCTTATTGTTAAATTTATTTGAAAATAACTATTTTGTTTCATTAGTACGTATTCATTAATTTCTGGTTCTAAATACAGTCATAAAAACAATTAGGTTAAACAACAATTATAGGAAAAAAAAAAACCAACAACAACAATTAGAACAGAGCATTACTGGGCCAGAGGGTGTCCATTACTGGGCTTTTGGGTGTTTTGATATATTTCTGTTATTTAAAATTAAATTTAGATTCATATTCGGAAATGAGAGTAAAAGAATGGTTAAATATCGTTGATAGATTAATATAATATTGAAAAAAACTGGAATATAATAATTAAAACTATTAATTTAAAAAAAAATTAAGAAATTCCTTAAGGGTGTCCATCACTGGCACATCTGCCCTATATAATTGTTGTAAAATTTTGTCGAGTCGTTTCAAATTTTATGAAAATCGGATGTACAGTTTAATTACAGGGACAGTCAAAAGCATTCCGTTACATTAAGGTTAATGGGGAAAAATTATTTCAAGTGCATTTTAATGATGTTACAGTCTTTCGAACAGAATGAAATTGATATGCACTTATCAAGTTCACTAAAATATACATTCAGTACAATATGCGGTGCAAAAAATATTTATAAAATTAGTTATAGTACGAACGCACCTCATTTGCCACGTTTGACGAGCAATTTCCAACTTGTCTCTATTTCCGAGGTCAATCTTTTTCTATAAAACATATAAAATCTATTTTGCTCATTTTCACAAAATACAATATCTACGCGAATAAAAATTTTAAATTAAATATGACTTATCGCGTGGTTTCATTAATAAGTATTATATTAATTCCATTTTTCAGCAAAAACGGAAGAAAATTAGAAATCATGATTAAGTTAAGGAATATGTTTAAAAGAAAAATACATACATATTCCAGAGAACTTAAAATTTAGACTCCATGTTCATATTAAATAAAACAAAAGAAAATGACAACGGATAATATATATATATACATTCTTAATATTTAAATTATTCTTAGAACTTATTTTTAAAAAATGTGAGTTTATAAGCATTGTTTTTTAAAAGGAAAAATCAAAAATATTTTAGATCAATAGGACTTTTCTAAAATAGCAATACTTAAAGGTAAAAGTACGGTTTTATATTTAAAACAAAGATTAAAATCAAATCAAACATTGTTGTCTGAGTGAAGCGAAGGCTAATACTCAGCGAAATATTACTGTCCGGACACATTACAACTACGATGGATATTAACGCCATGTCCTACTAAAGAAAAAGCCTAAAAAAATCTTTCGTCAAGCATAACTCAAAAAATATTTGTCGGATTTCGTTTCTGATTGCACCAGAAGGTACCTATGACGGCCACCTACTGAATGCACCTACAATGAAAAATAAGTTCCAAACCGTTTAAAAATTATATTAAAAAACTGATAAAAAAGCACAATTTATCTGCATACGTCACAGAAATTTGGTGTGCGTCACTTTCACCGGTGGATGTTTTCGTAGACAATTGGTTTGAACACATGGAGCAAATAAAAAAATATACGCACGCAGTAATATTGAATAGATCAGTTTCAACCACGTGATCACATACCTTGCAACAACCCGTGGCAACCAGTTTTGGTGGGCAAACAAATAATAATACAGTACTCCGTACTACGGTGACCGTTTTTAGCCTGTTGTATAAAATCTGGCCTGATGTATGACATACAACAGGCTAAATCCGGTTAAAAACTCAGGCTAAAAGATAATCCCAACAAAAAGTTTTCGGTAAAAAAAAAAAAAGCGCCAAGTTCTCCTGAATGTTTCGGCCAGAAAAAGTAGTGATATCTGAAGTTCGCACAAGTTAAAAGCCAAACATCCCAAATCTTTCATTGAAAATGGCTTCCTGCGACTTGGCCGTTAATGCCTTCTACAGCATTTCAAAATTAATGATTGAAAATTACGCATTTATGAATTATTTAAATATAAAAGTAATATTAGGATGCAAAGAGGCAAATTCACATAAAGACATTATAAGTAAAAGATTTCTGATAACTACCATTCAGTTTCAACAAACATTAGTTTTGATTACAGATCATTTAGTCCACTTGTGGTTTAATTGCCATTTTGTACGGTCTAAAGCTAAAGTCATTAACGTAAAACCCAAGAAATAAAACAAATTTTACTTACTTCAAATCTCACAATATGTTACATTATATTTTATTGTATAATATTAAAATCTTGTGTATTGACGAAAGAGATTTTTTTCGTTTGAACATTTATTATAGTTTGTTTGCATACATTAAGAGGTATTCGATTTATAAACTGTTAGAAGTTGATACTAATTATGTTTTAGCAATTAGGGATATTATCTCCTGAATACAAGTATTTTGTTATTTTTAACTTCTAAGCATTTAAATAGACTGAAGTTGTTTAAATGCCTTTTTCAAATGTGTATTTTAATTCTGTACTCTGTTCCATAAAATGTCTAAAATAAGCAAAAAATGTAGTTGGCATGTAGCTCATTTGTACATATTTTAAAATTTGAAAAACCCTCTCGAAAGCATTAACGGCCAAGTCGCAGGAAGCCATTTTCAATGAAAGATTTGGGATGTTTGGCTTTTAACTTGTGCGAACTTCAGATATCACTACTTTTTCTGGCCGAAACATTCAGGAGAACTTGGCGCTTTTTTTTTTTTTACCGAAAACTTTTTGTTGGGATATCACTACTTTTTGTATGTTTTTCTAGTTTGTTATTCTAAACTATATTAATATGAAAAAACTTAAATTTCGGTACTTTTATGTTAGCCGGGAGCTAATCTCCTCATTCGCCTTTTGTTTTTTCGCCAATAGCAGTTTTCATTTTTCACATGTGTAAATTCGAAACAATGATTTGATTTTCAAATAAATTATTTTGGTTTACGTTATTATTTGTTATTTATTCATTTATTTATTTATTTCTATGTTAAATATTCTATTAAATAAAATGAGGGAAATGAATCTACTTTAAATGAGATGACTGAAAAGTTTATATTTTTAAATGAAATGAATGCAATATGAACAATAGAGATGGGGAGAGTATTTGGCGATTTGCCACTCGCGCCCGGCTAGCATAAAAATACCTAAATTTATCTTATCGAGCTTTACAAATTCATACTTTATTTCTTTTTATATTAAAGTACTAGCCGCCTCTAGAAAGCAGTAGATACTCTATTAATTGCATGTTAAACGTTGCATCATGTTTCTACTGTTATTCATAATTTAATTTGCTTGCCCATTCTTTCGCCAAGTCGGAAGCTTTTGATAGAGAAATCAAGAACACTTTACGATCATGGAAACACATCATATATTTTGTGTTGTTATGTATTTCATCTTTCGTGACAAATATCTCTTAACTCACTTATGCATGTTTTCTTAGCAGTTACGATTCGTTCGCTAATGCGGAAAATTTTAAACCTATTAAGTAATCTTTTCTAATTGGGCTCACTGCCAATTGTTGTATTTTAACTGATACGACTGGGTACAAGCGAAATGGTTCTTATGAAATCCTTTGACGATATCTGCATTTGCATTAAACCATATTGATGCGAATATCTTTTTGTTTCACGTTAACCTTTTCAATAGGCTCGATTACGGAAGAATAGAAGGTCTACCGGCTCACTATAATGATCCATTTGAAAATCTATCATCTGATCGTGTTGAAGAATTAGTCAATGTGCCATGGTTTTAAGATTTTAGCTAATTTTATTTGAAACCTGGAAATTAAAATGCGAGGAACCGGATTGTAGAAGATTCATTCTAACATACATATCGGTTAACAGGTTACATATTCTAGAATTATAATAATCATAAGGAGAACTGGCAGTTTCAATGCTTTAATAGTTTCCGTAAATTCTCTTTATATAATACAGAAGTTTTAACGATGTAAAGATTAACAACATAGTCACAGTAAGTATAATAACAGTACAATATAATAACAATAGCAGAGGTTTTGGGCAAAGACGAAACTATTAGCACTTTGGAAATATTAGTACGTTATATCATTTAATTATACAGATGATATGCGGAAAAATGAAAATAGATGGCTCGCATTAATAATTAACTCATTTAAAAATAGCCACTAGCGTCAAATATTCGCCAAGCTTGGCGACATTTAGCAAAGTTTCGCAAAATTTGGTAATATATCATGTCAATTCTCAAATTTGGCGACAAAAAATGTTTTGTTTATTCTGACGTCATAATGATGCATATGTATTATGTATTATACACATACCTATAATATGTATGATGCAAATGTATTACGTATTATATGCATATGTATAATATGTATGATGCATATGCATAAGTTCATTAACATCACTAAAACGCACTTAAAGGAATAGTGTTCCATAAATAGTAGGGATAATTGCCAGATTGGCCAGAGTGCTATTGAGAATAGAATTCCGACATTTATTATAGATCGGGAGGCGTCTGTACACACCATCACCTCATCGAGTTTACAGCTGAAATTTTAGGATTAGTTAAAACTAGATTAGCATGCAACTGGTCTGTTAAGTCATATCTTGGTAGAAACCACCTGAAGACCTAATTTTAGTGGTTAACTGATAGGTTTACTATTGTATTTTTCTGCATCCAAAAATTTGGAAACATGGAGGAATAAGTGCAGGAAAACACAATGGAAAATCCACCAATTAACCTGTAAAATCGGGTCTGTAGGTGGTTTCCACAAAGATATGACTTGGCAGACCAGTTACATTTCAATATGCTAATCGATATTTAACTAATCCTAAAATTTCAGCCGTCAACTCGATGAAGTGATGATCTGTGCAGACGCCTTCCGGTCTTTAATAAAATTTGTTTTAAGGAAGTAAAAGTTAGAAAGACGGACAGATAAACTGAACGATTTGCCTTATTAAGATTTTTGTAAAAGCATATAAAAATTCATTCAATTTGAAATCATGTAACACCTTTATAACTCAGGCTAATTTTCTGTAATCGGGTTTTGGCGACTAACATATCTTATCTATAACTATAATCTTTCTTTTAAAGATTTAAAATTAACAATAAATTAACAGTAAGTAGGCTAATAATACAATATAATAACATTAGCAGCGGACTTCGGACGCCGCATCTGTCGCACATCGTTAAAGACAGTTTATTAGTTACACATTTCATTTAATTAAAAGGAGATTTTTAAACACTCATATGGAATCAGGATATTTTTCCACTATAGGGACCTTGGCATTTTTTTTTTTAAATCTTGGCGCAATTCGGACTTCAGAAACTGAGATATGTTGCCAAATGATATAAACAACTATGAAAACAAACCTGATGAACTTTTATGTTGTCCATATATGTATGTATATATATAAACATTTTATTTATACATGTATAAAATATAGTTTTTTTATGTACAAATTATTTCTGTCTGTATATAAAAATAAATAAACGGGTTCCTTACATCAAATAAATTGTATACATATGGAAAAAATTGCTTGTGTATATGAAACAGTAAGTAGGTTGCCAGAAAATGCGTTATTATTAAATTTCTTTTCTCGTCAAGGCAATTTTTTCTGTTTCGCCAAGGCTACTATATCGGAAAAGTACCGAACTGCGATTATATTTTGTTAAATGCGCTATTGTTTTAATATTGTGAATATATCATAACCTATACTGATTAAAATTTTTAGGTATATTCATTTTTTCTATTTAACAAACATCTTTGGAAAAGCATATATATAAAATGTTATTATGATTGAAATCACGTGACCCCCTTCAAAACTCTGTAATCGAGTTTTGGCGACCAACATTGGCACAAGGAACTGTTTACGGCCAAATGAACACCCCCTGTTTGAAGGGTTTAGAGGCGGAAATTCTGTGTTTTCAGATTTTTCTGGTTAATTGTGCTACAAACCCGACTTACTTGTGAAATTTCATGATTCTACGACTTTTAGAGGTACCTTAGTTATTTGATGATGCGAAGTGAGTCAGTGACAAAAAAGCGCTTTTTCGGAATTTAATATTTCGAAAACTACTAAATATAGAAACATGAAATCGTGGAATCTTAGTTCAGTTTGACCATACGAGCATGTATATAAAAGAAAAAATTCTATATCTCTCCCTAAAACGACGTTATGAGGGGGTGAAAAGTATGCCGAAATGGTTCAAGAAAAGGTAGCTTACGGCTTGTGCGAACTTGGCGGACGCACCGCCGTGCTCCCAGATTGTCAGTCTATCGACTGGAAATTAACAGATTTTTTTAATACTCGTATAACGAAATTTAGAAACGATTGTGGATGATTAAAACAAAAGACATGAGTATTTATTGATCCGGGAGGTTACCTTTCTCTGGATGTCTGTCTGGATGTCTATCATACAGCATGCAATTTTCCTATAAAGGATGATATTATAATGCAGTAAAACCTCCATAACGGACACACCCGGTTAGTGGACACCTCTATTTGGTGGGCATTTTTTCCATTACCACCCCTTAAATAACTGTACATTTTTTCTCTCAGTAGCGGACACCTCCAAATAGAGGACAAATTCTGCCCTCCCGAGTTGTTCGCTATTCAGAGGTTTTACTGATAAAACCTCCATAACGGACACACCCGATTAGCAGATACCTCTATTTAGCAGACATTTTTTTCGATTACCAACAGTTAAATAACTGTACATGTTTTACTCTCAGTAGCGGACACCTCCAAATAGAGGACAAATTCTGCATTCTTGAGGTGTCCGCTATTCAGAGGTTTTACTGTATATATTATTGATAGTTATTTTACAGGGCCGCACAAAAGAATAAGAATATATGATACGAATATAAACTAAATTCGGGATTGGTAGATCGCTGATGGTAATGTAATTTTAGGACGTTGTTACATTCATCCGCAGAATGTTTTTAGAGTTTCGTCCATCTTACGAAACCCTACCTGTCTCACTCCTTTGTCTGTCTGTCTGTCTGTCCGTCTTTCACAGAGCCGGCCCTCAGAAACTATATATGTCGGAGACTTGAAAATTTGCATACTTATAGCTGAACACCACACATCAAACGGCAAATAATGAAATTTTGAAAAAGTCTAATATTTAACCCTCTGAGCTCTAACTTGTGTATTTTAAGTAATTTTTCTAACTCAGCCCCTAATTAAGTTGGAGACATGAAATTTTGCATACTTATAGCTGAACACCTCACACCTCACATCAAATGACAAATAATAAAATTTTGCAAAAGTGTAATATTTAACCCTCTGGGCTCTAACTTATGTATTTTAAACATTTTTTCTAACTCAGCTCCTAATTAAGTTGGAGACATGGAATTTTGCATACTTATAGCTGAGCACCTCACATCAAACGACAAATAATAAAATTTTGAAAAAGTCTATTATTTAACCCTCTGGGCTCTAACTTGTGCATTTTAAGCAGTTTTTCTAACTCAGCCCCTAATTAAGTTGGAGACATGAATGTTTGCATACTTATAGCTGAACACTTGCAATAACACGATAAATCATAAAATTTTGAAAAAGTCATAGTTAACCCACCGGTCTCTAACTTCTGTATTTTAAGCATTTTTTCTAACTCAGGCCCTAATTAAGTTGGAGACATGAAATTTTGCATACTTATAGCTGAACACCTCACATCAAACGACAAATAATAAAATTTCGAAAAAGACTAATATTTACAACTCTGGGCTCTAACTTGTGTATCTTAAACAAATTTTCTAACTCAGCCCTTAATTAAGTTGGAGACATGAAATTTTGCATACTTATAGCTGAACACCTCACATCAAACGACAAATAATAAAATTTTGAAAAAAGGTCTAATATTTAACCCTCTGGGCTCTAACTTGTGTATCTTAAACAAATTTTCTAACTCAGCCCTTAATTAAGCTGGAGACATGAAATTTTGCATACTTACAGCTGAACACCTCACATCAAACGACAAATAAAATTTTGAAAAAGTCTAATATTTAACCTCTAATATTTTGTCTCGCGCAGTTTTTAAATTTAAACTGTTTTGCAATATTATTTTTTGTTCATTTTTGCATAATAAGTGTAATGTGACGTAATTTCTTCTATTTAAGACTTCTAACGCATGTCAATGAATTTATTTTACAATATCCTTTCTCTTTTAAAATTCACATGTAAATATAGCTTTTATGGCGTAATTTCCAATAAGTGCCTGCTTTTTATACCTAATTATTCAATTCTAATTTGAAGGGGTTTTTTTCTGGATATAATAGTAACGTGTAAATATTTTTTTTTATTTGAAGCGAACATTATTGTTTGCGCTGTTTATACAGTTGACAACAGTTTGATTTAATACTATTTTCTAAAATATGTAAAAAATATTTGTCGAAATGCTGAATATTTGAATTTAAAATAGAAATAAAACCTCAAAAAAATTAATCAAATTAAAAAAAAAAAATTAATTGACACCGGGATCTACTAATGAATAAAATGATCTAAAAATGATTAAATTCCCATGTACAATTTTTGCTCCTATAAAACTTTTTTAATGGAACGATTTTGTCCAACTTTAGCATTAAATATCTCTTAAAATAATTCTTCGATTTGAAAACTGTATGCATCAGCGTGTTGATCAATCATTTCTCAATATTACCACCGATTTTCATATTTTTGTATGCAATAGTTTTCTTAATGTTAATGAGGAAAGACCTCCCGCCACAAAAAAATTCAAAACCGGCGGCGGTGACAGCATTAGTTACTTCTTTTAGAATAGAGAATTATATAAAAAGGAAAACTTGTCTATCTGTCTGTTTGTAATTCTATAAAAATCCACAATTTGGAGGCCAAACTTGTGAAAAGATACGTACATGTGTATTAAAACATGGCCGAGGTAACTGAATTAATCCGGAATCGAAATAATTTATAGTTAATTTTTAATTAATAAAATACCACCAATTTAACAGCAATTTTTTTATCAAATTTAAACATTTTTCGTTATAGTAGTTGCCACCAATTAAAACACACAATAAAATTATTACTACAACAATTAATTTTCTACTGCAAGATTTTCACGTGAAATTGAAAATGAAATAAATAGTTTGCCGAATTAAAAAAAAAAGGTGAATATTGCATCATAACTTTTCTATTGCAACATATTCACGTGAAAAATGAAAATGAAATAAATAGTTTGACGAATTTAAATGAAAGTAAATATAACTTCATAACTTTTCTATTTCAAGGTTTCCAAGTGAAAGAGGAAAATATCACGTCATATTGGAAATATAAAGGACGTGGTGGATATAGTATAACGTCATATGAGTGTGAAAAATGTATTGAAGCATGATAAAAACCCTATTAGGGAAATATTGGCGTATTTTAACATTATTGCTCCAATTAGAAATTGAAATAAGTTCATTTATAGCTGTATTCTTTTGCGTCTGTTGTATACATTTATACATTTTTATATAGCGTTTTCATATGATTCATTCATACAACATTTCGACTGCTTTTTTTTAATGTTTGTTTTGTGTTGTATGTTAAATTTTGAAATTGATTTTTCAGAACAAATATCCTTCAAATTCTGGGCAACGCCGGGTAATTTAGTTTGTAACAGATAAATGGCTTTTTTATCTGTACATCTAATGCTAATATTATATAGCGTTATAATATTATAAAGAGCATAATATTATTAATGCTTGTACGTTTATGAGGTGTTATCTCTGAAACTACATAGCCAACTTAAAAAAAATGTTGATGGCCATCTCTGCTCCGAAAAAAAGACTGTATTTTATGTCAGTGCAAGAATCTACATCGCTGCAGGAGCAAAAAAGTTCTAAAATTGCGATGTCTGCGATATTGATTGGGTTAGAAACTTTAAATTTGGTGCGGTAGTTATTTTTAAGATGTAAATACTCGTAATGAACGCTCTCTAAAAGGTTCAATTTGACGGATAAACGTAAAAATTTCTAGAAAGGCTCTAAACTATGATTTATTTGGAATACTGAAATTTTTGGGATACTGTTGGGGTTAGAAACTAAAACTTTGGCATGGTAGTAATTTATAAGATGTAAATGCTCGTTTTAGAACGAAATCTAAAAAATCGAAAGACTAAACAAAGCGGAAAAAGATCTAAAGATGATCTAAGTAACGAAGTACATGGAATTGTTAGGAATATAAACATGAAAATTGACATGGCTGTATTTATCATGTTGTAAATTCTCGCAATAGAACAATTTTTAAAAATGTCGCTATATAAAACAGTGCAGAAACAAAAAAACTTTCGAAAATTTTCTATTTCTGTGTTACTGCTGAGCCCAAAATCTTGAAATTTTGCTTCTGTTAGTTTTAAAATATACAATTTTCTCTATGAATGGTTTCTAAAAAAATTAAAATTTAAAAGGATGAAATTAACGGAAAGCGAGCGATCTCAATTACCATTAATTTGAAATTATTAGGTGTATAGCAACTTTAAATATTTCATAATGCTGCATTTCCTCCGCAAAGCATGGAATTTAAATGCAAAGAAACTGATAGATACCCACCTAGCATTAAATAAATTGTGTAAATATTAATAAAGACCTGTATGAAACAGTGAGTAAGTTGCCCGAAAGTACTTGTTAAAGTGTTCCTTCTCTAGGCTTTTCTCTCTCTCGCCAAGGCCACTAACAGAGGGAAGTGCCGTTTTAAATGGGATATGAATTTTTTATCTGGTTCATTTTTCTAGACACTTTATCATAAGGTCATATTCTCAATTGTCATTAGTAGATTTTTATATATATTAACTTATTCTGGTGAAATTTCATAATCGGGATCATATTGGCGTATGTTAGCTTGCATGATTTGCTGAATAAATATGTATGGATTTGTAAATTACTTCAAATGACACTTTGACAGCTCAAAAGTTATG
The DNA here is from genome assembly GCA_963932465.1 of Maratus speciosus. Lineage (NCBI taxonomy): Eukaryota > Metazoa > Arthropoda > Arachnida > Araneae > Salticidae > Maratus > Maratus speciosus. The sequence continues at coordinate 218,434,483 of OZ010797.1, read as the reverse complement.
CAGACGATATATTCAGATCTTGTGTCATACTTTATGTTGCAATCATTGCCGATTTCTTTTATTTAATACATGCTAAATACAGCTCAACTTGTGCAGAATATGTTTGAAAACAAAACAATACAGCGTATGTAGTGGCCAGCATACACTCATCATTTAAATCCGATGGAGCATATCTAAAACACACTCTAACGCAGCATTGCATGCCACTGTTGATGTATTCGGCACTTTTATACTATATCAGATTTTGAGGAGAGAATGCCTTAACTGTATCGACAACCTCATTGCAACCGTGGAAAACAGATATTGTACAATATTAACTATTCCGTGAGAGCACACACCATATAAAGTATGGTCCATTCCTTTTAAACATCATATATTTCTCATTTAAAGTTACTCAATTTGGTGCGGAGCGTCTGATTATGCTCTTGACATCATTTTATAAGTTAAAATTCCGATATAAGGTAATTTAGTGTTTCATTTTCTATTTTACTTTTAATATATTGCGTACTTTCAATTTTATATCCATGCATGGCTGTCTTGCATGGTTTGATTTCCCATTTATTTTAAACAGTGTATGTGAATTTACAATTAAGATTTTGTCATTCTACGACTCGTTTATTTTCATCATTTCAATTTATCGCAGTATATGGACGATTAAAGATAACATCTCCCTTTCTTTGCTTCCACATGTTGTTATTAAATCTATGTTCTCAGCAATATCGCTCAGACTAATCCCTCTGAGGGAAGTCCTAGTTAAACATATAACATCGGTCTATTAAAACGTTATTAATGAAACTTTAAAAGTAATATCTTTATAGGGCATGCAATAAAAGCAAACACAAAGGATAAGATTGGAATAAAATATTTTAGTTTATTTCTATCAGTAATCTAATTTAAATTCGTATGTAACTTTAACTGAATTTTTCCTTAAAAGTTCAATTAGTGTTACAAACTATGAATTAAATAAATATTGCTAATAAAGTATTTTATTCCAATATTTACCACGCTTGTATCTATTTTCATTGCATGCTGTAAAAGATGTGATTCTTTTAAAATGACCATAAAAGCAAAATAAAAAAAAAGAATCGACTACATAAAAAAATGAACATTCACTCCTATGAAAGAGTGACTATTCACTCCTCCGAAAAAGTGATTATACACCCCTGTTTAGAGTGAATATTCACTTCCCTAGAGTGACTATTCACTCTTTCAGAGAGTCAAAAATTTCACTTTTGCTCAGTGTGAATAGTCACTCTAAAGAGGTTGGGCATATTTTGACTCTGCGATAGAGTGTATCTAGGGATGATCTACAGATCAAGAATCTTGGGAGGCAAGGATTAGCTTATATAGAAAAACGAGTGGAGGCAGCGACAGACATGAATAATAGAGACGTTAACAATGGCAAACATGAATAATAGAGACGTTAAACATGACAATTTTTTAGAATTGGTAATGCGGCTATGTAAATATGATCAAATATTGCATGGTTATGTAGCACAAGCTATCAAGTGGATTCAAGAAAGAAGATCTACAGAAAGTATGAAGAAGGCCAGTATAGAGCAGAAAGAAGAACAAAATGAAAATCCTAAACGGCATGGAAGAGGTTCGTTTATTACATATCTGTCCAAACCATTTATAAATTCGTTAATTACTCATCTATCCATTCAGATCCAAATAAACATTATCGATGCAATAAAACAGTGAAGTTAATTCAGTATCGAAGTAGATTTTACACAGCATATTATGGTAATGGAGCAGTTGGCACTTTGTGTTCGTTATGTGCAGCACGGTAAAGTGAAGGTTAGTTTTAAAAATTGGTTGATGCCTCAAAACAACAAAGGGAGCCCTTTATCTCCTTATAAAAGATGAGCTTAAAATTTTAAACTCCCTTATTTACAAATAGCTGGAACTTCTTTTGATGGTCCAGCAAATATGAGTAGGAGATATAAAGTTCTGCAGGCAAAACTGAAAAATTAAAATAAAAATATACAGCATGTGCATTAATGTGCACACGTGCTAAACTTGGTCCTGACAGATGCATCATAATGTTGCAAACTGACAACGGACATCTTGGACTTATTGCAAGCTACAACCGTGTTTAGCTGAGAGTCATATAAGCGAATGAAAGTGTGAACTTCAATGAATAACGAGTCTGTAGGTGGAAATAAACATCTTCGCCGATTACAAAATGTAAACGCTACTGGGAGGTGGAATAAAGATCAAGCACTTAATAACATGTTTGACGAGCCTTCAAATCTTTTTAAAGATCGACTAAGTTTTTAACATTGCTTAAGTGCCTACAAGGTATCACCGAAATGGAAGATTTTCCGTCACATCTATCTTTTCGGCGAGATCACTGATTGATAATTGGTGCAATTTTCGGTATATATTAATAGCAACCATTTTCAGCAACCTATTCAATATACCAATGCCTACATAGAAGTATCTTCAGATAAGCGGCCTCGACTGCTTAACTGCTGCTAGCAAAATCCAAATCCTGAAATCCAATCTGATACACTAAAGAAATAATTTTGATATGGTTCAGAAAAATGTTTCTGAATTTAAGGAACATCTTCAGAAGGAACTAATTGAAAATGAGTACACCATTGAAACTGAGAGTTTCCCACCGGAAAAGAGAATAACTACAGCGAAACGTCGATGTGGTGCATATTCTCACGATGAGGCAAGAAGTATTATCTGATCACCGTCAAAAGTATTTAAGGTAAACGCTTATAATGTCATCTTAGACACAGCTATATTCAACAGTTGAATACACGTGTAAATGACTAGTTCATGAAAGATATTTTTTGGTTCGATCCTCGCTGCTTCAGTGAGGTTAAATTGTTAAATGAACTTGCTGAAGAATCTCTTAGTAATCTGTCAGACATGTAAAAAGTCAAGAAAGACTATGTCAGAAAAGAATTGTTGCAATTTTCCCGGCACTAAGCTGATTATGATCAGTCGCTATTGCAGCAAAAATTTTAACGTAGATAGCTTCCAGCCGCTTACAGCAGAGAAACGAACTATTCAGAAGAACTCATGAAAGATGATCAGAATCGCTGTAAAGTTAATAAGAAATGTAAGAAATGCCTAGCTTGACATTAGAATTACTGTGCGACTTGAATGCCTATGATCGTATATATACAACCTTGTACAGTCGTGGGAAAAAAAAGTAAACACCCCTACTAACTCCTCAACAAGTTATCGTAGAAGAAAGTTACTGATACCGACCGATTGGAAATAAAGTCTACTTTTAAATGATATAGATAAAATTTGCTTACGGGGCCATCTACATATTAAAACGAACCATAGCTTTGTTTTTTCAATAGCAGTACACAATTCTGACAGCATAAATGAACTCTACACCCTTCAATAAACATAAAAAATTTTTTATGCAATTCGTACCATAAGATTTTGAGAAATTGATTATTTTAAAATGAGCGTATTCTAAGGGCTGTATCCGCATCGAAGTTTGGAAGTCGATTGTTAACCGAGAGAGCCCCCATCTTGATCAAAGCGCCTTAAAAAGTCAACGAAGCCTGCTAGATTACGGGACAGCAGAAGAAATTTCAAAATATCTATAGTCACTTCTATTATAGACGGCCCCTTAAAACATCATTTTGCCGTTTTTTAAACATCATTGGAAAACTACTTGGAAGAAAAATGTGAAATTTTGGATTTCCATAAAACAGGACTTCATAAATCTAAATCAATCAAAAAAATTGTAGGTTGCAATTCATAATTTTTTTCGAATATTAATTTCATAATTCATATCACAAAATTATAAAAATTACAAATTCAGCGTATTTATATTTGCGTATATTAGTATTATTGCTACACAAAAAAATAGCACATTAGGAGCATAATTTCTGGAGATATAAATAAAAATATGAAAATGTAATTTAACATTAGAAGCACTAAATTTTTAATGTTTAAAATTCAAAAACGTATTATTCAAATGACTTGAAATTCGGTGTCTAGGCATAGTTTGAACCGAAGATTTGAAATATATCGTTAAAATTGGGTATTGCCATTGAAAAAATGAAGTTTGGATTTGTTTTAATATGTAGATGGATGGCCCCCTAAGCAAATTTTATATACAACATTTAAAAGTAGACTTTATTTCTAATAGTTCGGTACTAGTGACTTTCTTCTACGATAATTTGTTGAGTAGTTAGTAGGGGATGTTTACTTTTTTTTCCACGACTGTACATAACTTATAAGTACAGTCGTGGGAAAAAAAAGTAAACACCCCCTACTAACTTCTCAACAAATTATCGTAGAAGAAAGTTAATGGTACCGAACGATTGGAAATAAAGTCTACTTTTAATTGATGTCTATAAAATTTGTTTAAGGGGCCATCTACATATTAAAACGAACCATAACTTTGTTTTTTTCAATAGCAGTACACAATTCTGACAGCATAAATGAAATCTACACCTTTCAATTAGCCTATAAGCAAATTTTTATGCAATTCGTGCCATAAGTTTCCGAGAAATTAATTATTTTAAAACGAGCGTATTTTAAGGGCTGTATCCAAATTGAAGTTCCGAACTCGATTATTAACCGAGAGAGCCGCCTTCTTGATCAAGGCACGTTTAAGCGTCAATGAAACCTGTTTGATTACAGGATAGCAGAATAAATTTCAAAAATTTACTCACTTCTATCATAGACGGCCCCTTAAACCATCATTTTGCCGTTTTTAAGCATAATTTGAAAACTACTTAGAAGAAAAATGTGAAATTTGGGATTTCCATAAAGCAGGACTTAATAAATCTAAATCCATCAAAAAAATTGTAGGTTGCAATTCACATTTTTTTCGAATATTAATTTCATAATTCATAATTCATATCATAAAATTATAAAAATTGCAAATTCAACGTATTTATGTTTAGGTATATTAGTATTATTGCTACACAAAAAATTAGCTCATTAGGAGTATATTTTCAGGAGATATAAATAAAAATATGAAAATGTAATTTAACATTAGAAGTACTAAGTTTTGAATGTCTATAATTCAAAAACTTATCATTCGAATGACTTGAAATTTGGTTTCTAGGCATATTTTGAACCGAAAATTTGAAATATCTCGTTAAATTTGGGTACTGCTATTGAAAAAAATGAAGTTTGAATTCGTTTTAAAATGTATATGGCCCCCTAAGCAAATTTTATACACACCATTTAAAAGTAGACTTTATTTCCAATCGTTCGGTACCAGTAACTTTCGTCTACGATAATTTGTTGAGGAGTTAGTAGGGGGTGTTTACTTTTTTTTTCCACGACTGTACATATTGACTTTATCATGCACTCAAGTGTCTTATGAACGAGTGTTCTCAAATCTTAAATTATAAAGAACTGCTTACGTTCATCTATAGTACAAGAACTGTTAGAAAATTTTATCCTAATCAGTGTTGAATGGTCTTTTGATTACTATTATGATAAGATAATAGCTGGAGATGCCTCAAGTTCTAAAGTTCTGAAATTCAAATTAGTCAGTAGTGAGGGTATAAAACAAACTATTCAATTTTCACGTGCTACATTGGTATTTTAAACAAACAATCATCAACGTACAAAGTGTATATATGTTGCTAATTTCAAATAACATAATAAAATGTACAAATAAATATAATAATATTTTAAATAACAAATTAATCAATATATGTGTGTCAATTTTAATAGCACTAACTCTTTCCAGTATAAAATTTACAATGCATTTGTACAGACAAGTCTAAACATTTTTCGACGTCATAGTGGTTAACATGTTGCCTTCCAGTCAAAGGGACCTGGGTCCAAATTCCGGGTAAGGGGTGTGAGTTCCTAGATGTTCTCAATTTGCATAGGGCATCACCGTTGGGTGCCCCTTCACAAGTAGCCAGCCAACATGTATTCTAACGATATCGTTGCTGACGTTGCGCAATTGACTCGCCATTGGACCAAACAATTTTTTTTAATACAAAGAATAAAAATATCTCAACAGAATTCCTATAAGCAATTTATTTTTTTTAAATTTATTACGTGTATAAGTTTTAACTTTTTTAAGTTTACACGTTTAAAAAATAATTAAAAATTAAGCAACTTATCCCCCCTCCCCCCTCATAAGATTTATTTTCTCGATGAAATTACTACTAATTGAAAATAAACTATTACAAGAGGCTAATATGTCTTGAATTGGAGTTAATTCATCTTCATAGAGTTAGAGCAAAGGGTCGTAGTGATAATCAGTATTCAAATATTTTAACAATGGGGTTTTCGATTGGTGGGCCAATGCATAATTCTAGCGGGGTGGGCCAAACTATGCCAGTCCGCCCCTGAAACCATGGGGTCCTTTATCCTCTTCATTCCCTGGGTCCAAATATGTGGACCTCCGTTTTGTCCTATTTTATTTGTGATACTCGAACATAATTACTATTTCTATACCAGAGTGATATGTTTCAAAGTCTAAAATAAGAACGAATTCCAATAAATTAAAATCCTGCTCTGAAGTCAAATGGGAGAAGAAATAATTCAGTAATAATCAATAATGCTGCATTAACCCTCTCGCTGCGTAATTGTTTTATCAAAATAGCTTCAAAAATTGCGTATTTAACCCCTTCGCGATGAGCGTCTTTTAAGAATTTTTATTCTTCTGTCACCAGTTTTTCAAAACAAAATTTTTTGTGCAATTTAATCGGGAAAATGCTCCGATTAAAATAAGGCAGAGTTTACAATAAAAAATAACTGGTGGGAATAATAAAGGAGGGTTAATTAGACGGAAAAATGCATGCCCGAGAAAATCTCGGGTTGCGCAAATTTTGCTACTTTTACGTTGCCCGATGAAATCTCGGGTTGCGCAGCGAGAGGGCTAATATTCAGTAACGAAGAGGTTAAACATGTCTGTGTTATATGCTTATTTCTAAATATAGTCATAAAAAGTTTTCTATTGGTGTAAATACATGTCCTATGTTTTTTGAAAAAACTTTCTTCTACAATTTATCTATAAAAACAGTATTCCGTATTGGTATAATAAAATAGCAAAGTTTTATGGATATTGTGTTAATTTTAATCGGGGGTTCTACGTTGGTTCTTGCTAAGGCTTTTATTTGGTTATAATTCTTTAAATCGCGAATATGCTCTTTCCGTTTCTTTTGAAAAACTAGCTAACTACAATGGTTTACAGAATGCCTTAATCAGAGAAGCCATAGAGATTACAATTTTAAAGGACGAGAATGGGAAAAAATATGCAACGAAATAACCCATGCAACCATTGACAATAGATGGCGCCAGATCATAAATGAACAACGGAGGTAAAAAGAGGGGAAAAAGAAAATCTCGGCCAGAAACATAAAATATTTTTTCATTTGAACTGAAGATGCTTTGGAGAAGGTGAAATCGTTATTCAAGCAGAAAGAAAGGGGGAAAGAATACTGTCTGAGGAAGGCGACAAACAGAGTAAATATGAGTTTTATTGGATTTTTTTATGTACTTATAAAGACTTGGGTTTCTTAAATGATCCTTTAGTTTTCTACAGAACTAACCAATTAGTAAACTTATAGAACGTGAACGATTTTAAGAAGAATGTATTTTTAGAAATAAAAGTAAAACTTTGCTATTTTATTATACCAATACGGAATACTGTTTTTTATAGATAAATTTGTAGAAGAAATGTTGTTGAAAAACAACAGTAAATGTATTTACAGATGATAAATAAAAAAACTTTTTATGACTATATTTAGAGATACGCATATAACACAGACACGTATAAAGGACCCCATGGTTTGAAATAATACCTGAGAAAAATTGGTAATAAGTAAAAGTATAATAGTACAGATATTAACCAAAATAAAACCTTCGGGTTTTACTTATTTTGAGTATGGTATGAACATTTCATGAATGTATAACAAGTAGCGGATGTGGGTTTTTTTCTTTAAAAAAATTTTGAATATCTGAGAATTTGGAATATCTGAATGAAAACGCAGGCAGATGAGTCAATACTACCTGTCCGGTTTAGTATGTTGATGCCTGAATCTTTTGAAATTGAGATATATGTATGCACCTTGCGTACTTCCTTTTGGAAAGAAAAAATAGATAATCTTACCAGGGCAAAATTACCAAAAAAACTTAGACCGAATATTTAAAATCACGGTTCCTATTACTATAAGAATATTCATTAGCAGCTCTTTTGCAGCTAACATGTATTTGTATATATGATACCAAGTATTTAAACTTACACCCGTTTCATAGCAGTGAATTTTCCCGTTTTTTGTTTACCATTATTTCCTGTCGTGCAATAAATTTTTGCTATATTTTACAACAGAGTTTCTATCATTGAAAAAAGCTGATATTTCTTTTTTTGAAATAGATGCGTATCTAGCTTTGCTTGCAGGGTTGCCAGTCTAGACTCAATTTTTTAAAATTCATTTTAAATTTGTACTGGAAGTTCTGAAAGGTCAACTTTTACCTTATTTAATCACGAAATGTCTCACTTAAGCAAAGCCAAAAACTACTGCAGTTAATTTTTGGAATTAACACGAAATTTCTGAATAAAAATAAGGCTTATCTGACAACCCTGGTTTCTTGCAAACACAGAGTAAAGAGAAAGAAAGGAGATGTGCAGTATACCGTAAAAACTGTTTGCCATACGAAGCCGGTTATCGCCAAATTTGAATGCCCACATTCGGCCCAAACAAAGCAACCAAGTGGAACAGTGACCGAATTCTTTGACACCACTGGTGCATTTCTCTAAATAAAAAAGTGATCTGCATATGTTTAACGTCTTCCGGACGGGAGCCTTTTACGAAATTTTTAATGTTTTGTCACCGTTTTTTAAAAACATAAATTTGTGTTTTCTTGAATCGAGAAAATGCGCTGATTAAATAAGGCAAATTTTTCAGTAAAATTTTACTGGTGAGGAAAAACAAGGATTCTGAACGCTTCATGCGGCACGTATACGTGTCGCTCGTCCCCAAGGGGTTAACCCCTTGAGGGGCACCGGTACATATTATATATCACCTACGATTAATGAAGTTTTACACCAGAAAAATTTTATTAAATTTTACTTTTCTAACTTTGGTGGAAAAAAGGCCGTAAAATTGCTTTTACTTATTCTGAAATAGAATTTTTCGAAGATTCCGGTGGGAATCCAGCATTTCACAAACGTAATTGCTTGCCCCTCAAGGGGTTAATCATTTTAAACGATAATAATTTCCAACGTAAAAACAAAACAAAAAAACAGGTTTGAATTGACAGGAGCGTCAAAACACGTGGTTGTGTTTCGGTCTAACATAACAGATTTTAGGGTTACATTTTCGGCGCCACGCCAGGCCCCCCATTCTTCATCGCTATTCTTTCTGTTTACTCGGCGGTTTCTAACATAAATCTAAAGGCGGTCAGAAAAACTGCCTTATACCTAGATTATATTTAGAAATGAAATAAATCAAATTGCGACCTTTACTGTGTTAACTGTACAACAATTACTACAAGATTTTAGTGGTAGGAAAGAATAGAAGTTTTTCTATGAATTGATTGTCATTTTTAGGGTTTCGTTCGAAACCCTATTCGTCTTACCCCTCTGTCTGTCTGTCTATCTGTCCGTCTTTCACAGAGCCCGTCCTCAGAAACTATATATGTTGGAGATTTGAAATTTTGCATATATATAGCTGAACACCTCTCATCAAACGACAAATCATAAAATTTTGAAAAAGGCTTATATTTACATCTCTGGGCTCTAACTTGTGTATTTTAAGCAATTTTTCAGGATTTCGTTCATCTGACGAAACCCTATTCGTCTCACTCCTCCGTCTGTCTGTCTGTCCGTCTGTCACAGAGCCCGTTCTCTGAAATTATATATGTTGGAGACTTGAAATTTTGCATACTTATAGCTGAACACCTCACATCAAATGACAAATTATAAGATTTTGAAAAAGTCTTATATGTACCCTTATGGGCTACTTGTGTATCTTAATCTTTTTGTTGTAATTGAGCCCCTAATTAAGTTAAAGACTTGAAATTTTGCGCACTTATAGCTGAACACCTCACATTAAATGACAAATAATAAAATTTTGAAAAAGCCTTATATTTACCTCCTTCCGTTCTAACATGTGTATTTTAAGATTTTTTCTCTAACTGAGCCACTAATTAAGTTAAACATTGAATTTTTGCATACTAATAGCTGAACGCTTCCGATCGCACGGCAAATCATAAAAAATACAAAAAGTCTTATATTTACTAATCCGGTCTGCAACTTGTGTATTTTAAGCATTTTTTTTCTAATTTAGTCCCTAATTAAGTTGGAAACATGACATTTCGCATCCTTATAGAGGAACACTTGCGATCACACGAAAAATCATAAATTTTTCAAAAAATCTTATATTATTTACCTTTCTGGACTCTAACTTGTGTATTTTAAGCAATTTCTCTAACTCAACCCTTTTCACCAGATGTGCACTTTTCTAACTTTCACCGACACCCCTCACGTGAGATAGCATTGCACAGCCCTTTGATAACTCTTTCATAGAATGCACCATAGCCTTACATATTTTAGTTTAACTTTTTAATACCAGGAGCGCCTACCTATCTCGGGTGCTATGGGCTCAATCCCCTTGATTAATTTATCTACGGATAAGCTGTAAAATGCAGTTTCGTTCGGATAGAGGTTTATTTAGAATAGAGTACAGCCCATGGTTGCGAACTGAGGAACCAACAGATTTAGCAAAAGGATAAAGTGTTTTGAAAGGGATATTAAATGAAAACCTCTGTGCGATCTGTGATCACACTAATTGAGCCCCTAATTAAATTGAAACTGAGCCACTAGTTAAGTTGAAGACTTGAAATTTTGCATACTTATACCTGAACACTTGCGATCACACTACAAATCATAAAAATATTTAAAAAACTCTTAAAAATTATCCCTCCGGTCTCTAAGTTGTGTATTTTAAGCAATTTTCCAAACTCAGCACCCAATTAAGTTGGAGACTTGAAATTCTGCTTATTTATAGCTGAACACTTGTGATCACACGACAAATCATAAAAATTTCAAAAAAAGTTATATATTTACCCCTCTGGGCTCTAACGTGTGTATTTTAAGCAATTTTCATTAACGTTTACTGACACCCCTCACGTGATATATCATTGCACAGCCCATTGAACACTCTTTCATATTATGCACCATAGTGTTACATATTTTAGTTCCACATTTTATCGAGAGGGGGCGTCTCCCTATCTCGTGTGGTATGGGCCCGATACCTTCGACTAAAATAGCTACGGATAGGTTGTAAAACGGTGATTTCGTTCGCATAGAGGTTTCTTTTGAATATAGTGCGCACCTTGGTTGCGAAATGTGGAACTAACAGATTTTCCAGAAGGATAAAGTGTTTTGAAAGTTATATTAAACGAAACTGTGCGATCTGTGATCACACTTACCTTCTTGTTTACCAATATTTTCTATTGCTCTGCCTAGTACATTTTTATACGAAAGTTACAGAAAATATTATAAAATAAAACTCCCACCCAGAATCGTTTTCAGCGACAAAATTTCAACGAAAAGTTAGGGTAAAATACTTCTACCTAGGAACAAAAAGAAGAATAAAAAGAAATTGCGCAAAAAATGAGATGAAGAAGATATAAATTACTAGCAGACCCGACCGGCGATGCCCGGGGTTTGTAAATAATAACCTTAAACAGAACTTAAGTTTGTAATCATTTTATATCTTTGGAAATTCTTTTAAATGAACCTAATTTCGGAGGCCTCATTTCCTTCCGCAGCGTCTAGCGAGTTCCCATCAAACTTCTTTCCAAACGAACCTGTAATCTAGATCACCGCTACCTATGGCAGCATTAACCGGAAGTGGCCGCACCTACCGGAGACAATCGAAAATCAAGTTGAGTGAGCCAAGCCTCGTAGGAATCAAGCCCATAGAATAATAAGAAAGAATGTTGGTAACTAAAGTCTAAGATAAATTTTCATAATACAGAAAGTAGCTGAATTGTAATCTAAGTTGAAGAAGCAAATCCTGTTGAAATTGGGCCCTTAAACCTGAGGAAATAACGCGCCCCCAAGCGGTGTAAGATGCCCCTCCCCTTGTAAATTTCATGAATTACTGTTAGCATTAACACGATATTTAATAAACGGATGAAATCTCTATCTAAAGTTGCCTTTAATGTAACGCGATTTTTAATTTATGGCTGTATTGAGTAGACGTAAGTTGATGCTGGAAAAGGAGATTAATGTTCGAAAAAGGTGGTAGCTGAGGTATAAAGAATGACTGTGCCCTGGGGGCCAGGGTGTTAACTGGAATGTAGTTGTGTATACGAAAATTTTGTAGTGGTTTCAAAGTAGCTGGAAAACGCTAAATCTAAGTTAAAGAAAATTGCAATAGAACAAGATAGTTTTTAAAGAAGCTCCAAAAAAGGTCCCAAGAAGGCGATTAATATTAAAAATTGGTGGTAACTGAAGTCTGCAAATTTTTATCGGTGTTGTTCATGTAATAGCTGGAGAACCTAAGAAGTTGTTATAAAAAATAGTTCGTGAATCGGACCATTTTTAAAGGAGCTATAACAGGAAGCCCAAAAGGGTCCAACTGATAGTTGAGAGCAGGGCCCTAATATGGAAACTTTTTAAAATCTTCTATTACTTAAGGTTTTAAATCTTCAATTAGTCAAAATTAATCATAGAGTATGAAATAATCATTAGAATAATATTTTAAAGAAATGCGCAAAAATGGGGTAAATGCTTAAAAAGGGGCCCTAGAGCCCCAATAAAAATATGAGGGTGTTGGTCTAGGGAGAAGAGTCCAAGACTCAATTTAAGAATTAAGCAATGAGAAGGTGAGTAAATTAGGGCATGAAAAATGCATGGCAAACGAAAAGTTCAAGGGGCCCCGGATCGAGCCCTACGGGACCCTAAGCTGCCCCAGGATTTTAACTGGAATATAGAAACGGGAGAATAAATAAATGGAAAAAATGGTTCCAAAAATAAAGATCGGATTAAGAGGGCAATTTATTAATGATTTATGGTGCAAAAGCTTCAAGGGGCCTTGCACCGTGCCCCAAGGTGTCAGGGACTTAAGTGGCATGTAGTTTGGTATAAATAATCTTTTTAGTAGATTTTAAAGTAATCAGATGATGCTAGAACTATGTTAAAGAAAATTGCAAGGCATTCGGATCACTTTTAATGAAGCTTCACCAAGGGGCCAAGAAGGCGATTAATTTACAGTACATATACAATTAACGTCTGAATTTAAAAACCGTTAAAACACCAAATAAAATAAACTAAGACAGACTTGAGCACAGTTAAAAAATAAAATTTATAGAGAATATACTTAAAAACAATTAAAAATACAATATGTAAACGTTTCGCCAAGCGACACGCAAGGCATCAGCAGTACAAAAAATATCCATTGCATTTCAAACAACAGAACAAATCAAGAACAGTTACAGTTAGTTATTTTAAAAACAAACAATATTCACTAGGGACAGAACGAGCATCATTCAAAGTCTGCGATCGCGATTCAGTGAACCAAACCTCAAGGAGCAATCTACCATGGTAGTTGTTGCAACCCGATTTCAAAATACTGGCGTTCGCAATGAGCGGAATGTGATTCGTTTGAAGTGAATGCTGGACAATTTTTGAATTCAAATTACTCTTTTTTAAAGCACCAGTATGTTCTTTTAGGCTAATTTCCAATGATCTACCAGTTTCACCAATATAAACACTATTGCAATCTTTACAAGGAATAATATAAACAACATCGGGTAATTTAAACTTATCATATTGAAATTTATGCTCATTGAAAAAGGAACTCAATTTATTAATAGGTTTCAAAGAAACCCCAATATTGAATGATTTTAGAATGCCAGAAATTTTTTCAGAAATTTTCTTATAATAAGGCATACAGTTTTCAACGTAGCAAACCAAGCTCCTTTATTTGTATGCCTTATTATAAGAACATTTCTGAAAGAATTTCAAGCATTCTAAAATCATTCAATATTGGTGTTTGTTTTAAACCTATTAATAAATTGAGTTCCTTTTTCAATAAGCATAAATTTCAATATAAGTCTAAATTACCCGGTGTTGTTTATATTATTCCTTGTAAAGATTGCAATAGTGTTTATATTGGTGAAACTGGTAGATCATTGGAAATTCGCCTAAAAGAACATACTGGTGCTTTAAAAAAGAGTAATTGGAATTCAAAAATTGTCCAGCATTCACTTCAAACGAATCCCATTCCGCTCATTGCGAACGCCAGTATTTTGAATTCGGGTTGTAACAACTACCATGGTAGATTGCTCCCTGAGGCTTGGTTCACTGAATCGCGATCGCAGGCTTTTAATGATGCTCGTTCTGTCCCTAGTGAATAGTGTTTGTTTTTAAAATAACTAACTGTAACTGTTCTTGATTTGTGCTGTTGTTTGAAATGCAATGGATATTTTTTGTACTGCTGATGCCTTGCGTGTCGCTTGGCGAAACTTTTACATATTGTATTTTTAATTGTTTTTAAGTATATTCTCTATAAATTTTATTTTTTAACTGTGCTCAAGTCTGTCTTAGTTTATTTTATTTGGTGTTTTAAAGGCGATTAATATTCAAAATTGGTGGTAGATGTCTGATTTTTTTTTTCGTTTATGTAATAGCTGGTGGTAGTAATTGTAGGTGGTGGTAAAAATTGGTGGTAGTTGAAGCCTGAAATATTTTTTTGTCGTTCATGTTATAGTTGGAGAACCTAAGATATTGTTAGAAAAAAAAGCTAGTGAATCGGACTATTTTTAAGGGATTTATAATAAGGGGTCAAAAAGGGGCCAACTGATAGTTGAGAACAGGGCCCTAACATGAAAACATGTTAAAACGTTTTAGTACTTAGCGTTTTAGATCTTTGATTAGTCAAGATCAAGCATAGGGTATGAATTAATCATTAGAATATAATTCGAAAAAAATTCCCCAAAAATTGGGGAAATGCTTTAAAAAGGGCCCTGTGGCCCCAATAAAAATATGTGAGTGTTGGTCTATGGAGAAAAGTTCAAGACTCAGATTACACATTGCGAAGGTGAGAAAATTAGGGTGTGAAAAACGCATGACACACAAAAAATTCAAGGGGACCTGGACCGAGCCCTACGGGACCCTAGACGGGCCCATGTTCTTAACTGGAATGTAGCGATTAGAGAATAACTAAATGAAGAAAATAACCCTGAAATGAATATCGGATAAAAAGGAAGCAATTTATTAACCATTTATGCACTAAAACTTCAAGGGGCCCTGTACCGGGTCCTTTGCATGGGTGCCAGGATCTTAACTGAAATGTAGAAATTGGGCAGAAACTGAAAGCAGAATTCACCCCAAAAAGGAAGAAGATAGGATAGAAAAGAGGCATGTTATTAACAATTAATGTGTAAAACTGAATGGGACCCAAGGGCCCCGACCCTTAAAAAATTAAAAATCTAAGCCTTAGGTGCATCAGGACCTGTCTTGGACTAATTACTCCTGAATTTACAGACTTCTACGTGCGGTAGATTTCGCTAGCCATCGCTGACAGACACACACACACACACACACACACAGAGCGATTTGTTCTTTTATTAGTATAGATAAATAACGAATACTAAAATAGAATGAGCACAGTGAGATTACACACTCACCTAATTTTCCTTTATTGTGTTTTGTTTAGATGAATTCTTCTTTTACTATTGACACCCACTGGATACATAAAAATTAGAATAAGCATCAAATAAAGAAAAGAAAAAGAAAGAAACAGAAGCTATTGAGTTTAAAAACACGATTTATAACCCTTATTTCAGGCTTACAATCCGCGGGCCAAACAAATATATTTAGACATTTAAATTTTAATGATTAAATTATAACTTGCTTGTACATGGTGCAGATGAAGTTACAAGTTTTTTGTAAGTTTTCTTGCTCACAACAGATTGATTTTATCTGCGGTTAACAAGTGGGAAATTACGCAATTCCTGTTAAAATATGGTAGTGAGCGTAAAGAAAATAAGGTAAATTTACAGGCAGAACCGGGATTTCATCACTGGCGCATTTCTGATGAATAACTGTAATGTACAAAAGGACATGATATTTATCTTTAATTCTTATACAACTTTATCAGTTCTGAATTTAAGCCATTTCGTATTTTAACATTTCTAAGTTCAATAACAGAATACATTAAAATTAGAATTTAATCTTCTCTTCTACGCCTTAACTTTTTCAAGGTTGTTGGTACGTTTCTGAAACCACTTAATTTTAATTTCCAAATGCCACAATGTCATCAGACTTTTTGTACAAATTTTTCTGTTTATTATGCATGTGAAATATAACCTGTTTTTATTTCGAAGTATATTCATTCTGAAATTTCGGTGTCTAATTCATTTCAACATTTTAGCAGTCGAAATCCTTTGCCCCTGAAAGGGTTAAAAGAGTAGAAATTCAAAACCTTTCACATAATTTTCATTTTTGAGTTCCTAGCAGAGTTTCCTACATTCATACACATTAGTACAGCATTGAGACTTCAAATAATCATTGATTTAACTACGAAAAAACGCATAAATATCACTAATAATTTATTAAATTAGTCCAGTTCCTTTGCCTTAACTTCTTTTAATGGCTTTGTTTATATAACTTAATTTTGATTCCCGTGCATTCCAATCTGAAGGTTCTAATAAACCTCACGTACTTAACAAATAAGGATTGTAAGTGATGTTATGTGGTCCGGGACACAAAAAACTTCAAGTTTTGTAAAACCATTTTATTTCATTATTTTTTTTTTCTGCTTAAAATGATGTTTAAGTCCTGTTTCTATCTAAATTTCAACAAGAAATATAATCTTTTTCGTTTTGGTTTGGTTTCAAAATCTATCTTTCAATCAATGGTTGTCATGCACTTCTTGTAAAAATGCGTTTTTCCTATTGACGGGTTTTTTCACCATTTCTCGTATTTAAATTTTTATAAGTCAAGAACCGTTAAAGATAAACGGTTCAAACTTGGAACGCTATTTTTTCAATTGTTTTAGTTTAATTTTGATTTAGCAAATATGAAAAAAATATTTACTTTTGAAAAACAAATATATATATATATATAAAGTTGCATCATTTTTTTTTACTTTAAATATTTCTAATTTTTTTAAATTAATATTTTTAAAAATGCTGACTCAAAATTAAGACGTATATATTTCTGTTTATTTAAACGAAAAGAAAAATGAAATTCTATAAATACTATTTCGAGTTATAACGATTTTAAATTACAACACTTTTTTAATAAATTTTAAATTTAAATTTTTTTTTAAATAATATGGGAAGCTTTATTATGTGATTTTGTTTATAAGTTATATTTTTAACCATCACAAAAAAAGTTCCCCGGACACTTTTAACCCCTTGGGATATAATATATCCCACCTAAGTTTAATTAAGATTTGCACCAGAACCTTTTAATTAAATTTTACTTTTATAACTTTGAGGGAAAAAAGAGTTGAAAAATTGCTTTTCCTTGTTTAAGAATAATTTTTTTCTAAATTTCCGGTGGGATATCAGCATTACACAAACGCAATTTCTTAACACTAGAAAGACGGTGAGCGGTCATTTTGACAGGTATGAAAGGTCATATTTAGATTCGAACCAGAAATTTGTTATTAAAATAAGTTTAAAATATTCAAAGAAAAGAAAAGTTGAATAAATAAATATTCTGGTACAAATTTTTTTCATAATATTTGAGTAAAATTATCCGTCTTTCTAAAAAAATGTCCGAATGCAATACTCGCTGTTTTTTATGACAGACTATAAAGAAGGCTACAACAGGCTACTATTTTTTAGTTCAATTTCGCGCCACTTTTTCAAAACAGCTTTTACGTACACTTTAACACGTTGCTGCCACGCTACGAGTATACTCGTAGCAGGGCTCCCAAATGGTCCGCTAACTGTATACCAATATTATTTTAGAAAAATTTTCTTTTTAGATTTTTCTTACAAACCGCCACGGCATTTTTCTTACAAACCTTTGAAAGTTAATTCTAGCGCAAACCTACCATCAAATTTTCTGTTAAAATTTATTGGTATTCAGTTGGCGGCCCATTTGGGAGCCCTGAAATTGGAAAGGGATAAAAAAGCATTTGTACTACTATAACAAAGAAATGGGAGATATAACTTATTTAAAATAAAGTTTTATAAGTACAGCAATTTCAACTCAAATTTTGTTTCTTCTGGCTAATTTATTCTTTTGTATTAACCCATTACCAGGGTTGGCAGGTTTTTGACACATGTCAGTTTTTGACAGTTTAAACTGAGGTTTAAACCGTCATGTCAAAAACCTCAAATACTTATCGTGATCTGTAAAATTTCACATTAAATGTCACACATTTGATGTAATAATTAAAATTCACTATTACTGTAATTGTATAATTAGTATATAGTATTAGTAATAATTACAGGGTTGGCACGTTTTTGACATGTGTCACTTTATGTCTGGTTTAAACCGTCATGTCAGAAACCTCAAATACTAAATTGATCTGTAAAAATTCAAATTAAATATCACACATGACATCATTACATGTAATATTTTAAATTCACTCTTACTGTATATCAGTAATTAGTAGGGGAGACCAGGGCACAGTGGATCTAAGGACACAGTAGACCACCCCTTATATATTACTTATTTTTAAAGCTTTTCTTTTAGGCTAATTGATAAGAGCACTGGATTGATTACTTATAGCCTCCAGAACACATCGTTAGCTCAGAATGAACCCTTTTATCCTGACTGGTTGTTTTGAGCTCCTAAAAGTAAAATTTTTCATCATCATACTTTTCTTTATTAATTAAAGGTTATGGATAAATAAGATAAAACAACTTTTTTGGAAAGGTAAAACACTGGTCTTTATTAAATTTAAAAGATTATATGCTTAAAAGAAAACTTTAAATAATATTTTTATCAGTATGCATTGAACTTTAACACGGGGCACAGTTGACCGGCCACTACTAGGGTACAGTGGTCTACAATGAATACTGCTCCTGTAATGAAGAATTTTCAAAAGTATTTAATAATTACTGATTCACTATAAGAAATATTGTTTTAAAATAGTTATTTAACCATAAAATAAAGTAAAAAAAGAAAAAAGACAATTTTTTTAACCCTACAATGCATCGATTAGCCATTTGGCACACTTTAAATTTCATGTTATTATGTTGTTCAGATTATAATGTAGCCATCTGACACTTTAGTTTTCTCCTAAATTATGGATAACAGTTCACATGTGATTTTTAAAATAAGTTTTCATGTTCAATATAGCAGTTTTTTTTTTTTTGTTTTTTTTTTGGGGGGGGGTGGGGGGGGGGGAGAAGGACAGAAATGAAAATCATGCATTGTAGAGTTAACATATTAAGAAATATTTTGTTTTGTATTTACTGCCTTTGAAAAATATACTGTAGCCTAATAAGTAATAGATGACATCACTGGATTGGTTATTTATAACTTCAAAGCGCATGGTTAGCTCATAATAAACTATTTTATCCTGACTATTTTAAGCTTCTAATAAATTTTTCATCATCATATTTGTCTAAATGTTTGCTGATTTTTTTGTACTTAATTAATAACTTGTTTGCCATCACTCCTGTATCTTATATTGTTATTTTCAAAATATAATAAATTTTTTGATAATTCTTTAGTTTTATATGTTTTTTGTTTCAAAACGCTACTTGCAAATTTGTATTATTATATTATTTTAAAGGTAATGGGGGAAATAAAAAAGAATTAGATTAATTATAAATAGATTTATATTGTATTTTTGACAATAACTAATAGTGGACCACTGTGTCCCAGTGGGTGGACCAGTGTACCCCGCTTCCGGGGTACACTGGTCCACTTCACGAGTGCATGTAAAAAAATTTTTTTTGAAAAATGTATTGGAAATTATGTTCTGTGAAAATTATGATGCATGTAGAAAGGTTTAAAGAATATTCAAAAATATTTTCAGGTAGATTGGTCTCTCCGTTAAAGAGAAAAATAATGTTAACTGCAAAAGTTGACCACTGTACCCTTGTCTCCCCTACATAGTAAAGTATTATTGTTAAGTACAACTTTTTAACAGGGTAAAATTTTATTTAGTTTTTTTTTTTTTTTTTTTTTTTTTTTTTTCTAAAAAGTAGACATTAAGCTCACCTGAGCTGTACATTTTTTTCTCTTACTTTAAATCGTTTTAATTTCGCTTACTTTTGAAAGCTTTTAGCTAGCTTTTTTTATGGGGAAAAAAAAACTTAGAAAAGTGTAGATTTTTTTGTATATAGCAAGATAATGTGCATCAATGTTATTCTAGTCTAGGCAATAACCATTCCATTCAAAATTGAATTTGGATTATTAATTTTAAACATTTACAAAATAAGAGAAGTAATTAAAGAAAAAAAAGCTTAAAAGTCAAAATCTTTTTAAAACATGCTTTCTTTCAATATATAAAAATGTTTTCGATTTTAAAACTGAACAAAATTGGCTCGGTCATCTAAAAGAAAATTCCTGTAAGCCCATATTGAAAAAGTGCATAATAGAAGGGATCAAATCATGAAACCATAGCATTGTTTGGCTTATACTTTGCATCCCAACCATCAGGGACAAGCTTGAGCTACGGAGAGAGTTTAAGGATGCTTACCCATACTGATTGTGTATGAAGCTAAAGAATCCCCTTTCCAGTCTTCTTATTTCAGTGCTATAGGGAGGACTCCATTGTTTGGTAAAAAGGTATCACTAAATGCAACAGCTTTTTGAGCCTGCTTCAAAACTTGCTCATCTAGCAATGCTTTTGCTATCAAGTCCTACTAGCTCAGCATCAATTAAGAGACAGACTATTTTCTAATGCTTCATACACTCTAAACTCAAAAATCTTTTGGGTGTAAATAAATGTGCTAAACAAGTGGTGTGCTGCAGCATGCTGCAGGGTAAAATTGATCCGGATTATTTAATTGTACAAAATGATTTTCTTCTGGTTGAAAAAAAAAAATTATTGCAAATAATATATTTTTTTAATTATTAAATTTCAATAAAAGATCACATAAATCATTGACTTATTTAATATCTATCTATTGTTAAAATGTTTTAGCGTGTTACATGTGTTTGGCAGTTTTCGACGGTTTAAACCAGTTTATGATAGTTTAAACCAGTTTATGACAGTTTAAACCAGTTTTTGACGCTTGTCATGTCAAAAACCCAACCCTGCCCATTACCCACTGGTATTGCGTTGACGCAATGGTAAAAATAAATGCGAATACCTAAATTAACTATCGAGCTACCCTTATTTTTGAATTAAGAAAATTGCCTTATTTAATAACAGAAACATTGACCTTTAAATAAAGCGAAGATTATCTTTCAAAATTTGTGGTGGCAAACGTTTTTTAGCAGAAATATGAAAATCTCTATCTTATAGTTTCGGCAGTTAATGGGTTAACCGATTATTTTTAACTTCTTTTTTTACTAAAATTACTAAATTTTTAAAAAATGTTTCTTTAGAATAAAATTAGTAAACTATTTATATTCTGTTATGAACTTTATTCAACGCAAGGAAATATTTTATACCAATCAAATGCTTATACGAGGGGCGGAGATTGATAATTCTTAATAGTTTCATTAAAAAACCCGTATAATTTGAGACAAAGGCGAAAAATGGTTTATTCAAAGTACGTGTCATCCCTGGCTACACATTTTCCCATTTTCTCGGGTAAGTTGTGGTTGACCTTCCGAAAAACTGTGCATCTTTTGAAGAGATACAATAATCAAACAATTTTTCAACGCCTCCGTAATTGTTGCAGCGTTTCATGGAAAGTGCGTGAGACATCTATGAAAAGAAGTGGACCGAGTTTGGTGAGTACGGGGGGTGAGAAAGATTTCCCAGCCAAGTGAAAAAGTAATGTCTATAGCCGTTTTCGTTTATTTTCGGTGTGTTGGGGGAGGTGAGTCGTGCAGCAAAATAACTTTTTTATGTCTTGTAGCACATTCTGGTCGCTTTGGGATCAATGCATTTTTGCAATTGATCATCAGTTCAGGATAGGGAACAGTATTAACTGTTTTACCTGATTTTAGAAGCTCAATGTACACGACATCCTTCTGATCCCACCATACGCAGAGAATTGTCTTCTTTCAAAAGTGATTGAGTTTTGTGGCCGATGTTGATTGTTGTCCTGTGTCAACCATTGAACTTCTATTAGGACATCTTCACCTTAAGTTTACACAAGTATACGACGACTTTCAAGAGTGTTTTTTTTTTCGATTGAACAAGAAAAACAGTATATTCTGCACATACGCTTTATTTGGCGGTAAACATGGCACGTTTACCACACGAAAAAAATATGATGCTAATGCAATAACGATTAAACGGCAATAGAATTTTGAAAGGAATTGTTATAGCTACAAAATTACACAACAAGATTGGCTGGGAACTGACCCTTTTTTCCACGGCCATCTCTTGAAAAAGTTAAGAACCTGCACGCTTAGTACCATTTAATGAGGACTACACATTGGGTGGGCGGAAATCAGCCGATTTTCGAAGTCTGGACTAACACTGTGGTTATAGTTTTCTATTACTAAAGAAATAGGACTTTTATTTTTATGATAAGAGCACTCTTTTTATTGAGAGGAGAACCGGATTATGTTTTTAGTTGCAGAGTATCCATTATTTTCGTTTTTTGAAAATCTGATTGTTTATTGAAATTAAACAATCATTTTCTATGTTTATGATTCATTTATTAAAATGACTATTTTTATCTTAAATCGTATCACAATTTACAATTTTTTTCTTTGTGGTTGATTTTTCTTGCAAAATGTCCTTTGTATAAGTGTATGGCAGAGATTATTTTTTTAAAGTAGTACAGATACGAATAAAGAATAATCCACTATGACATATATGTCCCAAAGCCGTAATTAATGGATTAGAATTAGGCTCTAATCTGTTAAGGGGTCTCAGGAGTCTTAATTTTTCACTGAAGATGTTTTTTAGCATCATGTCACATTTTATTTTATTTCTGATTCCCTATGAAACACAAATGCATAAAATTTTTACCACTGATTGCTAACTATCTGTTCTATGTCGCATAATTATTTCGATATTATACAATTGACATTTCACTATTTTTTTAAATGTTTATTTATTATATAAAAAAAATAAAATTGCATTTTTACTTGCATCTACTGCGCGCAAGATTGTAGCGAAACTGTTGGTTCTAGAATCCCAAGTAATATTGATAATGATGTAAAACTAATGTACTTTGAACTTATACTTCAATTTAAAGCAATTAAAATTTTATTTTCTTTAAATAGATACACTTAAATTATAAAATTTTGAAAAAAAATCATTTTTTGTTGAAAAAATGATAATTTTAAATATTCAATACAATTATATTAATAAATTTGAGGTATAAGTTATTCCTTATATCAAAGTGAATAAATGTTTCAAGTTTTGTACAAATTGCTTCATTAGTTCTTGAGAAATATTGCGCGCAATGAATGGAAATTAAAAAAAACAATTTTAAAACTTTCCTCAAAATTAAACATTTTAAAAAGTGTAAAATAATATTTATAGAACATTGAAATTATTATGCTACACAGAACAGATAATAAGCTGTCGGTTTCAAAAAAATTATGTATTTCTGTTCTATACGGAATGTGATATAAAATTAAATGCGACACGTCGCTAAATTGCACCGTCAATGAAAAGTAAGGCTCCTGAGACCCCTTAAGGGAACATACAACCCCTAAAATCTTTAAAAAAATCGATTTTTTGTTTTTAAACCCTCTCGCTGCGTAATTTTTTTTAATCAAAATAGCTTCAAAAATTGATCGTTTAATTCCTTCGCGACGAGCGTCTTTTAAGAATTTTTATTCTTTTGTCACCAGTTTTTCAAAACAAAAATTTTCGCCTGATTTAATCGGTAAAATGATCCGATTAGATAAGGCAAAATATATAATGAAAAGTTACTGGTGCGAATGATCAAGGAGGGTTAATTAGATTGAAAAAATGCAACCCGATGAAATCTCAGGTTGCTCAAATTTTGCTACTTTTACGTTGCCCGAGAAACTCTCAGGTTGCGCAGCGAGAGGGTTAATTCATTTGACAGCTAATTTTTCAATTTAATTTAATTTAATTAATTTTTTAATTCATTTGACAGCAGTTTTTCTGAACAATTTGCCACAAAACGCATCAAAATATTCGTAAAATTGCGCTCGTCACATTAAAAAATTTAAATTAGTCTTGCTCTGTTTCAAGCGAAATATTTATGTTTAAATTGATTTTTCTCAAAATCGATATTTTTGTACTTGCGCTCATGATAACTCTAAATATATTAAAGGTAATGGGTCGAAACTTTATATTTATCTTTAGTAGATCATTTTCTTCAAATTGAACTAAAATCTAACAAATTTATCAAAAATTATTGAAGGTATAGGTATTTGAGTAACAAAAATTATCAAAATTTTCATATAATTATTTTGAAAATCAAAAAAACTTAAATTTTTTGCTTATTCATTAAATTTTATTCCATTTTATTTTTGTAATATTCTTAAACTTATATTAAAAGTTTTAAAGTTCTAGAGTGTATAGATATTTTTAAATCATGCGCAAAAGCTATATACATCATCATTAATTTAAAAAAAGCATACATTAAGGAATAATTATTATCAATTAATTATATAGTGGTTAATGCAAATTATATATTACATTGCATGGAGAACGTATTATAGTATTAAAAAAAAACTGAGGTGATTAGTGCAGAAATGAGTGCATGGGGCCACTTTAAATATTTGTCTCCCAAATCAAATGTTTCATCTGTTTCAAGAGTCATATGCCCCTATAACAATTTATTTTCCTTTTTTCTCTGAACTAAAATATTCTACTTAAGTAACAAGAAAATTTCTGCATTAAAAAATGTGAAAATACAATTAAGAATTTGTGGTATCCAAAAGCGTTGAGTAACGGACCAAGTAAATATTGCTGTAAGGTGTACGTGCAAAACTGCTAACACATTTGCAACCGTGAACGAAAATTCATGTTTATATCCAAAAAGCTTCATTCATTCTACCTTTACAGAAAATACATTTATATAATTTCGTCAATACTTCTTAACAATGTAAAGAATTTTTTATTAAATCCGTACACTGAAAGTTTTTTACTGGTGCGTAACCTTAAGCAACCAATCTAGAAAACTAATTTACGAAAGTCTTTCAGAGGGTGGAGGAGCTTCTATCAATTTAATCCCTTGAGGAGCGGTCGAATATATTATATTCCACCTAATTTTAATCATGATTCGCACCAGAAAATTTTAATTGAATTTGATTTTTTTCAGCTTTCATGGAAAAAGGTTTTGAACTGAATTTGTTCGTAAATTCCGGTGTGAATTCAACATCACAGAAACAAAATTGCTTACTCCTGAAAGGATTAAAATCCAGATTTCACAAAAACATAGGTCTGTAATGTGTTAATGTAAAAGATTATTTTATTAACTGGTATATTATCCCCGTTACAAATGACGGAAAGTGAATGATAAATCTTCAAAACAATAGTTAAAAAAATATTTTTCTGACTTAAAAAAAAAAAAAAAAAAAAAAAAAAAAAAAAAAAAAAAAAAGATGGCTGATGCATTTTGTTAATCAAAAAGTATTATTCTTTGATTTTTTATGATTAGAGAAAAGAAATATGTAAACTACAATTTAGTCATTTCCAGCCGGTCATTATTTAGCCATTTAGTCATTTCCGCACCATTTCCAGCTACACTTTCTATGACGAAAAATGACGGAAAGTAAATGATATATCTGCAAAACAATAGTTAAAGAAATATTTTTCTGACTTAAAAAGAAAAAAAAATGCCTCATGCATTTTGTTAATTTAAAAGTATTATCCTTTGATTTTTTATGATTAGAACAAAGAAATTATGTAAACTACAATTTAGTCACCAGCGCTTAAACGCCCTATTTCCAGCTACACATTCTATGACGAAAATGCTTGTTTAGGTTCCGTCTACATTAAAAATTTGTTGTTTAGTGGGACTTTATTTTTTCGCTACAAACTATGTTAAAATTCATAATTTTATGTGCAAGATAATTAAAATATGCTGCGCCGATAAGAAATTTCGATTAATTTTATTTGCAATGTCTTCAAGTCTGATGAAATGCATTGTAAAAAAAAGTACGATTACAACAGAAAGTTGACGGCAAAAGAATTAGCAAGAAACATAAGCTCCCAATTTATTGGGAATTAACACGGCCTACAGAGGCGCTGCTCGCAGCCTTCGGTACAAAAAAAATTGTCTCTTTAACCCTTTATCTACTGACGGTACTTATAAGTACAATTAAAATATCTTGTTATACAATTAATTTAATACATCGATTAGTAGAAATACAATTTAGAATGTGTAATAGATGCATTACTTTATGATGTTCCAAAAGCTTTATGGGTTACACAAAACAAAAATATTTTTTAAAGGATGATTTCTTTGGCCATCTTTTGAGCTTTCTTGGCGTTGGAGTGGGGGGAGGGATTTTTCAAATCAGAAATATTTCAACATTTCTATTGTAAGAACATTATATTTGTAGATTTCCTAATTCCTCATTTCTAATTTCGATTTTCTAATTCCTACAAAATACAAAGAAAAATATATAAAATAAAAGATTTGAGTGGGGTTATAAATATTACACAAAATCCTTATAAATTCAAATTTAATGAATCCTTCTAAATCCTTCAATCCTTCTAAAATTTATTTAATGATTATGTAAATCCTCTAATTTTGGTTAAAAAATTCACGAAAAATGCTTTAGAAGATGAAATTTTCATGAATTAAAAATTCAGTACATAAAGGGTTAATTTCCTTTTAAATAATGCTGAAGTGCCATTGAAATAATTCCTTATTGTAAATGGATTTGAAAGTTTTAGATATTCAAATTCGAATAATTTTTACTTTGTCATATAAGACAGAAAACAAATGTCACAGTAAATATGATTTTGTGCAAAAGAATAATCATTCTGAATAAATTAAAAATACATGTAATGCAATGTGCTTGAACGTACCTTTTTAGAACGAAAGTTCTATCTTTTCGCTCTAGATGGTGATAGTTATCCGTTATTTTTAAATTAGAACTTGTTGTTGTTGTTGATGATGATTTGGCCCTTAAATTTAGAACTTAATTGTTTAGAACTTAACAGTTTTTGAAGGTTTTAAACAAAGTTAAAATATTTAAAGATTTTAATAAACTATTACAAATATTTTAAAACCAACATCGGCTTTAACCTGTATTTTTTTTTTCTTAATGAAGCGTTCAAAGAGTCATGTTTGTTTGTAGATTAGCTGAAATTTGAATCTGAATGGCAGCAGTATCGTTTGTTTACGTCCGATTTCTATGTTTATAATAGCTTAATTTTAATTTAGAACTTAATACATTATAAATAGATATCATACACATGTTTTATGTGAAAATATTCTGAACAGACATGATTTCAAATAGAAAAACTATCATTTAGCCGTCATATGCTAGGATATGTTTTTCATTAAGCCTAACATGGCGTTTAGCTACGGTCACTTCGCATACCAGAGTGGTTCGCACCGACATGGTTCCGACGGTCCCCTGTACTCAGATTTTATTATAAGTAGATATTTGTTTAAAAATATATATTTTGCATACCTGTGTATCGGTCGGAATACTTTTCAGATTATAAAAAAAATGGACAGACACTCAGATTATAAGCAAGTACAAATTAAATCAAAAAAAAAAAAAAGAATCAAAAATCCCGACTGCGTGAATAACGAACTAATTAATTATTTCTCAACAATGTTAAACTAATTTTTATATTACTTACCTTTTTTTTATTTACTTGTATTGATGACTTTTAAGTTGTGTTTAATTGTTAGTTCCTATCTATAAACAGTGTTTTGATGAGGCCTACAGATGTCTATGATGGTTAGAGTTGCAGTAAATCTAGAAATCCTACCTACACAACTTCCAGGTTGTGTAATATTTAAACGGAGCTTCTGATTGTAAAATAGTCAATAAAACATCGCCTTCGTATGATATGCCATTCAATAGGGTGCGTACATTTTTTTCCTCTCCACCGCCATTTTGTATTTTACGGCCGCCATTTTGAATTTATAAAAACAAAACCTAGCCTATAACCATTGGACGGTTAAGACGAATTGATAGAGACCCCATTCATTAAAATCCATCCAGCCGTTGGGACGTTTCGAGGGTATAAAAAAATCCACATACCCAGATACGCGTGAAACACATAACACTTCTTGGCAGCCGGGTAAAAAGACTCAACGAAAAATTACAAAAACTTGCAAATTTAAAGCATTAAATAGTATCATCTGCAGATTTTATCAGCAAAGCAGCAGAATAGCAAATAATTTTTATATTCATTTTTTACATTCTAATCGCACCACCATTTCAAAACAATGCATTTTGTAGAAAATTTTCTTGCAAATGTTGTCAAAGCATATGTAAAAGATTTTTGTTTCGAAAAGGTAGTGCGAAATAGAATGTAAAAATAGTCGCATGTGGCAGCCCTGTATATACATCGTGCGGTTTTCGGCACTTGGAGGATTGTCGACACATGTTATTTTATACGCAACTTTTATTCTTTTTGCTATCTCTACACTCATTTATAGGATTCGCATATGCACCTCAGTTATGCTTTGATTTCTTCTTATTTCATGACGTTCACGTTATTCATATACAGGACGTTCGTGCCGTTACTCATATACAGGATGTGGAATTGCTCTACAACTTGGGAGCTCCTGGAACTCTCAAGAGTTCGCTGTTCACTGTGTATATATTTTTGACCTGTGATCTTAACCCTTAAATGCGCGATTTTTTATTTTGTTTCGAAAAAAATTATATATGATTCTCTGAATGGTTTATTACATAGGAAAAATAATGAAAAAAAAATCCCAGATACATTTTTCATATAAAACGTGAATTTTTTCTTCTGTTGCAGATCTGCAATACACGTAAAAACTACTGTCGTGTAGCTGTTTTACGCTAAAATACTACAAATTAGTAAATATTTTAATAAGTATGGGTCCAAACACCTTATTTTATGTAATTATTTATTTTATAAAACTTAACTTGTAGCCGTTTAATTCCCATGATAGAATACGTTCTAGAAATTACGTAGTTCAGAGAGTCTGACTTTACACCAGAAAGTTTTAGTGGTTAATTTCGCTTTATTTAAAAACGGAATGTCTGTTATTAATTAAACCAAATATTGCTATTTTAATTTTCTGGTGTAAATTAGGTATATACCATTAGAAAAATCTATTACATTTAAAACACTGTTGTTTGCATATATGCAAACCTGCGCACTAAAGTGTTAAACCGCTTCCTTAAACCTAACCTCCTGACCTGGCGAATGTTTCTGTCTGAACTAGTGTTAATTTCATTTCTCCAATTGTCATTTTTACCAATATTATTTTCGTATTTACGCAGTAGTTTTCATAACTACAGTTAAACTCTCTTTACCATATCATAATTTAACCTTTGTACTCCGTTGTCTCCGCTGCAGCAATATCACCTTTGTTTTAAATTTGTTTTTGGCACCAATAATAAAGAAAAATAAAATCTGCCTTTTTAAATCAGAGCATTTTTGAAATTGTGTACTTGAAGGAAATTTCTTTTTAAAAAGTGGTATCGACCGAATAAAATTTATGTAAGAGACGCCGGAGTCCAAATGGTTAAAGTTTTCTTTAGTAAAATGTATCATTGACATAAATTTAACTGTTAATTTTAATTTTATATATATATATATATATATATATATATATATATATATATATATATATTAATTAATCACTTTTTTCTAATTTGTTAACTTCCTTACTTAATTTTTAACTTATGTTTCTTCTATAGACTCGGCGTGAAGTTGGTATCAACTAGAAAGTTCCTCAATGCTACTTCCCCTTTCAGCACTATTGTCAAAGTATGTGAAAGATTTCTATTTAGTGAAAGTGGTACGATATAGAACTCAGTGGTGGAAAATTGGCGCAGAGGAGGAGCCTATTGACACCACTAATATTTTATAGTATGCTTCACCTTAATAAAAACTCAGAAATTCTGTCATTAAATATGTCGAAAAATACTATTCAAATTTAGTGGTGTCAATAGGCTCCTCCTCTGCGCCAATTTTCCACCACTGAGAACTAAAACATATTCGGAATGTTATTGTTCCGATTGTGAACAACTATACTAACACGCAGCCACGCTGCTACAAAACAAACACTTGCCACGCAAACGTACCTTCATATATTTATTATTCGAGCTGTTTCATAAAACAGATCGATACCCTGAGCCTTAACGGAAATAACCAACCAAGCAATTCTGTCATCGAAGCATATTTTCTATATACTCTACACATAATAAAAGATCCGGTGGCAGTGGTATTTTCTGTACATTTTTGTTTTATATTTGCAATGAAAGAATTTCATGTGTCGCAGCCAGAGTCTGATTACCAAAGGAGAAAACTTTCACCAATAATATTTAGTTAGAATTTACGTTGTATTTAAATGCATTATTCATGCAAACTTTTGTTTTGAACAAGGCAAAACTTTTTACCCAGTTTTACTGGTGAAAGCTTGCCGCTTTGTTTATCAGGCTCTGGTCGTAGCGTCTCTTATTTCTTATTTGCTAGCTACCGTTATAAACAAAGTATGATTTTTATTTTCGTATTATATTTATTTAACATATACAAAGGCAAGTTGCCGCTAAAATTGTATTTCGAAAATAGTGGTTGTGAATAATTAAAAAATATAGAACGCTGTGATCCCCGAAGTTAACAAATTACCCGCTAGTGTTGCATTGATGCAAGGGTTCAAATAAATGGTATGGTTAAATTAACTACGGAGCTACAATATTGTAGTAAAAAAAAAAAAAAAACATATTATTTAATAACAGAAATTTTACGATTAAATAAAACGAAGATTACATTTAGGATTTCATGTTGCAAACGAATTTGAGGAAAAAAGTGCCACCTCCCCCCCTTAAAAATTTGGTGAGTAGCCCATTCGCATACATGCGCCCATTTCAGGAATATCTTTTTTTTTTCATTCAGGGTATGCTAATCCATACCTGAAATACCAAAAGAAGAAATTTTAATTTTTGAAATCACGCGACGTCTGTCAGTTAAAAAAGCAAAAATTATAATTCAGAATTTCTGATATGAATTTGTAATCTCTGAAATACTACTGAATAAGTATAAAATACTTAAAAAAAATATCTAAAATATACGTACTAAAAATTACAAAAAACTGAATGTTTTTATTTAGAAATTTTCATTATATAAACGAAATAAACAATATTTCTAATATTCTTGAGGCATACATGACAATTCGATGAGAAAAATGAAGTAGTTTTAGTGCAATGTTTAAGAGTATGCATTTGATAAAAAAAAAAAACTCTAAGCTTTAAAGTTTTACCCCTTAATGTATATACTATATGTGTGTATCATGAAACATTATTATTATTGCCATACGTTTATTAAGCCCTTAACGGTCGCATTAAATTATGGTTTAAAAATTCAAATTGCTTATGAGCAGCAAAAAAAAAATCACCTTATTTATTGGCAGGTAAAATGATACCATAATAAATCCAATTACACTATTTTATAAAGCAGGTGGGAATCAAAAAATCTGAATAAAAGACACAGACAATGAATATCACGGGGGAGAGAATTAAGGGGTTAAATACAATTGCTTAGCTTCTACGTACTTCTTATTAACTGACTTTCATGCTCGGTCCATTAACATTTTTCTAAAAGACTTTCAAAAGTTTTTATGGTCGTTAGAAACATGTCATTCAAACCATTTGTATCAGGTGCAAGCATTTCACGAATTTATTTTGTAGTCAAAATTCTCTAATTTACAGCGGAAATTTTAAATAACAATTGCTTTATTAATGCTAAAAAAAGACTAGCTGATATTTTCGCCTTTGTAGATCGATATATATTGGATTGGAAAGTTAAAGATGGTTACACTACTTCACCAACCTATCAAGAGGAGGTAATAAGAACTTGCTTTGATGCTTTTTCTTTGCTAAGGGAGCGCACTATTGATAACTCTGCTATTTTTAGTTTTTTCTGTTCAATTCAATATAAGAAAGCACCTAACTTAATCATTAATAACTCTAATCTTAAAAAGGAATTATTCAATGCTGTCAAAAAAGGGATTAAGCATCCCTTGTCAGAGGAGAGTTCTACTATCCCTCTTGCCAATAAATTCAAAAATATCTCAAATGAAGTTAATTTAAGTGACAATGTTGATCTGGAGCAATCCAATTCTAATGTTAGTTCCATCCAGGAACCTGGTAACTCTAAAAAACCTACTAACCCATTTTATATTGAAATCGACCAAAATTGGGCGACGCTAGCCCGTCAAATTACTGAGATAAATTCTGAAAAACCAAAATAGCCCTAAAAGGAGAAGGCTTAGTTGTTCAGTGTACTTCCGTTAATGATTATAGACTAACGCATAGATGGTTAGATCAAAATCATAAAAAATATACAACTCTTGACCCTAGGGAGTTAAGACCGAAAAAAATATGCATTAGTTGCCTCTCCTGTTATACGGATGTTAAACTAATTGAAAAAAGCCTTCGCGAGCATGGGTTTGCAGTCACTAGGGCTGCCATGCTTAAAAATAGAAAAATAGGGCATCCAATGCCAATCTATATGGTAAATGTCATACCGTGTAAAAACTTTGAGGACATCTACAAAATAAACGTGATCCATTATATTTCTGTTTAAATCGAAGCCTTTACTACCAAATAAATGTTAAAGAATGCTATAGGTGTCAAGGTTATGGGCATGTCTCCGAGGTATGTGGCTTTGATGCCAAATGTGTTAAATGTGGTGAATTACACTTAAGCACTGCTTGTGAGCACAAAGGCAGAATTACACCTAAAGCCCTAACTGTAGCCTTGGACATCCCGCGAATTACCGCGGTTGTAATAAAAACCCGTACAGACTTGAAAATAAACATAACAGAAAAACCAGGGCTCGCACCGTTCCTAAAATTTTCGCAATTTGCTACCAGTATTTTAAATAAGAAATCTTCGTAGTAAATTCCTTTAACATCTGTCATAGAATTATACAACAATGAATATCGTTTTAATTTAGTGGTAGCAAAGTGCGAAAATTTTAGGAACGCTGCGAGCCCTGGAAAAACTGCAAGTAATAGCGTCAGCAATCTCTCCTCCGAAACCCAAATTCTTGCCGATATCTTTAAAAATTATAACTATACTAAAAAACCTATGACCAATGAACCTTCAACCAGTAGTAGCATGTTAAATTCCTAAATTAATGATAGCAAACAGCCCTTCCTCTCCTTCTACTGAAAATCCAAATAATACTCAAAATCTGAAAATTCCCTCAAATTACTCTAATGATATTAAAGATATACTTAACACCTTCAATGAAATAAAAGAAGGTTTTCAAATTACAAAATTCTTAAGCTGCATCAAAAACATTTCAACTCAAACCAAAAAATAATGATAACCCCATGCAAAAAATGGTTGTCATTATAAACGAATTCGACAAACTTGCTAACCTTCTCAACTTAAATGACGAATAATTTCTTATTCAGCTAAGCTTTTGCTCTTTCTTGTTTTGTTCTGCTGCTTCTAGTGTATTTCATGTAATTATTTCTATATTAATTTATATTCTATATAATTCTATATTAATGTGTAATTATTTCTAGTGTATTTTCATGATTTTAAATTGTATTACTTTTTTTTTTTTTTTGTTCTATTAACACGTTTTCTTTCAATCATCTATTTTCATTGAGTTAAGAAACTGGGCGTGCGCCGTCGTCTTTTCCCCTTGTTCCCCTATGCTTTTTGTGCTTTTTTCATTTCTGTTAGTCTGAACTCTCCTCAGTGATGTTTTTTATTTCTTTTTTATTCCCTATTGTGCTTTAACTTATAATCTTTTATCAACATTTTTGGTAATTATGTAAATATTTCAATTTTTTCTAAACTATCGAACTTTGCTTTGCATTTCATTGTGGTATACTAATGTATGGTCTCTGAAAGGAGTCTTTTTTTATGCTGGGGCATCCCTTGGTAGCTTTTCCGCCTGTTCATGGACATTTTATTGGATCATATAGAACTTTTTTTTTTCTCATTGCTATACTAACAATTTATAATTGTCCTCTTTTCTACTTTAAATTATTTTTTACTTGTGGCCACCAGCCGTGTTTAAACTTTATTTTTTTAAGGCTCCCAAAGCATTGAAACACGCAATATTTATAGCCTGGATGTAAAGTTGCAACGCAACTAAGGAATCTAAGAACGCTGCTCACATTGTTCCATTGTTCCGTGTTTATTATATATTATTATATTACTAAGTAAAAATTCTTCTTTCGGAATTTCCGATGCAGATTAGACCTTTCTGAAATGGACGAATGCGTTAATGTTGCACATGCGTTAATCAGTATTGCCAGTGAGCAATTAAAAAAAACAGACTTCTTGATTGGCAGGACTTTTTTGAAATGGTAAAATTTGCCATATTTAATGATATATTAATTAAAGCTAAAACCAGAGGAATTTTACCATTTCAACAAAGTGGTGCCTATCAAGAAATCTGAATTTAAAAAAAGTAACCAACTGGCAACACTGGCGTTAATAATATTCAGTCAATGAAACAATTTATGTTTTAATTTAAAAAATATAAAATAAAAAAATTTAAGCAAATTTTTTTTTAAATAATGAAAAATTACATAATATATTATATCATAATTTAAAAATTAATGTTCCGACATCTGTTATTTTTTTCCATTAATATTACATGGTATGTTTATAACGACCATAAAAAATACGAAAGTAAAATGTTTTGTAGTTTGTGAGCGCAGCATATCAAACGGCCTCAGTTTGAAAATCAATTAATCAAAAGTAAATAGAAGTTAAGCAAAAGTATTAAATGAATATTTGTAAATAATAATCATTGTTATTTTTTTTTTTTTACTAGCTAAAGCACTCGGCATTGTTTGGATTTTTAAGAATGTTTGTTTAGAAAAATCAATTGATGAAAAGTTGTTTCCGGGTATTTTGTTATTTAATTTTTTTTTCATGATTAAAGAAAAATGGCAAGTACAAAAATTATATGAATTTTATTTAAAAAAAATCTGACATATTTATTTCAGTTTTTCACTGAGAAAGAGCTTTAGGCACCTAACTCTTTGTGGAAATTGTAATATATACGCACACACACACGTATATATATGGAATAGATTTAAAAATGGCGAAAAAAATTCAGATAACCTCAAAATATTAACCCCTTGAGGGGCAAGCAAAAATGTGCCTAAATATTCAATTTTCACCGGAATAATCAAAAAGTTTTATTTTTAAATAAGAAAAAAGCAACCTTTCAGTGATTTTCCTCCAAAGTTAAAAACATAAAATTTAGTTAAAATTTTCTGGTTAGAATCTTGTGTAAATTAGGTGGGAAATATTTTATTCCACCGCCCCTCAAGGGGTTAAAATATGCCAATATTTCCATAATTGGGTTTTTATCATGTTTCAATACGTTTTTGTATACGTACGATACCCCTGAACGCCGAGCAAAAGGGCAAAATTGTAATGTTTTTTTTTGTGTAAGTTTTTTAAAAAGATGTTAAAAGAAAGCGTATAGACCTTGAGAGTATTAATCATAACTTAATTTTGTAAAACTGGATTATAACTGTAGGATTATATTAATTTAAATAATGCTTCTATTGAAGTAAAATCTACAGCGTAGTGAAGGATATATCAGTTCGCGGCGGTAAGAAGGTTTAAAACTTATATCACGTTATATATTCACCTGCTTACGTCCATTATATTTGCAATATGACGTAGTATTTACCTTTTGCGGCGATACGTGCACTAAGTTATGAAGTCCAGGCAATAGGGGATTTTACCTGGAAAAATTAATACTAGTTCTGGATTTCAACTCACTTTTTGTTTTTTGGGTCGCTGAATCCGAATTTGTAACTTCGGAATTGCGCAACTTAGTCCACGCAGCACCGCTCGCATGTTCCGAGGCAGATCCCCCCTTCCCCTTCATCCTAAGTCATAATATCATACATCTAATTTGTTGCAAATTTTGTCTACTTTCTGAATTTCTAGATACTTTTCCCCTAAAACAATAAAAAAATGAAAAATTATATAATATATTATATCATAATTTAAAAATTAATGTTCCGACATCTGTTATTTTTGAACGATTTGAACGTTTTTTTTAATAAAAACCTTTTTGGGGGGCTTTTTAACAAAATATGGGGGGGGGGGGTTGCCGGGGGAAAGTTTGGTGGGAAATTACAAATTCGGATTCAGCGACCCAAAAAACATAAAGTAAGCCGATTTCCAGAACTACCATTAATTTTGCTAGTAAAATTCCCTATTGCCTGGACTAGTAATATGCCTAAACTTTTCAGACAGCAGTTATGTAATATTATTTTTTTTCGCCATTTTTAGTTAAACAGTGGTGATGTATTAGATGTATATTTCCAACTGGGCGAAAAATGTCCGAACCAGGATTCGAACCCGGGACCTCCTGACTGAAGCCGCCAGTGCTCTGCCATCTGAGCTATCCCGGACGATTCTGGTCGAACTTTTTCACCCAGCTAACCTTGAAGTGAAAAAGTTCGACCAGAATCGCCAGGGATAGCTCAGATGGCAGACCACTGGCGGCTTCAGACAGGAGGTCCCGGGTTCGAATCCTGGTCCGGACATTTTTCGCCCAGTTGGAAATTTACATCAAATATGATTTGTTTACCAATTAGATTAATTGTGTTAAAATTAATCTAGTGGTGATGTAATTCACATATTATTACCTCTACTCTTTTTTTTTTTTTTCAAACGAACTTTCGAGTAGGAGGGTATCGCTTTTAAAATGATTACCAAATTAAATTTTAAAATATACAGAGTCACACCGTAAAAATTTAAAAGAAAAGTTTATGAGTTTAGAGATTTCTTAACAAAATGAAGAATTACCTGTTATTAAGCTTCTCTATTCAAGTAAAAGCCATGATGAACCCTGGCTTAGTTGGCGAAATAAATGCGCAATCTGGAAACGAAATGGTTCCCCCCGTGCTTTTGTAGCGCCAAAATTGTTGTCGAGAAAAATCATTCAGCAGGGAAGTACGTCTTCTTTGTCTTTTCAGCTTCAGAAATGCTTACATTTAATTTTTTAATTAAATCTTCACAGTATTACAAAAGAAAATATAATACCCGTTTATCAATAAACTTAGAAAAATAAAATAAAAAATCCTAAAGAAGGGGTAAAACAAATCACTCATCCCCAAGAAAAGTGACACACCTCGCAAAAATTCATTTTGGGTTTAATTCCACTAATAATTCTGTCACAGGTGCGTCTTGCTACGCAAACAGTTTCATAAGTGTCGCTATGAGAAAAATCACTTTATTACGCTATATGTCCATTTGTGGCCACAGAAGAGGGTGGATTGTGTGGGGGAAAAAAATACACAAATCTCATTCTACGTCTTTATTTTAAGAGTTATGCACGTTTTCATTCCTGCATGCAGATCTCAGTGCTATAATTTCGTGTTGCAATATAATCATTAAAATTTTCTTTTGCCTTTCCTGTGACATTTACTAGATGACATTACGTCAAGATGTGTCACATTTCTTGCGGGTGGGCGATATATTCCGAGTTCCCGCGGTTCTTACATTTAGAAGCACTATTCGCCAATACTAATCTTCGATTTATTTAATGGCAAAATTAAACTAATAAATAAATTTAATATTACTATACAGAAAAAAATTGTGCTCAAATGCATGATAGAAATCATGCAAGCCCTGTGTAGATCTGCCCACACTTGCTTAACTCCTTGGAAGTCGGTGGGATATATTAGACGCCACCTAATTTAATCTAGATTTGCACCGAAAACTTGTAACAAAGTTTTACTTTTAAAACTGTATGGAAATAACATGTAAAATTACTTTTCCTTTTTTTTAAAACAAAATGCTTCAAAAATTCCGGCGGGAATTCATCATTACAGAAACACAATCACTTGCCACTGTAAGGGTCAAAATGGAAGTACAAAATTAATTCAGATTGGAATCGGAATAAAATTGCATAAAATATTTTTATTCTGTGAATCGAATTAATCTTAAAAGGAAAAAAACATAAAAAGAATTCCAAATTATCTCTATACTCTCCGAAAATTGATTTATGAGGATGCAGACGATGACAAAAGACAGGCCTTAGCCAGTGGACGTCAAAAAATAAACTCCTCGACATCTCGAAAATTAATTATATACAGGATTTGTATCGTGGTTGCCATTTTGACCATCTTCTTATTAAAAAATTTCGTATTCATACAGAAAATTTCGAAAAAAGAAAATGCATTTTAAATGATTATGAAGCGTATGACTCTAAATAAAGCAAAAATTACTAATAGGTAATTCTGTTATGAAATCTGATTTCCTAAATATAAAAGGCAGCCAAACCAGCAAGTCTGATTTAAAGAGTCACATAGCAATGCTTTTGACGCTGCTAATTCTTTTTCTTTTTTTTAAATTAATGTAGTTGTAATTCCTAGTTTATTTGAACATGAATTCATTACTAATTTTCCCATTTAAAAATACACTTTTTAATAAAAGTATCTTAGCGCCAGCTTTTACAAACTTTTCTTACAAGCATTTAGGAACGGAAAATTTTTTCTTGTCTAATCAAATAAAATTTAGTATAAAATTTATCGAATTTTTCTGTTCGAAAGTAGATGTAAGAAGAAATCGTAAAAGTTGTGATGTATACATTTGGATTATTTCACTGTACATGGTCCGTACGGACGCTTGAATTTCCCGAATAAGAAAGTCTCCTGTACCAGTATTTTCTTATGGAAAACCAATTCTGAAATAAAGCGAACTTTCGTCCGTTTAAAGTACATTTATTTTTCTATAAAAATTTTGTGATATTGGCCTTGAAAATAACGATACCCGTACGAACCCTGTAATAGTATTGATAATAATAATACAATGAGGTTTTGTGACGATATAATTTAACGTTTTTCAAGTGAATTTGAAATTAGCATGTCAAATTTAGATCGTAACAAACCCTTCTTTACCACTCGTTAACCCTCTCGCTGCGTAAGTAATTCTACACGATGAGTGTCTTTTACAGAAATTTTAATCTTTTATCACCGGCTCTTTAAAGCAGAAATTTTTGACTATCGTAATCGGGGAAAATGTCCTGATTAAATCAAAGTTTTTGCTAAAAAATAGATGGTGGGAATAACCAAGCCCGAGTATATCTCGGGCTGCGCATTCTCGGGTATTCTCGGGCTGAAATTATTACCTTTCGCATATACGGGGAGTTTCTAAATGAATATCGGGGTTTTAACGCATGGTAATATTTATTACATAAAACTCAAAATTATAATTAATACATAAAATGAAAGAGCAACTCAAACAGTTTTACCTACAAGCTTACAAGTGTTCAAGGTGAGCACCTTTCGTCACACGGCACACATCAAGTCGATAGACCAGTTCTTCCCAAAAGTTGATTAGCAAAGAAGTGCTGTTCAGACGCTCACCCGATCTGAAGCCATGTTATTTCTACCTGTGGGGTTCATAAAGGATCATGTATACGTGCCTTCATTGCCAGCTGACCATTGCAGCTGTTCCAACTATGACCTCTTAAACACTAATCAACTTTCGGAAAGAACTGAGCTATCGACTTGATGTGTGCAGTGTGACGAAAGGTGCTCACATTGAACACTTGTAAGCTTGTAGATAAAACTGATTGAGTTGCTCTTTCCTTTTATGTATTAATTATAATTTTAAGTTTTATGTAATAAATACTACCAAGCGTTAAACCCGATATTCATTTAGAAACACCTCGTACTTCTGATATCTTTTGCTTTTAAACCTTTGCACTCGTATCTCCAGTCTGACTGGGCATCATCTTTCTTTGCAAAATTTGTTTTCGGCACCAGAAATAAAGGAAAATAATATTCGCCTTGTTTAATTAGAGCATTTTCGAAATTGTGCACTTGAAGGAAGCTTCTTTTAAAAAAGTTGTGTCAACCGAATAAAATTTGTGTAAGAGACGCCCCAGTCTAAAGGGTTAATGTTTAAAAATTCTAGAAGTTTCATAAAAAATCTTACATTTCTCTTTCAACTTAGAAATCTTTCAAATGTCCTTTTCTGTGAATTTCGTAGCAGATGGCATTTTAAATAGCAAACGGAAATTGGATATTCGCGGTTATACTGCCCATGGAAACAGTTGATTTCTTGAAACTGTTAGTTAGTAGGGTCTAATTACAGTGGGGTTAAACTTCCAGAAAGAAAAAAGAATGAAATTTTTGCCTTATTTAAGGCAGTATAAAGGCTAATTCCGTGAAAACTTGTCATGTCTGTCACATACTACGATTTTTGGCTACCAGTATTTTCGAACGGAAGAATGTGACATATTTTATCGGAGATATCTCATCAGTTGAAAAACACGAAGCAAACTTTTCGAAAATAACGGTGGCCAACAATCATAGCGATTTTCAGCTGTGTGACAGACATGACAGCTTTTCATGGAATTATCCTAAAGCGAATATTTATATTGTTAGTTCACAGCGTCTAATTAACAGCGGAGTAAACATCCACAAGTAAAAAAGGATAACAATTTTTTTCTTAAATAATGAAATCATATGACGAAACGCAATTTTTCACATTGATTCAACATAAAATATATAAAGGGAACTTTAAAAGTTGAAAGTAGAAGTACCAGCTAGCTATTTCTACTTTCAACTCTAGTAATTATTGGCTCTCTCATTTTCAAAACAAACTGAGTATTTGTATAAATAAACAACAATTAGTTATTAAAATATTCTCTGATGATGAGCTTGGAAAGCTTGAAAGTACTAAGAAGTTTTAAATAAAGTGTATATTTTAAACTTGTAACATCTTTTTCATTACTTTAGTCGACTTTTAAGTAAAACTGTGGACTTTTAAAAGTTCACGTTATAAATTTTTTCCTTATTCATGACAATAAATCTGCATGAATAAGACGAAACCCTCCCCCTTGTCAGAAAAAATAAGCAAATCGCAACCCCCCTTAATAATTACGTAAGAAAATTGCAACCCCCCCCCCCCCCCCCCACTTTTCTTTAACACTAATAATTTAATTTGAAAAAGAATAGGAATTAATTCAAATTTTAAAAAAAACTCTACTCGACTTAAAAAATAATTTAAAAAATGCTTGTTTTATTTCCTTACAATTCTAGTTAACCCTTTAAGACCGGACCCGCACGATCGTGCGGGTTAGTCATTAAATAAAATCTACCTTCCTATGTTATCTATTCCGTAAATGCCGGAATCGAGTGATTGTGCTGGTTAACAGGAACTATATTATATGAATTCGGTCAACAGATAGTGAATTATCAGTTACAAATTTCAGTTATATCATTGTTTTCAAAAAAACTCAAAAAACAGTCCGGTCTTAAAGGTTTAAGAAAATTTCTTAGCCCGTTTTCACAATCACAATTTTAGAAGAACTTAGCTATTTGTAAAATTTAAATTTGAACATGCCCATATCTATTCCGATGCTGATCACGACTGCTCAAGCCATTTTTCCATATCTGTTATGATATTGGTTTATAGTTTTACTTGATTATCTTCATCGCTTTCTTTTTGGATGCAATCTTGATCAACTTCATCTTCATTGATCTACTCAACATCTTCCATATCTTCCACGAATTTTATGACGCACATAAGATAATTTGCTCGACGAGCAGCAATTCTCAATTGTCGTATAAGACAGGCCCTCTCGCTTTTTAGCTCACAGGCTATCAAAGCTTATGTGCCCGCCGGTTCTGTATGTAGGTACGTATGTACGTAAGGCGATAACTCTTGATAGAAATATCCGATTTGCTTCAATTTTTTTTTCTAGGTTCATTCTGATAAGGCGCTTACCTGAATAGTTTTTGGGGTTCATTGGTTAAGAATAAATGGGGAAAAGGGGAGTTGGTCCTTCCCCCCCCCCTTTAATATAGATAAATGGGTTTTTTATGCAGAAATATTCGATTTGCTCCAAATTTGGTATATCGGTTTATTATGTTAAGAAGCTTCCCTGATTAGATTTGGAAGCTCATTACTTAAGTATAAAGGGGGGAAGAAGGCTACCCCCCTTAATTTAGATAAATGGATTTTTCAAGTAGAAATATTCGATTTGCCCCAAATTTGGTATACCGGTTTATTATGTTAAGGAGCTGCCTTGATTAGATTTGGAGGTT
The DNA here is from genome assembly GCA_963932465.1 of Maratus speciosus. NCBI lineage: Eukaryota > Metazoa > Arthropoda > Arachnida > Araneae > Salticidae > Maratus > Maratus speciosus. The sequence continues at coordinate 218,392,294 of OZ010797.1, read as the reverse complement.
TACTAGTTACATATAAAGGGAAGAAAAGAAGGGCTAGCCCTCCCCCCTTAATTTAGATAAATGGGTTTTTCATGCAGAATTATTCGATTTGCTCCAAATTTGGTATACTGGTTTATTATGTTAAGGAGCTTCCCTGATTAGATTTGGAGGTTCATTAGTTACGTATAAAGGGAGGAAAGGAGGGCTAGACTCCCCCCCCCTCTTAATTTAGATAAATGGATTTTTCATGCAGAGTTATTCGATTTGCTCCAAATTTCGTATACCGGTTTATTATGTTAAAGAGCTGCCTTGATTAGATTTGGAGATTTATTGGTTAAGTATTAAGGAGGGACGGGGCTGGTCTCCCCTTAATTTAGATAAATGGGTTTTTCATACAGAATTACTCGATTTGCTTCAAATTTGATATACCAGTTTATTGCGATATTTCTTCCTTCATTTGATTTAGAGGTTCATTGGTTATGTATAAACAGGGAAAATGGGGGCAATTGCCTCTCCCCTTAATTTAGATAACTGGGTTTTCATGCAGAATTATCTAACTTAGTTTATTTTTTTTCTATGTTCATTCTGATAAGGAGCTTTTTTGATTAGATTTGAAGGTTCATTGGTTCAGCATAAAGAGAGAAATGGGGGAGCTAATACCCTCCTTAACTTAGAGAAATGTTTTTTTCATGCAGAATTATCTGATTTACTTCAAATTTGGTATACAAATTTATTATGTTAAGGAGCTTCCCTGATTAAATTCTTTTATTTTTCGAGGGTCATTATCCTTTGAAATAAGAGTATAATATACAATTAGTGTGAATAGCCTTTGAGCTCAATGCCATCAGTTTAAATGGTCAATTTTCTTTTTATTTCACTGTGTTGAATTTTTTTAGTCTGTTTGCTGACTTCCGAGAAGCATGGTATTGGCCACAACTTCCACAAATTCTTGCGGATAATTGCGACTTTATGGAAGGGCAAAAATAGTCATACGGCATCTTCAATTCAATTGGATTACATTTCATTTTTAGTAAGGTACAAAATTTGAAAACAGTTAGAAGATTATCTGCTACAAAACTTAGATATTTTTTAATTTTTCCCCCCATGGATGCATTAATTTTCGAGTTATTTGAAAAGAAAAAATAAGGTTTAAAAAGTAATAACTCGTTTTATGGCATTTCATTGGGCTTTATTTATTGCCATAGTGACCATGTTTCGCCAAGGCTACAAGGTCATTTTATCTTATCTTTTTCCAATTTTTACAAGTAAATATGTAAACTTAAAAATATGATAAAATATATTTAAAATTTTAAGAATGAATTTATTATAATTACCTTTATAAAATAATCAAGACTGATTTCTTTTTGGTTGTCTTACACAGTTCGTCCTCAATTCTTTTTAGCACAAATACCTCTAACTCTTTGTCAGTTTTAGAAGACTTTTTATACTGCCGCCACACATCATTAATTTTACATTGGATATCCTTCAAAGGTTTATCTAATGCAGACATTTTGAAACTTTCAAAAAGTGTTTTATACAAGATTTCTCGAAATGAAGACATATTTCCGATTTCATTTATTTTTAACACCACTACACTACAGTACTGAGAGGTTTTCAAAACTCACGAGACGCCAGACAGTAGAGCAGTCGGTCACTAGTTATGGGGTTCAAACACTTAACAGAGAAGGGGTGGAAGCAAAAAAGATGGAATTTTACTTACGTTTTGGAAACTTTCCCGGAAAACTCGTATTGTCAGAATACAACATATCGCATAGGTCCATTCAATTCTATTCTATTATATTCTCACAACTGGAAATAGTAAGTTCTCAGAGATAATAAGCCCTCGTGCATCAAACACGAATAGTCACCTGTAGATAAAAGAGATCATTTGTGTTTTCCTTGTGCGGTCAAAATAGCTGACATCAGAACTTCAAGTTTAATATTCTTTTGCTATTTCTTTTTTTCAATGTCAAATTTTTTAATAGGTTTTTTTTTTTTTTTTTTTTTTTTTTTTTTTTTTTACAAGTTAAGAGATTTTGAAAATGTCTTACGTAGCATCATTCAAACCCCCACCTCCCCCTTGTCAGCAAAAATAAGCAAATCGCTTCGAACTTCGCCCCAGGTCATTTCCCGTGAGGATACATAATGTCGTTTTGCAAACCCTTTATTAGCCCAAGAGGGGGGGGGGGCGATCGCCCACCCCCTTAGATCCGCCATTGATTAAAAGGATACGGGACTGGGATGTGGAATCTACCACTTTCGGAACCAATTATTTTAGAAACGGCTCTAGAATATGCTTCATCTCTTGGGCACTCTGACTTCCAAGCCAGAATTGGTTGGCTAGAAAAGTTCAAGAAGAGATATGGGTTATTCCAGAAAACTAACTGCGGTGAAAGTACGGATGCTCCGGTGACAGCATGTGAGAACTGGGGTCTTTAAGTAGCAGAAATTCTAAAAGAATTCGCTCCTGAGAACATTTTCAATGCTGACGAAACAGGTCTGTTTTACAAGTGTCTCCCAAACAAGACTCTGGCGTTTAAAGAAGATAAATGTTTTGGTGGCAAACAAAGCAATACTATTCTGTTGTATGCTAACATGACAGGGAAAGAAAAATTAAAGATGCTAGTCATTGAGAAAAGCAAATCTCCTCGGTTTTTTAAGGGCGTGAAGTCCTTAGACGTGGACTATGATTTTAATAAAAAGTTCTGGATGACCACTGAAATTTTTGACAAATGGTTAAAACCATTTGACAATCAACTGAGAAAACAACGCCAAAAATTGCTTTGATTATTAATAATTGTCCAGCTCACTCACAAAACTGTGGAGAAAAACTGCAAAATGCTGAAGTTATTTTCTTACCACCCAATTGCACATCAAAATTGCAGCCCATGGACTTGGGAATAATAGAAAACCTAAAGTTACATTATAAGAAAAAAATTCTTAAAGAACTGATCATAGCTACTGAAAAAAATGATTCCACCCAAGACAGCATTAGTCTTAGAAATTGTACTACGGAATAAAAATATAAAGCTTGGAGATTTGATGTAACAGAAAAAAACAATTTACAATTGCTTCAAAAAGGCCAGCTTTTCTAAACTGGAGAATAATGTGGCATGTGAGGACGAAAAAGATGTGGCTTTAGCAGACTTAAAAGAGAAATGGAAATTAATTAAGGAACGCGGAAATGTCGAAGAAAATGTTACTCTCTCTGATTTTTTGGAAGTGGATGACAATCTCACTATTGCGCAGTATCCTACTGATAGTGATATTTTAAGCAGCGTTATGAACAATGATGGTGAGAGTGACAATGAGCATAAAAACGAAAACGTACAACAAGAGAAAAAACCATCACGCAGTGAAATGATGAGTTCTTTTGTTCCTTTAAGGAGAGGACTTCGAATGGAGTAAAATGTTCCCGATACAATTTTTCAATCCTTGCTCAAGTGTGAACATTTTTTCGAGGGTGTAACAATTTTGAAATCAAAACAGCGAAAAATTACAGATTTCTTCGTCTAAAATTTAAGTTTTCCTTATGTGTTTTTTATTATGCTTTCAAATAAATGTCTGTTCTCTTTTTTGAAACTGTTTAATTAATTAAGAAATACAATATTAGGTAATATTTATAGTTAAACATTTCAAATTCGTAATTAAACACCTCAAAAATAATTTTTGTTCAAAATTTAAACATTAAATAGGGATTTTTACTCATCCTCTATATAACGAATTTTGTACTGGAACAATGGATTTCGTTATACAGAGACTCGATTGTATATGCATATAATGCATATAATGTGCCTTTGAATAATATTTAAAGTGAAATTAAAAATAAAATAAAACAAATGAATTTGAAGGTCCTTTGTCCCCTCTCGGGGACCGTGGACCTTTATTTGTACAGAAATCAACTCAAAAATAGGAAATTATTTTTGTGCATATTATTGTTCTTCAGTTTGTTCTGAGCCACTTGCGAAAAACCTTATGCAGATGTGATTACTTTTCGAAAAGTTACAAGCATTTAAATTTTATACACAATCATTTTTTTGGCTCTTTAATCTGTAATATACTTTAAATCTGTTTTTTTTCAAAACTAATTTTTCAACATTTTTAGATTTTCGAAATGCTCCATGCGTCATACTTTTTGATCAAAATTGATGAAATTGATGAGGAAGAAACCTGATATTGCTTACAAAGAAACTGTATATGCATTTTAAAATTCGACTTCATTAAGTTAATTAAATTTGAGTTTTAATTTATTAAAAGGCAAAATTTTGATGAAAATCGATATCGAATTCAGAAAATAATTTCCAAAATATTAACTGTTGAAGGGGTTAAGAAATCGATACACAGATTTGTTTGTAATCGAGTTTTAAGTGATTAAAATGCAAAATCGGGCAAATATATCAAAAATTATGACGCACGGAGCATTTTAAAATTTCATTTAAAAATTTTTATTTTTTAAAACTTAAAATTATAATACGATTGAAAATTTCTTTTAAGGTGTTTTATATACTTATGGTGAAATGTATATTTCCACAAAATTTCTTATATCTCTGATTGAAAAAGAAAAAAAAAATAACGTCTACCGTCCCTTTAAAAAAAGCGTTAATAAAAATTTTCAGGAATCTTGAACTTTAAAATAAGTTAATTTCAATTTTTAGACCACCCCAGAATTAGCTTAATTTTATATATCGTATATCTTCGAAAATAATCAGAGTAATTTCACAAAAATTTGGATTTAGGCTAATTCAATCGTGTAGAATTTTTTTGTTGTGTTAAATTTCGGTATCATTTTGGATAAAAATATTAATGTTTTTTTTTTTTCATTTTAATATGGAGACGATCTCTAAGATAAAATTTAAAGTATTAAATAAACGTAGACGTTATCTAAATTAAATGGCTTCATTATCATTTTCCTACTATTAATCAATTGGAATGAAACTAGTGCGAGATATTTGTTTTTTACATCATTGATGAATGATTTTTGTACTGAGTACTGTGAATATAAATATAAAAAATATTTAAATTCGAAAAATTGTGCTAACAGTGTTAAAATAATTTATTTTGCAGTTGCTACTTTTGAAGAAATCTTACATTTATTTTATCTGTAAAACTTTTTTCACTGCAACAGCTCTATTAGTGATTGAAAAATAATTTTCCAGGTTACATTTAATTTTCCCGTGTCTTCTTTTCAGTAATAATAGGATTTTCGAACTTTTCAGTATTAAATGCAAATTACATAAGTAATGTTTTAATTATATATTTCAGCGCAGAAAATTATGGATTTTTTAAAAAAAAATAATATGTGACTGACTTGTTCATGAAATGGCAGACTTAAACAGAGAACGAATGAAGATTAGCAAGACAAGCTTCAAAAAGTTGCACTTTCATTGTAAATTTTTATTATAAAAGAAAATAAACTATGTTAACCACGCATAAATATAAAAATTAAAAAGTAACTTTCTTCATGTGGCTTGAAAGCAAGACAAAAATTTTGTTTACGTATGTGAGGAGACGTTGTTTCATAAGTTTTAATACACAGGTGTCAGACTATTTTAAGGTTACAAATTATATGACTTTCTTTTTTAAAAAGAACCTGGTTTCTTTGTCGCAGAATTTTTTTAATGAAACTTGCATTTTTTACATTACTGACGAATATATTTTGTAAGTTCTAAAATTTATTATTGAAAATGTAATACTACTAGCACTGTAAGAATTGAAGAGTTTTTCTCGAAATTCAATTTTTAATTTGCCTGGAAGAGAAACACGAAATAAGCTTGGAGTAAATTCCAATTTCTATGTTAAAAATGTAAGTTAGGCAAAGAACATCTTTAAATCCTAATGCGTATTTAATGATTTTATTAGAGGTTTCACTTCAGATTTATTCCAAACTCGCCGAAAAATCTCCCCAAAACCCCCTGCAGTTTCTTGGTAGGTCCTATTAACGAACGGCGATGACACGTATGAAGCGAAAAAAAAGGTTAAAAACACAACACAAAAAACACAAATGCTGATCTTCACAAATGCGACATTTCGATCCTTTTTCAGAAAAATATTCTCCCCCAAACATCTGCAAGCCAGGTGGTCGCTAATTACAAATACTCAACGAGGTTCTGGGTGATGGTTATTCTCAAGATGGCACTTCTGAAAACCATTAATCGTTTCCTGTTGATTATCTTTCTTAACAGTTCAACTTGAAAAATTCCATCAAATTTTATTTTTTTCAGCTAGAAACAAATATGGTTATTTTGTATAAGTACTAAATTATTAAATTTTAATACTTGTATTTTATATGCTTAGTCTGAAATACAAGTGAGAAATTCGTATGTTTTTCAGACAATTAAAAATGAATTTGTTACAATCTTCTTTGCTAAAAATAATTAAGAAATGTCTTTATCGCGAATATTTAATGCATGGATGATAATAATAGTAATAATAATAATTAGTAACTTCTTGATTTCTTTATCTTAATTGCATGTTAATTGTAACGTATATAAATAAAGTTTAATGTCTCAATAATTATAAAAGTTGAAAGTAACACTAGAATGATGGTGAGGGGCCATTTTGGCCCTTACCAAATGAATATATTTTGTTCCGATTCAGAAATTTATTTAGGAATTAAGTTTAAATGATACAAAGAAAGAAAGGGTTAATTAAATAACTCAAACAGTTTTAAATAAAAATTCTGGTATTAAGTATTTTTATGAAACTGGAGTAAAAATTCCGGTCTTTCTATGTTAAACTTTAGTTTAAAATAATATTTGTTTTAAGAGTTAGGTTAGCCAATATACTATTGATTAATTATTGTAATTATTTTTCTTAGTTTTTTATAAATTCAGTCAATCACTGTCTTTTAAACATTTTCATTCGTCGAATCCGCCAAGTTATTAGTGTGTCGACTCGCAATAATAGTAATATATAATAATTATTATTTAATAATAAAATTATATAATAATTATTATTATTACATTATTATTATTATTAGTAGTAGTAGTAGTAATAGTAATTTCTACAGATTAAACAAATATTGAAAAAAAATGTACTTAGTTTTTGTTACTAGAATAAAAATAAAAGGGGGAAAAAATACCTTTCTGTCAGATTTCTCTCTATTCTAAAAAAAAATATACACCACCGCCGCCGGTGTAAATGAATTTTTTTGTGACCGGAGGTCTTTCTTCGCTAATATTAAGAAAACTACTACACACAAAAATATGAAAATTGGTAGTATTATAGAGAAATCTTATATAAGCACGTTAAAGTAGACAATTTTTAAATCGAAGAACTATTTAAAGTGATTTTCAATGTTAAAGTCTGTCAGAATAGGTCCATTAAAAAAGTTCTTTGGGAACAAAGCTATGCATAGGTTGGTTAATTTTTGACGGCCGATTATCTACACGAGGGATATAGGCCATAGGGGATGTGCCCTCCTTGGGGGTCTTTCTAAGGGAACCCAACCCGTATTTACGCATGAAAATCCAAGGTTTCGAAGAAAACCACGAAAACTCCGAAACGGTTAGGCCGACGGGCGCGATTGGGTTCGAACCCAGCACTTTCCGTCTACCAGCTTCGAGAGAAAAACCTCTCAGCCACGCTATGCATAGGAGTTTAATATATGTTTCTAGGGATATACTTCTTTAAGCTAGTGGTGTGAAAACTGCGCTTATTTTTTTTTTTTTTTTAATTTTACTAATTTTATGAAGGTTTTTTTTTTTTTTTCAATCTTTTATTCGAATTTTCATTATATCAAGAGAATTCTTTTCATATTTAGAAAGGGTAATTTTTTATGTTGATGCTAATTTGTAAAACAGCAGAAAGAATTATATTGCCTCTCAAATAAGAAATGTATTTACACGTTACTGTTAAAAACAGAAATGAAACTTTAAAGTAATAATAAAATGATCAATTGTTAAAAGCAGAAAATATGGAAAGTTATGTCATACAAATTGTATTTACACGTGAATATTAAAAAAGTAAGAAAATCTTAAAATAATTAAATTATTGCTCGCGAACCGCATTTAATGGGAACAAATACTTCACATGTAAAATTAATGTTGTCATATGAAAGATGCCTAAAATAATTAAATTATTATGCGTGAAAAACTTTTAATAGGGAAAATTAGGTCATATATTTAAAAAGTTCAAATACTGATATTCCCAAACACTTTTAAATGGAATAATATATTTACACGTGAATATTAAAATAGTGGGGAAATAAAAGCTGTAATTAAATTTTTGCACACGAAACGCATTTAACCCTTTCAGGGGCGGTGGTATGTTTATGTAACCACTTAATTTTAATTCTCAAATGCGATAATGGCACCAAGATTTTTGCATTATTTTTTTTCATTTATTACATATGTGAAAAATCGCTTTTTGTTATTTGCAAATAAATTTGTACGTAAATGATGGTGCCAATCATTCATTTCAACATTTTAGCAATGCAAGTGCTTTGCCCATAAAAGGATGAAAATTACATCATACATTTAAAATTATTTTCTTATGGACAATATTAATAGGATCTCACATTGCAAATCACATGGTGTACAAGTAGTGCGGCTAGCAAATAGCAAATTTGTTTATAGATTTCATCACTTGATGCAGCATAAATAAAGGTAAATGAATGCACAAAATACTTTCGATTTATTTTATACCAATTGCTATTCGATAAATACATACTAGAAAATTCGTATCTACTTATTAATTAAAATAAATGATTTACATTTTAATAATAACATGGAAATGTGCATGATGATGCAATAAAATAGAGAAAAGAATTCATGCATAAGCTGTACTTGTTCCTGAAAATATTTAAAACTCGATCAAAACATGAAATATAAGCGAAAATTTTCAAAACGCAGCGCTTTTCAACCCCGTGGTTCTGAATGCTATTCCGAAGCAGACGAAAGAAAAGAAAAAAAAATTGACACTGTTAACTATTTCATCAGGTGATGGTGGTACGTGGGGGTGGGGGTGGGGTTATCAAAATTAGCAAAATGTTGATAAAGTTATGTATGGACACCCCCCCCCCCTCTCCCCGAAAGTGGCTACCTTCTGTCACGATTGCTCGATTGATTTGCAATCTTAAACTGAAAATATCTTCAGGTATTGACATTCACAAACTGGGAAATCGTGCGGTGGTTTCCAATCTTTGGTAAAAGCAAAGGAAATTTCATAAAATCCGTTAAATTTGGAGCTTATTTTGTAGTAAACATTTTAGTAAAATTCATAATTTATATTATATAATGTAATAATAATAAGACACGGCATAAAATAATTAAAAAGAACACAATTTCGAAGCAAATCGGTATGTTCTATCTAAATTATATATACCATGTACCTACATATAGGGTGGTTCGTCAGTAATTGACCAGTAGGAAATGATTTTTTATTTCTGAATTCTACAATGGAAAAGAAATGTGCACCTGCTGACGGAATTTCATTTTTCAACATTTACCGTAAATATAAATAATGCAGAAAATGAAATAAGGAAAAGCTTCCGATTTACTAAACTAATATTTTCTTTATATTTAGGAAATTTGCAGAATAATGCTTTAATAATTTTGTTAGAAGAAAGTATCTGGATAAATTTCTATTAAACAGTAACCGTGAAAATATGGTACTAAGCATATGAAATTAGTCTCGCATTATTTGAAATATAATATCAAGAGAAAGTGCTTTTATATATATTTTTTTATATTTTTATTAGAAAAAAAATAGCTAGATAAATTTCTGTTAAATAGTTAATAACAGTGAAAATATTGTACTAATAATGTGAACATAGCCTCAGATTATTTGAAATACAACATCAAGAAAAATGCAGGAAGAATGCAGTAAATCAGTGTTAAAAATAATAGCAACCATATTCAATGTGCAGTACATGTTCTTGTTGTTTGAGCGCGAAAAGTGAAAATTTCTGGAGCTTGTCTTGATCCTATTTCATTTCTCATAAAGCAAGATCAATCTCTTCCAAACTTTATTGCAATATTTTCACTTTTCTAAGGTTATTAAATGAAAGGAGAGAGAGTAAACATATTTTATGGGGGAAAAATATTTAAAAAAATGAAAAATTACTGAAACATTGTAATCCAAACTGGCTGCTTTCTGACATATTCACAAAGTTATTGTTAATGCAACAAATGCATTAGTGATTATTAGTATTAGTGTAAACAGGTGTATTAATGTGTACTTTATGTTAATGCAAAAATTGTTCTTCATGAACGAAGAAATCGAACAGCATTTTTCATCTTTTTATAAAGACAAAAATATTGCGGAATATGCCGTCCAAGTTTGTGTTTTAAACCGATTTTCGGGATTCTACAGCCCGCGAAAGCTTGTTTTTAGAAAACAATTAATTAGAACTTAATATGATATACAATCATCGAAAATGCAAAATGTTGTTTGATTTTAAATTATCTCAATAGTAATGACTGATATTTCAATGCATTTATGCATAAAATGAGTCGGTGAATACATCAGTTTTGCGTTGCTGAGTTGTGAGGAAAAAAAAAAATAACGCCTTAAGTGTTATAGTCGTGCATAAAATGTCTAATTCTAAAGTAACGCATTTCAGAGGTGAGGTGGGGGGGGGTGGGTGAATTAGCAAGTATGGAACATTTTTATTTTAATCATATGTTTTATTTCAAGGAATTATTACATGATAATATCTTGAAAATTAATTACTTTACTATTTCGATTCATTCAAATGTATAAATTATCGTCAAAATAAGAGAATTTTCATCTTTTATTAACAGATATTTCACTGCAAGAATATGGTATTATCAAATTGTTTCACCCACAATAATAGTATTTCAAAGAGTAATTTTTAATAGAATTATAATCCATCATAACATTTGTAAGTTTAAATAACATGCTGCTAATTATTAGAAAGTACCTCGTAAATTATGCGCCATATAAGTATTGTGTTAAATCAACTGGTTTTTTTTCCTCAATCCCCCCCCCCCCCTTCTTCTTTTTTAAGAACAACTCTAATGCAACATTTCTCCCTTTTTTGTAAGTTAATGTTCCAAATTTTATGATTAAAATAATTTCTACTTTTAATACAGGCTTTTTTCTACAACCAATAACATATATAGTGAGTCTAAAGTCAGGTTTGTATGCATATAGTATGAAAATTAGCAAAAATTAATGAACAGAACATATCTGGTTACCTGAAGAGTTTTCTTAAAATATTTGTTAACGCGAATAAACACTATGCAGACTACCTGATACAACTATGAGAACACAAAATAGATAAAAAATATTCAACATTTAGCCTAAAATAGTTTCATATTTTTTAATGGGCATATTTATAACAATATCGTAAGATGCTTTTAAAGGATTTGATCATGTTATAAAAGAAAATCAACTTGATTTATTTTTAAGAGCTGTTACTAATTATATTTAAATTATAAATAATTTAAATTTTCTACAAAATTGACTGTAATTATTTAATTTAAATTATTTTCGGATGAAGTACTATTACTTATGTAATGGTTGTTCCTATCAAAAAATATGCATGCATTTGTAATAGGAGGCATTTAAAAAAACAAATACACAAGGTTTAAATAAAAGAAAAACTCGTTCTTGGTTAATACACATTTTACCTGCAATTAATTTCAACGTGTCTTTTAAATCTATGAAAATATGCAACAAATCAATATAAAAGTTGTATAATCTTGCATTACACTGTACAGTACATTTTCCTTTCTTCATTTGTATGATGCATCTGTAATATGCGTTTATGGAAATAATTTGATGAATTAGGGGATTACGATTGGGAAGCAAAGAGATCCTCCGATATTAACAATTATCTTACATTTACCGTCTAATAAAAGTATACTAGTATGCACATATTTATGCAAATATTAGAGAATTTTCGAACTGAAAAATAGCAATAAAAATCTTGAACATTTCACACACCATTACAGACAACGTAGAACGCGTTAGTGTAAGATAAGTTTCAATTTCATCAGACTTCGGTGCATATGATTTATTTGACAGAAAATTAAAGTCATAAAAATTTAATAAGCAGATCGTGAAAATTCTTATGTTCAATATTTCGCAAAAACTAACATCCAAATACATGAAACAGTGCAGTGCAACTGAGACGTATTTGTGGTTCGCAGTTTCGCAGTAGCACCTAAACTAGAGTCCTGGGTGGGCCCGGTCGTACCCGATCTGAAACCACCAAAATAATTTTCATCAACCCGCAACCCGACCCGAACCCGAAATGAAATGAAAGTAAATCATGTTTACTTTACTAAATCTAGAATTTATCTCCTATACCAATCTTAAGTTTTATTAATAAAAAAAAGAACAAATCTATATTTTTACTATTTAAATATAGTAAAACTTCTAAATATTGGACACTCCGGGATTGTTGAATAAAAGTTCTACATCGGATCGGGCCGGGTTGTCCCTAATTTTCTTTTAGGTAGATTTCTTATGAAATACTACCTATTACATTATCTCCTACGTAGGAATTTCTGAAAAAATTTTGCATATCTACACCGATCATGACCCCTAGAAACCAAAACCAACCTCAGTAAAAAAACTTTATACATATATAATATCACCTTTTTATGGACACGATAACTTCCGTAATTCGACACAAATTTCTTCCAAACTGATGCATAAAATCAAGGGGCATAAAATCTCGGTCAAGTTCGTTAATGGGCAAAATCGGACCAAGGGGATGGAAAGTTTTGTGAAAACCGGAAAAATGCCATAATTTCTTAATTTTTGTACATATCAAATTAGTTTAAAGTTTTTATTACTTCTAAAAATAAGGCTAAAATTTTATATATCACAGATTATTGATAAAATTAAAAATGGGCTCCAGGGGCGCAAAAAGATTTTCCGCCCCTTGATTTTATGTATCAGTTTGGAAAAGATTTGTGCAGAATTACGAAAGTTATCGTGTCCATAAATAAGTGATGTATGTATATATAGTGTTCCCACCAGGCCATTTTTGAAGGGCGCAGCGGCTTGCCCCTTTTAAAATCGGTAAAACGCGCCCTGCCGTTTTTTAAAATCGGCAAACTGGCCCTTCATATTTCAAAAATAGTCAAATGTGCCCGGAGTCGTTCTCAGCGATCTCTTTAAGCGATGCCGCGGACGCGCTATAGCACGTAAATCACGTCAAAAATCGGAGACGGGACGCAAAAAAATAGTTATTACGTGTCCATGGAACGCGTAATTTCGTCCAAAAATCACGGAAAAAGCCGATTTTCGTCAAAGGATCGCAAAAAAAGCGCAAATTTCATCAAAATATTGCGGAAAAAACGCGATTCTCGTAAAAGGGCCGCGAAAAAATAGCGTATTTCTTCAAAGGATCGCGAAAAAATAGCGAATTTCATCAAAAAATCTCGAAAAAACGCGATTCTCGTAAAAGGGCCGCGAAAAAATAGCGTATTTCGTCAAAGGATCGCTAAAAAATAGCGAATTTCGTCAAAAAATTGCGGAAAAATGTCGATTTTTGTCAAAGGATCGCAAAAAAGCACAAATTTCATCAAAATATCGCGAAAAAAAACGCGATTGTCGTAAAAGGGACGTGAAAAAATAGCGTATTTCGTCAAATGATCGCGAAAAAATAGCGAATTTCATCAAAAAATCGCGGGAAAAAGCCGATTTTTGTCGAAGGATCGCGAAAAAAAGCGCAAATTTCATAAAAATATCGCAGAAAAAACGAGATTTTCGTAAAAGGGCCGCGAAAAAATAGCGTATTTCGACAAAAGATCGCGAAAAATTTGTGAATTTCGTCAAAGAATCGCGGAATAAAGCCGAATTTTGTCAAAGGATCTCGAAAAAAAGATCACATTTCGTCAAAGTATCGCATAAAAAACACGATTTTCGTAACAGGTTCGCGAAAAATAGCGAATTTCGTCAAAGGATCGCGGAAAAACGCGAATTTCGTCAAAGAATCGCTGAAAAAAGGCGAATTTAGTCAAAGCCTCCAATGCACTAAAAAAGATGTGCAAACCAAACTTATCGGTAGAACATTCAAAAAATGGGATTTAATTTTTTTTAAATGAGATTCTTAAAACTACAGCATGATTTCAGTGTACTTTAATAATGTATTCAGTATGTAGACCAGTGAAAAATCTCCCCCCCCCCCCCACTTCTTACTGCGGTATTACTATTAATCGATTTATTACATTACTTTTACAACAAGTTATTTTAATGGTACTTTAAAGTACCATTGGTGAATAAAGGGTTAATCAGCCCCACAGTTCAGTTAAATATTTAAAATTATTTACTTTATAACTTTTTCCGTTTTGTTTGTCATTTTATTATAAAAGAATTTGAACTCTTAGAATATTATAATTTTTTCTATTCTAATTGTAAATTTTAAGTATAAAGTAAAAAAAAAAAAAAAAAAAAAAAAAAAAAAAAAAAAAAAAAAAAATATATATATATATATAAATAAAGTATAAATATAAAGTATTGTAATAAATGTAAAGTATAAATAATCAATCATCCAATCTAATCTACCTCTTCTTCCCCCGCCTCCCTCCTTCTTCGAAGGTTAAAATATTTAAAACTCAAATTTTTTTTACTTGCAACTCTGTCACTTCATTGTGACAATAAATAACCAATCATCTAAATTCTGCTTCTCATTCTTATCAAACATACGAAATTTAAAGGCTTTTATTTTTTCTGTCCTATTTGTTAAAATTTTACTAACGATAAATAATTCATTATATAATCAACCTCCTCCCCCCCCCCAAAAAAAAAAAAAAATCGCTTTTGTCTCTTTGCCCCCACCTTCACAGCTCACAAAGCTTGTGATCTTTAAGTTATATTTGGTGATTTATTGTAATAATAATTAATTGGTCACCCATCTAAATTTTACTACCCCTTAAAATCTCTGCTTTACCCTTAAAACTGCTAGTTTATGGGACTAATATTTTTTTAGTTTTTTTTATTTGAAACAAAATTACTTACCTAGATCTTTGAAATATCAATTTAAGAAAAAATATATATATATAATCTGTTACTAAATGTGCGCATAAACAATGATGAGTTTGTAGTAATGTATAATTCTTATATCAGTTTCGAAGATCTACATTTTCTCAGGGTCGAAACTGCGTGGAAACCCACACAGCCCGCTATTACCCCTCAAAGGTCAAGATGGGTGGTGTCGGGCTGTCAAGTGAAGGAACGGGGAGCTTCCCTCTTTGGATTAACGCATTCGATTAATCTGCAGGGATATAGGGGCATCCATTTTGTAGCCTGGTGAAGTATAGAATTTTAAAAAAGGTTTTTTTTTCTCTTTTTTGTTGAGAACTTTTATCAAATACTACATTTCTTTAAAAAGACTACATTATAATGGAATACAATAATTTAAAAAAGTTCTTGAAGTAAATAAACTGTGTCTGTAATGTTTCGCCCTTTTTTAAACATATATATTAGCCTTTTATTTCGTTTCATTAAAATTCTGCCACAATGTTTTTACAGAAAATTCAATTATAAGGGAATATAAAAATTATATAATACGATTTTAATTAAAATATTGTTCTAAACAATCTGTGCTGATGTACATTTTTTTTTGGATGAAAAGGCATTTTTTCTTTTGGGAATTTATGTCATTTTCACCAACAGAATTGTCTATGCGTTTAAGTCTATGCGTTTGTCTACGCGCATCATTTCCATCAATTATTTTTAAATGTTTCAGGTTTTAGGGTTGGTTAATTTTGATTTCAAGGGATACAAGAAAAGAAATTTAGAAATAAACTAATAAATTTTAGGAACTTTAAATGCAAGCTAAAGTTTATTGAATATGACATTATACTGACGCAATCACACTAACTTGTTCCATATATGAAAATGATCTTTTCTTTTGAAAATGGTGTCAGTTTCATCATCCGAACTAATCTCAAATCTAAGATTATGTCACCTTTTAAGGGCTTTATCAAAGAAATATGTCCCTCCAACAACACGGAGCTTTTAAATATTTACGGACACATTTTTAAATGCAAAAGCATGACGTTTGCAGGCATGACTACTGAAGCGATTTGGCATTTAATAGTGTTTACCAATCGTTGATCAATGAGTTATATATTTATAAGCGATTTTTTCCACGTGACGACAGGTTTTCCTTTTACAGTATTTGATGGATGATCTTTTGCTTTTATTAAAAAATGGAAAACACTCGATCGCATAGTATCTGCATGAAAACACCTGCCAATTTCATGTGTTACAATATTCCTTTAAATATGACTACATTTTCATTTGTGGAATACCCTTCAATCTACTATAATCAAATTTTATTTTTTGAAACAACTCAAATTACCATGTTTAACAATCCGGCGAGGTTAGGACAGGGTTTTGAGGGCTTAGCTCGTAACGGCTTCTAATACATAAAAAAAAAAAAAAAAAAAAATACTTTTGAATTATTATTTAAAAGAAAAACTTTCTTAAAACTTCTTAAAACTTGTTCAGTTAATAAAACTTTAAATTTTGTATTTTTCTCGGTGAATTAAAATAAATAAAGAAAATTTTCTTTTATTCTAAAAATATATATATATATATATATTTTTAAATCTAAGGCAACTTTTATTTTTCTAAAACCATCATTGATTTTTAAGAATTCCTTCTTAGCTTTCCAAGGAGCTTATTAGAATTGGCTGGAAGGAATTACAGTTAACATTTGACAATTATTTAGTTATTTATTAGGAAGGGACCGAACCGATAGATACACACATGTTCAAATAATAACAATTGAAAAAGATATATATATATATTTTACATTTTACTCCTGTCGGTTTTTAGAGCTCTGCACGGGCCGGAATTTCCAGGCCCGGCCCGAACAAAAGCTATCTTGGCCCGGCCCGGTATAAAAATTGGAAGATTGGCCCGACTCAGTTTCTACAAAAATGTCCGTTTTTTCTCTACAAAAATGTCCGTTTTTTCTCGACATACAATTAAGATTCTTTTAATGAATACTACATACATATTTATGGGAACATTTTACGGTATATTTTAGATTACTATGTGTTCGCAAAACATAAAATACATAACAGTAAACATTAACGATTACTTATAGTGTTTTAGTCATCGTCTCTACTGATATTTCAAAATTCAAATAAGCATTCATTAAAAGATTAATGTAGTTCAGAATAAAGGATTAAAAACATGATAATTTTTGAAGCTGTATAATAAAAAGTAGATTTGTGAAAATATTTCTCTCATTTTTAAGGCTTTTCTCAAATCCAAAGGAGCTACATTTCGACACATTTATGAATTCATTTCTTTTTGGAAACGCGTAAGATTGGCATGTATTCTTATTCGGAAACTATGTAAATGTCGTTTTTTTCTTAAATTAAAGCAATATATCTTTCTGAAAATACTGCCAAAGTTAGCGTTTTGAATCGAATTTCCGCAAGCGATAGCACAGGAAAAGAGAAAAACGTGCCAGTCCCGTGACAAGAATCTCTGTTATCTCTATAAGTGATTTATCAAGTATGGAGAAAGCTATTCGTTTCCAAATGCCTTCAATAGTCAGGCTTGTCAATTTTATGCCTTTATAGTTAAAAATGGGTCAGAAAATGTGTCTAAAAGTTTCGCATTGTTGAGCGGTGAATATGAGAACCACCTTAAGGTATATTTTCAAATATACTGTTAAGGCTCTCTTATACTCTTAACTCCTCTGCTCAACAAGCGCAAAACATTTTGACATATTTACAATTTCATTTTTTAACGGAAAGATATAAAATTGGAAAGCCTGGCCATGGAAGCGATTTGGAATTGAATTGTTTTTGCCATTTTTTGATCAATCAATTATCTATTGAGTTATAAGCGAATTCGATCACGTGACAAACACGTTTTTCGTCCGCTGTTGAGTGCTCCTTCTCCCTTCGCGCGGAAATTCGGCTTAAAACGCCCACTTTGATACAATTTTATCAAAGATCAATTGCATTTGCAAAAAAATGGAAAAAAAAAACAGCTCAATTACATATTTTCTGAACAACAACACCAGCTTGTTTCATGCATTTTCGAGCAAAAATAAATTAAAACTTATGTCAGAAAGTTGCCCTTTTGAATTTAAGAACACCCTTAACAGAAGTTCATTATCACTATTAATAATCTTACAAAACATAACGCCTATCCTACACATCCTGAGATCGATTAAGACCAGTTTGGTCCCGGCACGAGTCTGCTGAGAAAAATTAAACCCGGAGTCAGACATCTAGTAACTGTACGATGCCGATCTCTACGATGGACCTGTTACATTTCTGTATTGATGTTGCTAAACTCGCATCGGCTCGTGATGCACATTTATACTTCTCGAGAAAATCATATTCATTGTAAATGGCTCGTATTTTATCTGTATCACTTGAATTCTTATATCGGGCCGATAGGCCCGATTAATTCTTTTATCGACCCGGCCCGACCCTGCAGGCTCGTTCAATTTTTTGCCGGCCTGCCCCGACCCGTTTATTTTATCTGTCGGCCCGGCCCGGGCCGCCCCATTAAAAAAATTGTCCTAATTCTGCCGGCCCGGCCCGTTTGAAAATTCGCTTTCATTCCGCCGGGCCGTGTAGGGCCTCGGGCAGAACTCTAGTCTGCCATAAAGGACGTTTTAAAATGCGCAGGCAAGCAATATCTATATTTTGCTTTTACTTTTAAGAATCAAGGTGTTTTAAAACTAATGGTTTTTCGGCACATTCACAGACTTTGTTTTAACGTAAAAACGTGAAACTGGGCAGGAATGCAAGTGATTTGGAATCGAATTTTATTTTTCATTTTTCAAAAAATATACTTAATCGAGTTACAGGTGTTTACTCTCTCATAACAACTTTTGTTCGTAAATTCCGTTCAAATCGCCAACTTTGACACCCTTTTCTGCCACTTTGTTTGCCTTTATAAGAAAAGGAAAAACGCTGTTAGATTTCGTAATTTTATATATATATATATATATATATATATATATATATATAACCGCGCTTGCCAGTTCTGTGCTGTTAATAATAAAAACGTATTTATGACTGTCTCAGCAAGTATCCAGATTGAATTTTATACATGTTAGTTGAAATTGAGGATTGACGGAAACGAGTTTTTAAGACCGAAAGAGAAACTGAAACCGAATCTTAGTATTTGGTAATCTTACTATTTTCAGCCCAAAATGAAAATGTTCAATTTTTTTAAAAGTAATTAATACATACATAATTATTGATTAATTATATGTGTAATTAAATAAATTGAAGGATTATTATGTTTTGAAATTAACAGCACAAATATAATTAAAAAGATTTACTAAAAGACATATAATACACTTAAAAGTTAACACTTTCAAAACATTAAATACAATTCTAAAAGTCTAAAACCTACAAGTATCACAACTAAAACAAGTTTGAAAAGTAAACTTTTGAATTTTACAAACTAATAAGTATTTTTCTCTTTTTAACTGAAGTAAGACCCTTGATGATGGCCACAGGGTGGCTGAAACTTGTAAGTTTTAGACTTTTAGAATTTTATTTATTGTTTTGAAAGTGTTAACTTTTAAGTGTATTATACGTGTAATTATTATACGTATGGCCTTAGTTGGCTCTCTGTGTCTCTGGCCAAAACTTTTTATTTTCATATAAAATAAAATATAATTAAATCAGTGTCTAATTATATGAATTTCATCTAATTAAAAAATGTTTTAGGTATACATACCTCGATTTACCTTTTATAAAGATTTTTGTAAATGATAATCTGTTATACTGTAATATATTCTCATATTATTCCGTTATACTATATTCAACGGGTATTCGAAACACTTCTGCGGTTTCAAATCTATTACTGTTAAGTCTGCAATTTTTAATGAGCTTGTGAAAAGCGTCTTCAAAGTTTAGTCATGCATGTATTACTTGCTTTATAATTTATTTCACATGTTGAGTCAGTCATGACTGATAATTATAAATAGTGAAATACACAGCAATATAAAGAGTGTTTCATTTGAGCCGATACAGCTCAAATCAATGAGTTATATTGAAAATTTCCAAAGAAAGAAACGAGATATTTGGAATAAAAATAATTTCGGACGAGTTTTGGTGAGGCCGAATTTTTGGCAACATTTTCGCCGAAAACGAAACTTCGATTTTGAGCCAAAAACGAGAACGAAACCGAATTTTCGGTCGATCTCTAGTTAAAATGTTTGGTTTACACACTGAATTGTTGATTTGATCTATGAGTTTTTTCTTTTCAAAATTTTAAGTTCTAAATTGAGTTTGAAAAAAATGCTTCGTTTTTACTTTTATCAGTTTTCGCGTGTGCTCTTAATTATTTTCATAATAATTATTTAGCATATAATGCTAAGCACTGTATTATTATGAAAATAATAAAACTTTAGCGTTATAGTTTATGTTATATTTATATGATACAGAATATTTTAGCATTACAGTTTATGATATATTTATATGATACAGAATATTCAATTAAACTATATTCGACTAAAACGTGCTTAATCAATATGTTTTATTATCGCATGCTTAACAGAAGATTGCACCTGCATCGCAAAAAAAAAAAAAAAAAAAAAAAAAAAAAATCGCATATTTTTAGTTTTTTTAAAGACGGTGACTAAAAAATACGTGACAAATGAATGTTGTTAATGTAGAAGAATACATGATTTATACAGATTTGTACGTATGTAAATTTATGTACAGATAACTGAATCAAAAATCAACTGAATCATTTTTTTTTTTAATTTAAAAAATATTTCATTATATAGAGAAAATTAACTTCGACACTTCATCTTTAATAACACTTCATTATTATATTTGGCAATTCATGCCCCATTACTGTTTTGAAGTACATTTTAAAGAAATGTATTGCTTTTTTAATTAGCCTCTTTTTTTTTTTTTTTTTTTTTTTTTTTTTTTCTTGAGGTATTTAGGTTATAGATTTAAGAATTTACAGCCGGAAGTAATTTTTTTTTTTTTTTTTTTTTTTGCTATATTCTCCAAGAAAAGCATTTGAAACCCTTTGCGACCATATAAGTCACTATTTATTAGTCGCGTGTCAATAAACTAACGACAACAAAATTTGCCACATTGAGAGGTTGTCTGAACAATCCGATGAATGACATGAAGTTGACATTTGCTTAGTCAGGTGAAAAGACCCGTTCACTAATGCTAATCCTATGGAAGAAATTTATAAAGATATCTCGGTTGCATTTTAATATTTTTAAATGATTTTTTTTTTTTTTTTGCATTGGCTAGCTGAGATCGATATGTACAAAGGCCGTTTTTTACTTTTTCGATTTTGTGTACAGATATTTTTGATGAAGACACTTTCATTTCCGGAACTGGTTTCGAAACTGAAAGCATCCTTATAAAAAAAATCTGTAATCGAAATCGAAAAAACGGAATCGAAAATTAAAAAACGGCAGATGTAGAGATCGACCTCAGCTAACCAATGCAAAAAAAAAAAAAAAAAAAAAAAAAAAAATCATTTAAAAATATTAAAATGCAACCGAGATATCTTTATACATTTCTTCCATAGGATTAGCATTAGTGAACGGGTTTTTTCACTTGACTGAAGTAGCCTCTTAAAAGTTTTTCCAGATTATTCCACTTTCAACTGAAATGCATTTTGGAAAAGAGCAAACAGCCTTTATGCTTTTAAAAGCTGAAATAGTAACAAATAATTGACTATTGTGTGATTAAAGATCTGACACCAATGAAGTCGGTGTCGTTTAAATTCTTTCAATCCTTTGCTGTGGGTTAATGTATTTTTGTGCCGATTCCGAAAAAAAAAAAGAAAGAAAGAAAGAAAAGAAAACCCATTCCCACATTTTACTCATACCAGCGTTGCGATTTTGTTTACCTCAAGCAATCAGTTAAAAATTATGGAGCAACGACGAATATTTGAGGGAAAGAATGGTGCAAAATACTTTGTATATGAAGACCATTTATATAAGTTAAAATGCAACAGGAAATTGTCTAAATATTTTTTATGCAATTTTCAAAATTGTAAAACATCCATATTAGTTAGTGAAAGTAATGACGTTATCCGAAAACGTGGTGATCATTTACATGAACCTAAGAAAAATATTTAAAATAAAAGATTTGAGAGAAGTTATCAATATTGCACAAAATCCCTTAAATTCAAATTTAATGAATCCTTCTAAATCCTCCAATCTTTCTAAAATTCTTCTAAAATGTATTAAATGATTATGTAAATCTTCTAATGTAGTTTAAACAATTCACGAAAAATGCTTTAGAAGATAAAATTTTCATGAATTCATAATTCAGTACATAAAAGGGGCATATATAGTTATTTACAAAGAAAAAAATATATAAGAAAAAAAAAATTCTCAGAAAGATTACAGAATAAGTCCCTTTTATTGGATAAGCCTACGTAGTACTAACAGTTGAATTGGCGCATATTTATTGCACATGTGCGCATAAGTGTACCTGATACATAAATTAAAACACCCACTTCCACTCCATCCCAGGCAACAAAAGGGATGCTTATACGGATCACTGCTAAGGAAATCCATCATTTCAAAGAAAGGATTAGTTTTTCTCCCCATGCGAGGTCGGGGAAAATGATGAATGGTTTTCTTATTGTGTGATTTGAACCGTGCCACGGGGGCTCGAACCCGAAACTGGGGGAGGGGGAGGGGGTGGCAGAGGAGGCATGTACATTCAGGCGCCAGTTGTTGATTTTTCTCACGTCCATGTTTAGCACTATTTTGTTAAAATCGTCCTGTCTGGGGTATGCCAAAGCACAGAAGAATCTAAGGATATGGCATAAGGATGCTGTATAAAGCGGAATTTTTTTCAATTCCGTTTTCAAGATTTTAATGAATCAATATTTGACTAAGTAGATTAAAGTAGTTCAGTATTACATATTTTATGATTACATAATTTAAATTTTAAAATATGTTGGCTATTAGAAAATTAATAAAATTTTCTTTGTAAATATACTTTGCGGAGGAGGGGGGGGCACCAAAATCCATGTTTGCCCCGGGTGCAAAAAAGGCTAGTTTCGGCCCTACATTTTCTGAAAAAACAATGCCCTTTTTCGCTGAAAAAGTGCCCTCTTTCAGCTTCAACTGTGCCCTTTTTGTGGCTAGCACCCTGCCCTTTTTTTTCCTAGAGTGAACACTAGTATATAGATATAGTTTTTTTGGGGGTGGGGTGGTTTTGGGTTCTAGGGGTCATGATCGGTGTAGATCTGCAAAAACTTTTCCGAAATTCCAACATAGGAACGATCCCAATAGGTAGTATTTCATACGAAATCTACCTAAAATCATCGTTTGAAGGGTGTATTCAAATCCAAACTGCTTATTTTCTGACTCA
Organism: Maratus speciosus; assembly: GCA_963932465.1. Classification (NCBI taxonomy): domain Eukaryota; kingdom Metazoa; phylum Arthropoda; class Arachnida; order Araneae; family Salticidae; genus Maratus; species Maratus speciosus. The sequence continues at coordinate 218,369,027 of OZ010797.1, read as the reverse complement.
TTTTTAAATTCATTTTTGCTCTCAAACGCATCCAATTGGTAGATTCTCATATTCAGATACTATATAATGTATCGTAATGGTCAATTTTTTGATAGAGATAGAATATATTTCAAAAAATGATGTCAAATTGGGCATTTTGAATCGAATTTCCCGAAGCGATTGTGTTGGAAACGAAAAATATTGTCTTACTGAGAAAATAATTGTTTATAAATCAAGTTTTAATTAATTGGAAGAAAATTGAAAACACAGGTCACTTATAAATATCTTCAAAAATCACGTCCGCAAGTTTCATATTTTTTCTTTTAAAAATGAATTTGAAAATGTGCCAGAAAATTCAAAGTTGTTGAGCATGGGAAAATATATTTTTTAATACCGCCTTAACATGATTCTGATAAAACCAGCTCTTATACAAAAATGAACTAAAAACTCGTCAACAGCGGCCAGATAAAATTGTTAAAGTGGGTTTATCTCTAATCATGATTTAGTTTTTGTTGTTGACATTAGCACTTAACTTCGAAATCTACCTGCGCCTGTAGGCCGAGCCGAAAGAGATTTTTTCCAGGTTGGGGTGATTCTTATTTTCTTTCTGCGAGTCGGGTTCAACTTAGAATAATTTTTGCGTGTCATATTAATATTTCTTGCAAGTAGTCAGGTTGTTAGAATTTTCACAAAAAGTTTAAGCAGAACTATGCTTAAGATGAAAATGAATTTTTAATATGCACTACTTTTATTGTCAGTACCGAATTAAGGCGGCACACGTTGGTTGTGTTTATGATGGCCAATTATTAGCACGAGGGTATAGGCCATAAGGTGGAGAGTGCCCTTATTGGGTGTCTTTCTAAGGGAATCTAACCCGTATTTACGCTTGGAAAACCAAGGTTCAAAGAAAACCACGAAAACTCCGAACGATTAGGCCGACGGGCGTGATTGGGATTGAACCCAGCACCTCCCGTCTACCAGCTTCGAGAGCAGAACCTATCGGCCACTGGTGGGGCTAACGGGGCACAGTACTTTTGAGTTTGTCGAAACGATAAAAAACATCGCCTTTTTCAATGTATCAAAACACAAATAATATGGAATTAAGATCCCTTTCTGCCTAAAGCATATATCCTTGGCTATATTATCCAGAAAAATAAATGCTGTATATACAAAATTGATATTTAAATTTAAAAATTTAACTCACTGATGCGTGAATTAAAATTATTAATTGGTGCGGGCATGATAAAACTCTAAATTATGCATATAGAAAACAATTTTTGAACAAAATAGAATCACAACACACCTACTTCTAAAGTAAAACCATAATATATGCAAAAAGGTTTAAAATTTAATTTTTGCACAAAAGAAAAAAAAAATAAGTTTTTCAATTGCCAAAAAAACTAAATAAATAAATAACCAAAATATGTGATTTTTTTTGGTTTTAGCATGAAGACTATAAAGAAATGGATATTTGGCTAATTTTCTAAAGCTGTAGCTTTCATAGTTTGAAAGTAATAATAAAGTAAAAATAATACAGTTAATTAATTCATATATTTATTATGCGGAACTCTCTGAGCGCGAGTAATACTCGCTCTTGGTCGTTTATTTTGAAGAAGTTTCCTTTTTTTTTCAATTCGCCAAAAAGAATAAATTATTTCTAAAATGCCTTAAATTAAGATACAAGGTGTAATAAGCAACTCAAAAAACCTCTTGAATCTAGTTATAAAGCTGTTCTCAAATACATACTTGCTGCTTTCTAATACAATCAAAGAATTTATGATTATTTGTATAATTTACGAAATTTGCAGAAATTTTTATTTGGATATCAAGAAATCCCAATACATTTTTTTTCTATAAAGACAAATTACCTTTCATAAAATAGTTTCAAAGTCGATTTTCAATCAATTATAACTCAATATGTAATAAATTTATCAATAACTGAAATCCACTGTTTGATTCCAAATCATTCGCATAGTTTGGCTCCTAATTTTATGCTTTTAATAAGATAAATAACTGTCCGTCAACAATATTGAAAGATTTTAAATTATTGAGCTTTATTTTTTAAAATCAGCATCCATGGTTCAGCATTAAGAACTGTATTTTAATTCAAAAACGATAAAAAAAAAAAAAAACAATTTTGTCTTTATTTCGATTCGTTATATAAATAGTTAAACAAAAAGATGTTTACGAAATCTTTTTAACAGGAAAAGGTAAGCACGAAGATACGCGGGAGAAAGATGGATTGGTGTTTTGGTGATTTGAAACATTATACTTATTGAGTAGGGTTACTCCCTAATGACATTCACTAATGGATTTCTGGTTTTGGGGGAGATTTGAAATAGTTAAATTTGCAGGAGAAACAAAATGGCCGGCTTGGTATTTTTTTTATCCTAAAATACATCGAAGACAACTTCAGGTCCCTTCCTAACGGAAGTACTTGATCGATCACTTGATTGACATTGATGGATCTAAATTCGGCAGGTTAGGAAAACATGTTCACTTCAAAATCTAGGAGAAAAAACAGATAACCTGTTTATTTATATTTTCACTTTCACTTGCACAGGAAGGGGAGAAAAAGAAAAGGCCAAGCGGCGTGATGAAACAAACAGTGCATAATTCGATTCCTATGAAGGGGAAGAGTTAGATAATGTGTGACAGTGATTTAACCGAAATGTATTCTTTAAGTTATGCGTATGCGTGTTTTTAGTTTCGAACAAATTTAAAATAATTCATATACAATGCAGACCCCCCCCCCCACCTTTTTAATAAAAAAATATTAAATTCGAATGACTTTCAATGCGTTTTTTTTTTCGAGAATATTTGGATTAGATATGAAAGTAGTATTTTCAACCTGAGTCATGAGCAGCGGTTTTGAAAAACATATTTTATCGGTTCACTGATAAACGTTACTTTTTTATTCTGATTAGTTGGTATGTAGATAGAGATAATTTTGGATCATTGATAAAATGTTTATTATTATTATTTTTTTAACTGTCTTGTTAATGTAACACATCTTCTTCTTCTTTTTTTTTTTTTTTTTTTTTTTTTTTTGTGTGTGTGAAACTGGCAGATGCAACTTTAGAAAAAGCAAAAGAAAGATAATAGTAGCATGTCAACATTATAAATAAGACAGTCAACTAACTTGAATGCGAGTTACTAAATGATGTTTGTATCAAATACAGCAAAAGATCGATAAATCATTAAAATATCATGGTCCTATCTATTTCTGATATACATTAATGTATTAAATATTTTGTTTGAACTTCACTAAACCGGATAAATAGATATTTTAGAAAAAGCCTTCACTCGATTATAAACTGTCTAACATTTAAACTAACGCCTCCCAAACTTCAGAGATGGCATTGAAAAATACCCCAGCGAACTATGCGTAGTTTAATTTTAATCTTGTATCTTATATAAACTTCATATGGAGTTTAATAATGCTTGGAAAATCCGCCCTTGACAAATTTCTTTCTGTTCTTCACGAGATAAGATTTTCTCAAAGAATTTCTGCTCCTGGATTGAAATAAAAACATGGCTACAAGTTTTTTTTTTTGTTTTTTTTTACTTGTGTTAATATGTCCAAAGTTTAAATTATCATTAAAAACTATTTAATAACTCTTAATGATATTTTTGTAGTTACCTATAAATCTCATACGAGATTTGTTTTATAAAAACATTTTTTAAATAAATGTAAGATTTTTAAATGTTCACCCTTTATTTGTTCATAATAATCCATTCTAAATCTATTTTAAGTGCAAAATATATTTTCACCAATTTAAAAATATTTCATGAATGAGAGAATTAAGTGTGGGGAAAAGAATTACAATACAAAAATACCTTTGGACATAACAGTGACGAAATAGGGTTTATTTGTATTTTTTCCGCACTCTTTTGTCTTTTATTTAACTTAAGCACTCTTTTATTAGGGTTTCGTTAATTTGACGAAACCTTATTCGTCTTCTCACTCCTCTGTCTGTCTGTCTATGACAGAGTTCGTTCTCAGAAGGTGCAAAAGTTAGAGGCTTGAAAATTTTCATATTCATAGCTGAATACCTTCTCCGATCACACCACAAATCATAAAATTTTGAAAAAGTCTTATATTATTCTAATTAAATGAATTAATTTAATGACATACAACCATTTTAGCGATTTAGATTTTAAAACAGAACCTTAATTTCAGTCTTTTTCGTGCAGACTAGATAGCTTCGTGGCAGCGCATTTTGAATGCTAATTAAAAGGCTCCCGTTTCGAAACTCGGCGTCGGAGTTTTGATTTTTTTTTCTTCGGAATGGATTTCATTACCTAATAGATTCAATTTTACAGATTTTTTTTTTTTTTTTTTTTTTTTTTTTTTTTTTTTTTTTTTTGCCATTTTAAGGCAAAAAATTGCTGTAAAATATTTTATCAATATTATTTTTTAACTCGATTTCTTTTTCTTTTTTGAGAAGAAATTGCGAATTTTTAAATTGACTTCATTTCATTGGCTGATGGATTTAATTAAAAGGTTAAAAGGACTTTCGTATTTCTTTCCCATTTTAAGGGTTTGTGTTTTTTTTAGCTAGAATTAAATCATGTAATTAAATATGCTTTTCAGATATACAAACTTATTGTATTCCAATCGTAATAATTTAAAAATTAAATTTAAATGGTGATACCATCTACGTTCTTATTTTAAAAGGTTAAGGATTTACTAATTATAAATTAAGGATTTGAATTTATTAATTAAAGGATAAAGTATTTTGAAAGAAATATTAAACGAAATCCTCTTTGCGGTCTTCGGTCATGTTTACCCACTTGTTTAATTTGATGTATGTAAAGATGTAATTGTGTAATCGGTTTTTCGCTCACTTTCTGATGTGCTAGCATTATAAAAATTATGTACACAGGTATGTTGTGTTTCTGGCGACAATACAATAACTTAACATTTTTAGGACTTTGTCATATACACTCGAAATTCGCCAAACATCTCGGGTGTAGGGTGTGTAATCCTTAGTTAAATGTAGCACTCCTTTTTAAAACACAGAACATTTAGTTTATTCAGAGAACACAAAAAAACATGATGTGACGACACAAATGATAATGAACTATTTACAGTGAAAAAATAAATTTCACAAGATGCACAACCACCTTCATATTTCACTTCACAAGCTCCACTTCTCTATATTTCTAAATTATTTCACAATCTCAAATTATAATACTTCCGTTTTTATTACAATATTTTTTGGTTTCTCATAACAAATAGCTGCGCACGCTCATATGCCGGCTTACACAACCTTCTACCTTCCACACTCTCAATAAACAGTGTTCTCCTTTCCTCTGCGCGCGCTCACGCATCACGTGACGAATGGTGTTGGCGCCAACAGAGATCGAAAGAGAAGTAATATAGTATCTCCAGTCATCACAGACTTAATTATAAATGAATTAATTAACTTTAAGACGTCTTACCGTTAGCTATTCACAAGTGCGAAATCGCCAAATATTCTTTATATCCTTTACAACTGTATACAAATTACAACAACAATGGAGTTACTTATATGCTCGAAACCACGTTCGCTGAGCTATGCCAGCTGACGATGAAACTGCAACAATGAAATATTTTAAACACAAAAAAGTAGAAAATAAAATAAACGATAAATAAAAGATAAAGAGAGTAAAAAAAAATAAAAATAAATAAATAACGCTTTTATCCATTAATAGCTTAATATTAATTAATTAATAATTATTAATTTTAAGATAAACATTAAAAAGATTTTTGTAACTATTTTTATTTTTATTAAGTCATTATTGGGGCTATTCAAATATTACGTAAGCATGTTTTTGGCAATTTTTGACCCCCGTCCCCCCTTGTCAGCAAAAATAAGCAAATCGTAACCCCCCCTTAATAATTACGTAAGAATATTGCAACCCCCTCCCCCACTTTTCTTTAACACTAATAATTTAATTTGAAAAAGAATACGATTTAATTCAAATTAAAAAAAAACTCTACTCGACTTAAAAAATAATTTAAAAAATGCTTGTTTTATTTCCTTACAATTCTAGTTAACCCTTTAAGACCGGACCCACACGATCGTGCGGGTTAATCTTTAAATAAAATCTACCTTCCTATGTTATCTATTCCGTAAATGCCGGAATCGAGTGATTGTGCTGGTTAACAGAAACTGTATTATATGAATTTGGTCAACAGATAGTGAATTATCAGTTACAAATTTCAGTTATATCATTGTTTTCAAAAAAACTCAAAAAGCAGTCCGGTCTTAAAGGGTTAAGAAAATTTCTTAGCCCTTTTTCACAATCACAATTTTAGAAGAACTTAGCTATTTGTAAAATTTAAATTTGAACATGCCCATATCTATTCCGATGCTGATCACGACTGCTCAAGCCATTTTTCCATATCTGTTATGATATTGGTTTATAGTTTTACTTGATTATCTTCATCGCTTTGTTTTTGGATGCAATCTTGATCAACTTCATCTTCATTGATCTACTCAACATCTTCCATATCTTCCACGAATTTTATGACGCACATAAGATAATTTGCTCGACGAGCAGCAATTCTCAATGGTCGTATAAGACAGGGCTTCTCGCTTTTTAGCTCACAGGCTATCAAAGCTTATGTGCCCGCCGGTTCTGTATGTAGGTACGTATGTACGTAACGCGATAACTCTTGATAGAAATATCCGATTTGCTTCAATTTTTTTTTCTAGGTTCATTCTGATAAGGCGCTTACCTGACTAGTTTTTGGGGTTCATTGGTTAAGAATAAATGGGGAAAAGGGGAGTTGGTCCTCCCCCCCCCCCCTTTAATATAGATAAATGGGTTTTTTATGCAGAAATATTCGATTTGCTCCAAATTTGGTATATCGGTTTATTATGTTAAGAAGCTTCCCTGATTAGATTTGGAAGCTCATTACTTAAGTATAAAGGGGGAGGAAGAAGGCTACCCCCCTTAATTTAGATAAAAGGGTTTTTCAAGTAGAAATATTCGATTTGCCCCAAATTTGGTATACCGGTTTATTATGTTAAGGAGCTGCCTTGATTAGATTTGGAGGTTTACTAGTTACATATAAAGGGAGGAAAAGGGGGCTACCCCCCCTTAATTTAGATAAATGGGTTTTTCATGCAGAATTATTCGAGTTGCTCCAAATTTGGTATATTGATTTATTATGTTAAGGAGCTTCCCTGATTAGATTTGGAGGTTCATTAGTTACGTATAAAGGGAGGAGAGGAGGGCTTGACTCCCCCCCCTCTTAATTTAGATAAATGGATTTTTCATGCAGAGTTATTCGATTTGCTCCAAATTTCGTATACCGGTTTATTACGTTAAGGAGCTGCCTTGATTAGATTTGGAGATTTATTGGTTAAGTATTAAGGAGGGATGGGGCTGGTCTCCCCTTAATTTAGATAAATGGGTTTTTATGCAGAATTATTCGATGTGCTTCAAATTTGATATATCAGTTTATTCCGATATGGCTTCCTTCATTTGATTTAGAGGTTCATTGGTTATGTATAAACGGGGAAAATGGGGGCAATTGCCCCTCCCCTTAATTTAGATAACTGGGTTTTCATGCAGAATTATCTAATATAGTTTATTTTTTTTTCTATGTTCATTCTGATAAGGAGCTTTTTTGATTAGATTTGAAGGTTCATTGGTTCAGCATAAAGAGAGAAATGGGGGGGGCTAATAACCCCCTTAACTTAGAGAAATGTCTTTTTCATGCAGAATTATCTGATTTACTTCAAATTTGGTATACCAGTTTATTATGTTAAGAAGCTTCCCTGATTAAATTTGGAGGTTCTTTGGTTAAGTATTAAGGGGGCAACGGGGACTAATCCCTTCTTTTATTTTTCGAGGGTCATTATCCTTTGAAATAAGAGTATAATATACAATTAGTGTGAATAGCCTTTGAGCTCAATGCCACCAGTTTAACTGGTCAATTTTCTTTTTATTTCACTGTGTTGAATTTTTTTGCGTCTGTTTGCTGACTTCTGAGATGCATGGTATTGGCCACAACTTCCACAAATTCTTGCGGATAATTGCGACTTTATGGAAGGGCAAAAATAGTCATACGGCATCTTCAATTCAATTAGATTACATTTCATTTTTAGTAAGGTACAAAATTTGAAAACAGTTAGAAGATTATCTGCTACAAAACTTAGATATTTTTTAATTTTTTCCCCCATGGATGCATTAATTTTTGGAGTTATTTGAAAAGAAAAAATTAGGTTTAAAAAGTAATAACTCGTTTTATGGCATTTCCTTGGTCTTTATTTATTGCCATAGTGACCATGTTTCGCCAAGGCTACAAGGTCATTTTATCTTATCTTTTTCCAATTTTTCCAAGTAATTATGTAAACTTAAAAATATGATAAAATATATTTAAAATTTTAAGAATGAATTTATTATAATTACCTTTATAAAATAATCAAGAAAGACTGATTTCTTTTTGGTTGCCTTACACAGTTCGTCCTCAATTCTTTTTAGCACAAATACCTCTAACTCTTTGTCAGTTTTAGAAGACTTTTTATACTGCCGCCACACATCATTAATTTTACATTGGATATCCTTGAAAGGTTTATCTAATGCAGACATTTTGAAACTTTCAAAAAAATTTTTATACAAGATTTCTCGAAATGAAGACATATTTCCGATTTCATTTATTTTTAACACCACTACACTACAGTACTGAGAGGTTTTCAAAACTCACGAGACGCCAGACAGTAGAGCAGTCGGTCACTAGTTATGGGGTTCAACCACTTAACAGAGAAGGGGTGGAAGCAAAAAAGATGGAATTTTACTTACGTTTTGGAAACTTTCCCGGAAAACTCGTATTGTCACAATACAACATATCGCATAGGTCCATTCAATTCTATTCTATTCTATTCTCACAATTGGAAATAGTAAGTTCTCAGAGATAATAAGCCCTCGGGCATCAAACACGAACAGTCACCTCTAGATAAAAGAGATCGTTTATGTTTTCCTTGTGCGGTCAAAATAGCTGACATCAGAACTTCAAGTTTAATATTCTTTTGCTATTTCTTTTTTCAATTTCAAATTTTTTAATAGTTTTTTTTTTTTTTTTTACAAGTTAAGAGATTTTGAAAATGTCTTACATAAGCATCATTCAACCCCCACCTCCCCCTTGTCACCAAAAATAAGCAAATCGCTAACCCCCTCCCCCGCCCTAGGTGCTTACGTAATATTTGAACGGCCCCTTTCAGGCGTTTCATATATTCGTTTTATAAATTCGTTTCATTAGGATTTTATATATATAGGGTAGACATGTGTAATACATCGTTCAAAATATAAAAGTTTAAAATTTTTAATGATATAAAAAAATAAAATCGATTTTTCAGTATTATTTCTCTTACCCAGATCGCTTAATCTTTTAAATTTTATTAAAAGTTTAAACTTTGCATATTTTTTATTTATATTTCCATTTTCATTTTGAATAGTTTAAAACTATATTTACTTTATCCCCGATGGCTCTCAGTATAACAAAACGATCCATCGATATTCTGAGTGTTAAGTTCCCATCTACTAGGTTGCCAATCAATGCTGTTCCACTTTTTTGCACTGTTCAGCAGCAAGTACTAAAATCAGGCGAAATTTTATATTTAAGTATTACAGTTGGAGGTTTCCGTTGGTGGTACTCAGAAACTGGTGATGCAATGTAAAAGATAAGCCGCCATCTTTAGATAACTTCCTTAGTTACTTCACTCGCATCTGGTACACTCTACTTTATATGTCACCTGCTCTTTATTCTTAAATCCATTTGCAAATATATAGCCTTTACAAAATCTTTAAAACACGCGTAGCAGCACCATCTGTTCAAAATCTAATCAGCAACATTTTATACGGAAATCTAACGAAATAAAAAGTTCAAAGCAGATTCAAGATAAGCAGACATTTTTCAAAAATGATCAAATATTATTCAACTCTTCAGAAAACGCATAAATCTGTAAAAACTAGAAATTGAAAATTTTTACGAATCCAATACTTTATTTTTAAATACATTGAAAAAGTAAAATGATAGCAAACAAGAACAAAAAATCACGTGCCCGTATAGATTATGTAACATTTTCCAGCACATTCAGACAACAGTAACAAAACATCACAGTTTATTAAGGTGAAATATAATGTCTAAATAAATTTGAGAAACTCATAACGCACTTGAAAATCCAATTCCTGTTATTATAATCAGTAATAGGAAAAGAAAATCCTGTGTAATGCATAGATTATGTAACACTTTCCAACACATTCGACAACGGTAACAAAACATCACAGTTTATTAAGGTGAAATATTGTGTCGTTCGGAAAGCCGTGTCCGTTTTGGAAAACCAATTCGTACCGGAAAAATCAGTCATTTAGTCATTAGACATTCATTCCGATATGTAATGTATAATAATTACCGGGCAGAATTTTCCGGTATAAACTGATTTTCCCAAATGGACACGACTTTCCGAACGACCCAGTATAATGTCTAAATAAACAATTAGAAAAACTCATAACGCACTTGAAAATCCAATTGCAGCTATTACAATCAGTAATAGGAAATATATGATCTTTTTGAGCAGCCTTATATAATCTATAGATTGGTATCTATACTACTTACTATGTTAAAAATCTAAACGTTATTTTAGTTAAACCAATTGTACGGTTGAAAATTTCCATTCAGCAAATTTCGTGAATGAACGGATATGTACTTGTGAACTTTTCTGCACCTCTGTATATGATCCACAGCATTAATACACACCAAGAAATATTTAAAAACTAATTCAATTTAAAAAAGCGCACCACAACTGAAAACGCACTTACAGCAATTATTGTCATAGATCTCAATAGTTCAATTTCTTCTATAGAGAAATTCTTTTGTGTGTCCCTGTAAATGAACGATGCATTCTATGCCCACCCTATTCTTCAGTTATTTCATCAGTGATATATATACATTATTGTGTGTTTAAAATAGTGAGATAAAATTAAATTAAACCGCAAACGATTTTTTCCCACAGACAGTAATGTAATGGCATTTTTTTGGAGTGTGAATGAATTCTGTAAATGAATTGGAAATGCTACATACTTTATTTTTAACACCGAGCATGCTATAGTGATTCCAATCTAGGAATTTCATGGCCATAGGACTATATTTACGCGAGTTAGAGCAAAGTCAAATAGATAGGCGCAGACAAGCAGACAGACAGAATTCATTGTTAAAAAGATTGCAAAACGTCGAATTCTATCAAGATTTTATCAGTCAACAATGTTTCTTGTTATTTAACCCTTTCATGAGCAGAGTACCTGTAGCCGTAAAATGATGAACTGATTGATTGGCATTAGAATTTACAACCAAATTCATTTGAAAATCAGTAACAGCTGGAACAATGGAACAATAGAGCAGGTGTATGGATTCCCTAGCTGCGTGGCAACTTTACATTCAGGCTAAGAGTAAATCATGTTTCAATGCAATGGGAGCCTTAGAAAAAAGAGCGTTTAAACGCGGCTAGTAGCCACGAAAAAATAAAGAGTAAAAAATAAGAGAGTAAAAAACTAAAAAGAAAGACAATTTTTAATAGAAAAAATTGTTAGTATAACTAGTAGAGAAAGAAAAAAAAAGTTCTATATGATCCACAAAAATGTCCAGGACAGGCGAAACAGCTACCAAAGGAAGCCCCGTAAAAAAAGACTCAATACAGAGACCATACATTAGTTTAACACAATAAAAACAAAGTAAGATACGAAAGTTTATAAAAAATGAAATATTTACATATTTACAGAAAAGAGAGATTAAAGTTTATAAGAAAATGCTCAAAAGATAGGAAAATACAATAATAAAAAACATCATTGAGGAGAGTTCAGACTAACAGGGCTGAAAAAAGCACAAAATGTATAGGGGAACAAGGGGAAAAAAGGACGGCGCCCGCCCAGTCTGGTAACTCGATATGAAAAGGTTAAATAAGGAGACCATGATAGTGAATTTAAATCACAAAAAGGTAAGACTTATAAAGAATTTGAAAGGCATAAGAAAAGCAGCTTAGAAGTTTTTTTTGTTTGTTTTTTCCTTCGAGTTCTTAATAAAAGGAAAATTTTGATTCTATAATTCTGGTATCAAAGTGGTATTAAGGGATTACAATTAAGTGGTCCAAAATGAACCACCGGTCTTGAAGGGGTTAATGGAATATTCAAAATTTCCTGGTTTCCTCATATTGCGATATGCCTTTCTTGCAAACTTACATTTCTCATATGTTTAATCGTCGGGCACTTGAGAATAAAAATATGTAAAGTAATTTTGAAAACATTCTCATATTTTCAAATAAAGTCAAGGCTGTCAAATTAATATTTTTGCTCTCGAAGGAAAAAATTTAAATTGAGAAATGAGGTAAACATATTTCTAATAGCGAAAAGGTATAAACTTTATAAAAAGAATGTTACTCGTTTGTTATACGCGCAAAAAAATCTTCGCACAATTTGGGCTAATGAAAGTGAGATTTGTTGTCAAATGGTATAAACAGCTATGGAATCAAACATGATAAACTTTTATGCTTGTTTGCATTTTATTTACGTATATATAAATATTTTATTTATAGATATACAGTCGAGTCTCTCTATAACGAAACACCATGCATCAAATTTCTCTATATAACGAAATTTTAGTAGGAACGCTCCCTTTTTCCCATGATCTCATTAAAAACAGTCTCCATATAGAGAAATATCTATCTCCATATAACGAATTTTTTCATAAAATATTCTTTATTTATTGTTTTAAAGAAGCTTCCAAATCATATGGAATCAATTTTCCATCAATGGTTAGTGATTTATCGTTCAGTGCTGAGTTTTTTTATTTTAATTTTCTACCTTGAATCTCCTTGTTTTTTATGCCCAACGAATTCATCCCACCACCTCCTCCCACACACCTTCCAACATACTTCTTAAAACAGTGTCAATTGGATTGTTACACATATAAGAGTGGGATTACAGAGGTAATTGAAGTTTAAGGTGAATGAGAAATCAAATGGAGGAAAATGTTCCCGATACAATTTTTCATTCCTTGCTAAAGTGTCCATTTTTTCGAGTGTAACAATTTTGAAATCAAAACAGCAAAAAATTAGACTTCTTCGTCCAAAATTAATACAAGTTTTTCTTATGTGATTTTTATTATGCTTTCAAATAAATGTCTGCTTTCTTTTTTGGAACTGTTTAAATAATTCAGAAATACAATATTAGGTTAGTATTTATAGTTAAACATTTCAAATTCTTAATTAAACAACTCAAAAGTAATTTATGTTCAAAATTTACACTTTAAATAGGAATTTTTATCCATTCTCTATTTAACGAATTTCTCTATATAACGAATTTTTTACTGGAACAATGGATTTCGTTATATAGAGACTCGACTGTATACCATAATTGTTTTTTATATCCAAATCCCTTCTGTTTCTACATAAAAATAAATTGGTGTCTTGCATTAATGTATTAAAAAAAATTCTTGTGAACAGGTGGCCAGAAAATATATACAAAAATTTTCCTGTTTTTGTCACGATCATTTTCTCTATTTCACCAAGTCCCCTAAAACACACAAGTACCAAAAATATTATCGAACACAGGATACTTACTGGATGAGTACAGTCTTACATCAATTTTTGAACACAATTTTCCACCTTATTTAACCCTTTATGTCCCGGCAGTACTTAAAAGTACCATTAAAATAGCTTGTTATAAAATTCATTTAATACATTTAATTCATTTAATACAGTTTTACAGTTTAGAATGAGTTACAGGTACTTTATTCTATCTTGTTCCAAAAGCATCATTGGTTGCACAAAAGAAAAATATTTTTAAAAAGATTTTTTTTTTTCCATTTGCATATTAAGCTTTCTTGACATTCAAAGATTGTGTGTGTGTGTTGGGAAAGGGGGGGGGGAGTTCAGTTAGAAAAGATTTATATATTTCTATTGTAAGAGCATCATATTTGTACATTTCCTTATTCTATAAAATCTTAAGAAAATAATTAAAATAAAAGATTTTTTGGAGGTATAAATATTTCCCGAAATCCTTTTAAATTCAAATTTAATTAATTATTTTAATTAGCAAAATCCTTCTAAAATTTATTAAATGATTGTGCAAGTCTTTTAATGTAGTTTCAAACATATACGAAAAATGCTTTAGAAGATGAAATTTTCCTGAATTCATAATTTGACGTATAAAATGATTAATCTAAAAAAAAATTTATAATTTTGTTGATTGAACTACTTCAAGGCGTGTTTCACGGCTTAGGGTGCAAATGGTTTTATTTTTTAGTATCAGATATTTTAGGCGTAATCGTAGTCTTTTAATTGTAGATGTTTAAGAGTAAATAAGGTAACACGAACTCTACTGAGTTTTTGGTAATAAAAATTTAAATGTCGTTCATTGAATCACTCTGTAGGAATTAACGAATTGCGAATTCTGAGATTTAAATATTAAATTGGATATTTCTAATCTGAAAAAAAGGTCCGATCCCTTCGAAATTCTAAAGAGTGCACTTAAATTCAGTACATGTTTTACAAATTTAAAATTTATTATGTACAAAGTTTGATGAATATAAATAAACGAAGCGGGTCTGCATAATTCATTACCTCATCGACTTCACGGCTGAAATTTTAGGAATAGTTAAAACTCGAATATTATATTAATCCTCTAATTTCCATAATAGAATGCGTTCCAGAAATTCAGTAATTCAGATAATCTGAATTCCTACAAGAAAATTTCAATAATAAATTTTGCTTTATTTAATGATTCAATGTTTGTTATTAAATAAAGAAAATATTGCTATTTTAAATTTCTGATGTAAATGTAAAGTATTTGAATTAAAAATACACCAAATTAGAAACTGCGTTGGTAGAATACATGTAGGAATGAGATTTCTACGCTTTGTGAATGACGCTATAATAGTAAAGGAAATACTGTTCTCTAAAATCGCAACCCTTTCCGATTAGATAAATAAAAATTTTCTGTAAGATTATACTGGTGCGCAAAAAAGCGAAGAAATCTCATCCCTGCATCTATTCTACTATGGCCATTAGAGGGTTAAAATGCAACATGGATGACCAAGTCATATCTCGGTGGAGACTACCTGCAGACACACATTTAGGGGTTGATTGGTAGATTTACTATTGTGTTTTCCTGCATACAAAAGTATGAAAACATGGAGGACTGGATGCCGGAAAACACAATGGTAAATCCTCCAATCAACCACTAAAATCGGGTCTGCAGGTAGTTTCCATCAATATATGAATTAGCAGATCAGTTGCGTTTTAAGCCACTAATTGCAAGAGTAAAAAACGTTGCAGAAACTGCGTTAGTCAGAGAATCGGAATTCATATCAGAAAATCAAAATAGTAAATTCCGGTTTATTTAATAACGAAATGACTCATTTAGTTAAAGCAAAAATTTGTATTTGAAATTCCTATTTTAAATTTTTGGCGTGAATACGGAATATCTGCATAAAAAATTCCACTAAATCGACAACATTTGTGGTAGCGAAAATGCTACCATGGCATTAGAGGGTTAATATGGTAATCGAGTTTTAGCTAATCCTAAAATTCAAGGCATCAACTCGATTAGGCGATGTTTTGTGCAGACTCCGCCCTGTCCGATACATTAGTTCATTTACTTTTCGATTAACCCCTTAATCGTCGCGTAGTTTTGGGAAAATCCCTTCAAAAATCGTCGATTTTTTTTTTTATTGCCCGATTTTATTATTCATAAAATTCTGAGTTCATTAGTAAAAAAACAGGGTATTTTCTTAATATTTAACCCTTTTAAGGGTAGTTTGAAGTATATGAAATCCCTTCATTTGAATACTAAAAAGTCCAATAATCCCAGAAATTTTATTCAAAAATGTTTCTTTAGTAAATTTGTGAAATTGTACTTTCTAAAAAAACCTGTTCATAAATTCTGATGTCAATCTTTTATTTCGACATTTAAGCAATGAAGGTGCTTTGTTCCTGAAAGTGTTCAGGATGGATAAAATTTTTAAAACATACAATTTTATTTATCTTTTATTTAATTGTATTGCACACACGTGACGTGCAGAGAAGCTTCGATGCAATGCTGCAACCTGCGGTTTCATTTTTAAGTAAAGGTAAAGGCATATATAAATCAAATATTTTTTTATGTTACTACGAAGACGGTAATTTCATTCAAATTTAATTTTAAAATTGGCTTTCAATATATTTTTCAAAATTTAGTAAATTTTCAATGTAAGGAAAACTTTGAAACATGACATGCATATTCCTAAATTACAGTCCTTGCATTCATATTTGGTTTATTTTATAATTTTGTTTCCATATTAATTCTCATGGGAAGAACAAATTTTTCATTGTGTGTAAGGTTGTCCGTAGGGGTCATAACATCCAGAAAATGGTGTTCACATAAACAACTTGATGTTGATAATTGTTCTTTACAAATCATTCAGATGCGCACAAACAGTCGAAGTTTTGTACAGTTTCGGATTAGGTGGATTTTGACGATTCTGAGCTTCACTATTCCAAAAATGTATTTTTTTTTAATTCGCTGTTCCTATTGTACGTCATAATATCGCGAATAATTTGGGTTTTAACGAATAAAGTGTAGTCCAAAATATATTTTCTTTCACTTTTACTTTTAACAATTTTTTTTTTTTACAATTTTCTCGACAGTAGTAAGAGCAAGAAACAACAACATTTTATTTTAAGAAATAGGCTGCCATTCCAATCTGCCTTTCTCGCCAAAACATTTCCCCATTTCTCATCATAGCGATCAGTTTCGATTAGAATATTATCCGCCAATTGATCTTTTATAAAATGTTCATAGTACTGCAGAATACCCGAAATAGCTTCAAACGAAACGTTAATCTTAGGCTTCGATTTGAATTGCAAATATAGGTGTGCTTAATATTGGGTCATCATCACCATCATCAGTTTCCGATTTTTCAGAGTCAAAAACATCTGAAAATATGTAATCTTCTGATTCCTTTCCAGATATCTCAACACTAAAATCTTTTTCTTCACTTGAGCTACTCAACATAGAAATTTATAAAACGGTAACCCAGATGTATTCAGATTTGAAACAAGTAAAACATGTGTTTCAACTCGTACAATTCCTTAAATTAACAACCATTACGATCTTAAAAACAAACTTGTCATTTCAGAGTTTCCCATCTTTTAAGCTGTTATGACTTCCTTAACGGATCGATGCTGCAATATTGACATGAGATAATTTATTTTCTGAGCACCACTATTTGTTTAAGGAACAACATTACCCTATTTCCGAGAAGAAGTGAAAGAAATTTACTAAAAACTATACTTTAAAAATATAGTGGTGCGAACAGAATATAAAAATATAATCACGTGTATAAGGCTTAAAAATATTTTCGTGAAAGAAAAATGCAAAGTTGATACCAGAAAAAATTAGCTAAAGTCATTTGACGTGCAGCCCGTGAGTGTCACGGGCGCGACGAAATTTGTTCATATGTGTTTGCCCACCGCCCCCTGAATACTAGGCCTGAGCGCTGACACAAAAATGGCGGCTGCCGAAGGCGGATTTTTTTCAGAGTGTGTACGGTCCCTTAAATATTCCTACCAATAATTTTTTTAAGTTTTTTCCGTTTCATTTTTCTGAGAATAAACAAGATAGAGAAATCTTTTATAAAATACTGGTGTCTACATTTGAGGGACCGTACCTACGCTAAAAAAAAATCAGCCTTCGGCAGCCGCCATTTTTGTGTGAGCGCTCAGGCCTAGTATTCAGGGGGCGGTGGTTTGCCCGTGAATGTCTCGGGCACGACGATTAAACCCTTGGGGACGAGCGACACGTATACGTGCCGCATGAAGCGCTCAAAATCCTTGTTTTTCCTCACCAGTAAAATTTTACTGTAAAATTTGCCTTATTTAATCAGCGCATTTTCTCGCTTCAAAAAGAGACAAATTTCTGTTTTTGGTCTACGGTGACGAAAGATTAAAAATTTCGTAAAAGGCTCCCGTCCCGAATGGGTTAAGGGGTCAAATGTGAAATGTCTATTTTTGCGAATGCGGGTACGGTAACACACTTCAATATTACATAAGAAAAAAGATGTCATATTTCTATTTTCTAAGTGAAACTACAGCATGTAGAACATATAGTGCATAATACTGCTATCTAACCAGTGCCAAAAATTTAAATCCCCTAAATGTGCAACGATGCTGAAATCCTAAGAATCGATGGCACAGACATCTTGTGGCATTATATTCAAATTTCAATGTAAACATCGTGTCATTACACCATCTAGACTAACAATCGTCTTGCAATTTTAGAAAATATCCTGCAAATATCACCGCGAACGACTCTCTGGATTTCATCAACATTGTACATTTAAAGGATTCATTATTTTAGAGCTTTTTCAAGTATTACTGAGATAACCGATTTCCACGGTATCTATTCTATAGGCTATAGGGAAATTGCTGAGAATTATATTTGCTATAACAAATTGCCTGTGTTGAAAATTTATGTAATATTTTCTTGTGTGTATTGTGAGAGGCGTCACATCTGCATTCAGCCTAATTTTATTATCTCCGGAGAGAAAGGGAGAAAAGGAGATTTTGGCCCTTTTCTTCTTTCATCTTCGGTGTTGTGGTGTTGTTTTTGTCAACCAATTATCAACACGACGGCTATTGACCTAAAAGGGGGGGGGGATTCCGTGGGTGTCTTTCTAAGGGCACCTAACCTGTATTAACGCAAGGAAATCCAGGTTCGAGGAAAACCACGGAAAACTATAAGACCGACGGGCGCGATTGGTTTCGAACTCAGCACCTCCCGTCTACCAGCTTTGAAAGCAGAACCTCTCGGCCACCGGTGGGGGTCTTTCATCTCTGGATATGATAATATTGAGAAGAATGCAGATGTAACGCTTCTCGCAACAGCATGATTTTTTTAAAAATTCATTTGTGCCACGTCATTAGCGAATAAATAAATGCATTTATGGAAATTTTTTTTTTATCCAGAAATTTCGAAGCCACATAGATAGTTTCGGAAAATGAATTTTTTACTATATATAACAACGAAACGTCTGTCATTAAATAAAGAACAAAACAAAATTTCTGGTGTGAATTAGTGCATAAATGTGTGCAATTCAGAATTTTTTTTAATCCAGAATCATCGAAACCACAAACAAAAATACAGAAGAACAATTTGTACTTCATGTAACAGCAAAACGTCTATCATTAAAGAAAGAATAAAAAGTTCTTTTCACAATTTCTGTTATGAATTTGGAATTTGAAAAAGAAATTCCTGATATGCAGCAGGGTCCCCAGTTTGGCTTCCATTTTCCTTCAGAAAATCCGAAAAAAAGGCTTAGATGCCGTATATCCCCTTGGCCGCCATCTTGGATGTTTTGAGATTTCTTGGTGATTTATGTTGGCGATCTTTATTGATATGGAACCCGTGTGACGTGTGTGTTTTGGCAACCCCGTTTTTCAGCGCGATTGTGCTCGAGAAGGATTTTGTTTGGGATTTTGTGCATGTGTTTTGATATCGTGTTTTATCGTTTTGTCTTTTTATTTTTATGTTAAATTTATTGGATGTATTTGATTAACTATTGGTTATGTAGTGCGTTTAACACTAGAACTCCCGGAAGGAGTCGATTCGTCTCCGACCATATCATTAAATGTCAACTGAAACCAGAAATTCTTTCCTAAAATAAATTAAACTTAAACAACGCAGTTTTAAGATAAATAAATCAGTCAAATTATTTTAAATAAAAATTCTGGTGTCAAATATTTTTATGAAATTTGAGTAAAATTTCCGGGCGTTCCAGTGTTAAACGCTCTTGCTGATGTATTTAAGAAATATGAGGAAATTTTGAATGATAAAGGAGGTTTGTTTACAATGCGTAGTCATAAACCTATTTTGGGAAATGAATATGATTCTAGGAGGTATTTCGTGCTTGAGCTTTCAAGAAAGATGTCTGTTAAGGTATTTTGATAATTTTATGTATATTTTGTTCCTTTATTTTATAGTAATGTTTTCAATTTGTCGTTTATTCTAGATTTCTCATGCATTTCGGAGATTGGTGCACAGTAACATACGTGCATTTACTAACTGCGGCTTTAACGAGTTTTGTTCTTTTTTGTGATTGCTGCTGAAAGAGTTAGCTAAATCCAGTGATGTTTTTTTCGATTAATGAGCGCATAGCGCTCATACGACGATTACTGATTGCCACTTTAACGAGTTTCGTGCATTTGTGTGATCGCGGCAGAAGGAGTTACCTGAATCCAGTGATGTTTTTTTTTCGGTTAATGAGTGCGTAGCGCTCATGCGAAGTTTAGTTATTGCCACTTTAACGAGTTTTTTTTATTATTTACATTTTATTTTTGTTAAGCCTAACATGCGTGTAAATCGGTGCTTGGTGATATTTACTACTTGGTGGAAAAGGGGTTTTCACGCCAACAAAAATTCCAAAATGGCGGCCCTGGGAATTTATGACACCTGTTCCGAAAAAAATAGTACTTTTTTGCTTTTATTAATTTTGTGTTTGCAATTTCTTTCTTTTGCTCTAGTAAATTTTGTGTTTACAAAAAGTAAAATTTTTTCTATCAAAATGTCCTGTATGAATTAGAAATTTAGAAATATAAAATGGAGGCCAAACTGGCAAACCTGACATGCATGCATATATACAATAACGATGAAAATGGGATTTAATAAAGTTGCGTTCAAGCGTACAGTTAGATAAAATGATATAAAAACATTGATCCATGCAAAAGTTTCTGAATGACGTATTCAAATTTTCTTCCATTGAATAGAAAGATTCACTTTGCACTAATATTAATAACAGTAAGTTACACTGAAGTAATTTAAAATAATTCTAATTATATATCTTCGTTTTCGATAACTCAATAGTCATTTAAATACTTCGCTAAGCAGTGTAATGCAATTTTCTTCTAAACTGGAACTTATAAACGGAGACAGCCTCAAATTGAATTTTGTTTGATAGTGTAGAAATTTACTGTAAAATATAATTTCTTACAATTACTGATTTTTTAAATTGCTTCTATCTATTAATTATAGACAGTCAAATAAAGTAAAACTAGATTAACTAATAGACGGAATTAGGTAAATCTCTTGAATAAAAAATTCCATTTAATTCTCTAACAAAGGAATATTGAAAAATAATGTGTATTAATAATTCAATAGGTTAAGTTCATTTTGTGTAGTTCTTCTAAAAACTAAATAATAGCAAAAAAAAAGGTAATTATGCTTTGATGAATTACTTAATGAGGTCAGGGACACATTTTGAAATAATTTTTATTTATTGAGTTAAAATTTTGAATTTTTTTGCGATGATTAACCATATCATTTGTAAACAAAATCACATGATAAAACTTCTCATAATTAAAAAAATAATAATAAAATTTTAAATTTGTTAAAAAAGTGGTGTAATTTAAAATCGTTATAACTCTAAATATTATTTGTAGAATTGCAATTTTTTATCATTTAAATAAACAGAAATATATAAGTTTTAATATTAATCCAGCATTTTTAAAAATATTAATTTAAAAAAAGTTGAAAATATTTAAGGTAAAAATTAAAGAAAAAGTGATGTAACTTTTTAAAATCATATTTTCAAAAGTAAATATTATTTTTTTCAAATTTGCGGAATGAAAATTAAACTAAACTAATCGAAAAAACATGTTCTAAATTTGAATCATATATCTTTAACGGTTTTTGAGTTATAATAATTTAAATACGAGAAATTGTGAAAAAAAAACCCATCATGAAGGAAAACGCATTTTCAAAAGAAGTCGTTTGCATGACAGCCATTGCTTGAAAGCTAGATTTTGAAAACGAAAGAATTTATATGTTCTGTTCTAAGAACGACATAAACATGATTTAAGCGCCATTTTAAGCATAAAAAAGCGGAGAAATTTTTACTGCAATAAAGTATTTTTAGTAAATTTGAAGTTTCTTGTGTCCCGGACGCCCTTAACTACTTAATTCTCGCTCCCGTGATATTCACAGGCTGCGTCTTTTACTCAGATTTTTTGATTCCCACTAATCTTATAAAATAGTGTAACTGACTTTATTATGGTATCATTTTACCTGTCATGAAATAGTGTGAATATTTCTTCTTTTAAAAAAGTGATGCCAATAAGTAATTTGAGTTTTTAAACTGTAATTTAATGTAGCCGTTAAGGGGTTAATTTCATGTGAAAATTATCCTGATAGCTCACCATAGTCGATGAGACGCCAATGTCACGTTAAAACCACTATAAAGGGCTAAAATCACATCGGTGGCAAACATGATCACTTGTCCCACTATGATCATTTTGAAGTTATTGCGGTCACTGAGACAGATTTTTTTGGTTCTTTTCACCTTGTTCCATATTAAAACATATTGTCTTATAAGACACTATGACTCATTTTTCACGTAACCTGAAGCGCTATAAAAGATGTATTTGTGTTACAATAAAATTAGACCCGGCGTTAAGGTTCTATTTAATTTTTTTTCCGCGCATGCCGATTATACTCGTGATTTATCCGATATTATACAGGGTGTTATCGAACTTTAAAAAGAACTACACAGGGTTGGAGATGACACAGGTGCCAAGCTCCGAACCTATGAGATGATAAATATTTACTGTAGACAGTGCTCTTATTTTCGCCAATTTTTTATATTTTATTGGCAGCGCTAATTTAAAAAAATTATTTTTTGCAGTACATTTCTCCTGCTCTTTTTGTTAAGTTGTAAGTAAATTTGTTTTCTTTAGGGAAAGTGGTGTGGGAGCGCAATTGGGAGCCCTGAGGTTGATTATGCAATTAATAATGCGTCTTACATCAATATCGAAATAGGATTGTTCATTTATATTTATTACAGTAATGAAGATACCGTATCGAAATTTTACAATGTGATCTTGTTAAAAATCCTAAATTAGGTAAATCGGAAATGATGGATGAATCTACCTGTTCCAATTGAGCATGATCTTTCGCACCACTAATTTCTAGTACTTTTTCTGTTTTTTTTTCTAGGACACTTTACGAACGGTTATATGTGGTCATGAAAACTATTCGAAAAAACTGGGGGGAATAAGCATGTTTGGATTGAGTAGCAGGATTCGTTACTGATCAAAATAAGTGCTGGTATAGTGTGTACATATAGTGTCTCAAAATACGTGTGTACGTGTACAGTGGGACAAAATTCGTGTTTTCGTAGACTTGGATGCAGAGCTTGCAAAAGACATCGAAATTGTGTTTGTTAACAACTGTTTTTTTTATACAATATATTAAAAATAAGGACCTGGCACTACTTTTTTTTACTAAAATATTTGGCCTTCTATAATCGAAAAAGTTATGCCATACAATAAACCAAAGATTACAGTTAAAATTAAGTGGTATCAAAAAGCTTTTAGTATCGAAGATAGAAAACTCTTTTTGCGCGAGCGGTCCTCGGGCAAAACAGCTAAGGGGTTAACCCTTTATCTGCTGCATTATGATCTACTGCAATTTTCTTCATGTAATTTTTTTTTCAGTTACTGCAATGAAAATTAAAGGATAAACATAAAAAAAAATACTCACCCGCGAGAAATTGAATTATTTAGAGGTAATTAATTAAAGTGGTACTTTCAAGTACCGTTAGTACACTATGACAAATATATCGTAACAGAAAACACACACGGTTTTTCAAATGGCACCAGAAAATATTTTCGATTTAATAAGTATGTGAAATATAGGCTTTTTCTTACTTCCAAATAAATCTTTTGGCAAATTCCGGTGACAATCATTTATTTCAACACTTTACCATTGAAAATGATTTGCCCCTGAAAGGATTAAAAAAACTATTTTTTTAGGTTTCGATCTTGTTAGCAGTCCTTTAGCTATGCGACGTCTATATTCCAGGGACAACATGTTCTCTCGCATCTCCACATATGCAATATTCGAATTTACATATGCTATTTCTAGCATAGCAAAAACGAGCCAGTGCCACAACTTTTTCAATTTCCTATAAAAAATAACAATGAAACAGAAAAGAAAAACCAGGGAAATCATTACTACATTACATTTTAGTAATTACATTTTAAAGCAAATGAAAACGATGGATAACTACACAGACGAAAATTAAACAAAAAGTTTTCCTCCAACACCCAGTGTACTAACAGTACTTATAAATACCACTGAGTAATTCAACTGTTAAATTAAATACATACACCGTTCACCTAAAATAGCTAGTCAAACTGTATTCTAAGATCATAATGAACACATTAAAAAAAATCGACACTTATCTGATATCCTTTTCTGTGTTTGCAGCAATAAAAAGACGAGCATGACAGTCTTTACAAAATGTTGGTAAAAAACTCATCGACTGTGTTAAAAATAGCCTCCTTCCTCGCTAAAATAACAAACCTAGAACTAATGCTGCCATGTATCCGGATAAAGTGGAGTTTGAAAGAGTGTTTTTGCAAAGTACCATTAGAATATCAGTAATATTTGCTATGGGATGAAAGTTTAAAGTGAGTGGTACTTATAAGTACCGTCAGTAGATAAAGAGTTAAAGCTTGGAAATTCGAAACTGAAAAGCAGAATCTGAAAATTTCCATGACAAAGTGGTAAAAATCTAGAATCTTATTCTTAAAACTTGAATTTTTAAAATTCAACTATATAATTGTTAAAAATCCTTGTTGAAAAGTTTCTGCGTTGAAAGATAAGGCCGTTTTGATCGAACATAGAAGTTTTATTTACAGAGTCAATCACACATGAAAATCTGAGAATACAGTGAGACACAAAAGAAAGTAACACATATTTATAACATTTTGAAAGGATTCTAGGAAGGCCAATAGGGCCCTTTAATAAGACAGCCAATAGAAATTGCTAATAAGAGAACCAATCAGTTTTATTTAAGTTAATGACGTGATAGAACCGAAACCAAATGATTTTATGAAATGTAATGTGCGATTACATCACTCTAACACCCGCCATTAATCGCACATCAAAGCTTAAATTCTAAAATTTTAAATTTTGAAACTACATAATTTTAACAGTTCATAAAACTTTGTTTTAGGAAGTGCTTTTGTAAGCATGTCAGCAATTTGATCTTCAGTAGAAATGTATTCTACTTTAATATCATTTCTACTGACAACATCGTGAATAAATTTCAACTTAATATCGATGTGTTTCATTCGTCCAAAATTATTTTCATTTGAAATACACTTAATACATGATTGGTTATCTTCATATACTATAAGATTTTTAACACCCACAATTTCATTGGCGATACCTTTGATCCATAAAAGATCTTGAATTCCTTTGCTCAGGGCATTTATTTTTGCCTCTGTACTTGACAGTGCAATACTCTTTTGTTTATTTACACACCATAACACAGGACAATTACAGAACATAATAATATAACCAGAGACAGATTTTCTGTCATTTGAGTTTGAACTCCAATCAGCATCAACATAAAGAGAAAGATCCGAATCACTTAAATTTCCTTTCTTATAATTAATTTTAAATTTAGCAGTACCTTTCAAATATCTCAAGATTTTCTTTAAAGCACACCAGGCAACATCAGTATGTTGTTCCTGAAGTTGACTTAAGCAGTTAACTGAAAATAAAATATCAGGTCTAGATGCGTATGCTAAATAGAGTAAAGTACCAACCAATTCCATATATGGCCCATTAAAGTGATTACCTTTTGAAAAATTAGCAGCAGTCGCTTTAGTTTAAATGGGAATGGAACTGGGATTACAGTCCAGCATTTTGAAACTTTTCAATAACCTTAAAATATAGGACTCTTGATCTAAATATAAATTGTCCGATGTAAATTCCATTCGGATACCTAAAAACTCGGCTGCTTTTTCTGATTTTGACATCTGAAATTCTTTAGATAACATATCAATAATAACATTAATTTCTCGAACTTCTGAACCTGCAATCAACAGATCGTCGACGTAAAGAGCCATAAATATTATGTTTGAATTTACATGTCTTATAAAAATGCAAGATTCAGAATTAAGTTGTTTGAAACCTAACTTAAAAACAAAATTGAGAAATTTTTTATACCACTGACGTGGGGCTTGCTTCAAACCATATAAACTTTTCTTTAGTTTACATTTTCTACCAGTTCTATCATCATACCCCTTAGGCTGATCCATATAAATATTCTCATTTAATTCCCCATTTAGAAAAGCAGTTTTAACATCCAAAACAAAAACATTGAAATTTTCATTTAACATAATAATTAACACTAAACGTGAAGCAGGCATGCTTATAACAGGTGAAAATGTCTCAGTATAGTCCACTCCTTCTTTCTGCATGACCCCGCGAGCTACAAGCCTTGCTTTGTACTTACCGTCTCTCTTTTTCCGCAGCACCCACTTGCAGGAGATGGCATTTCTGTCTACTGGCAGCTCTTCTAAATTCCGCACTTCATTTTCTCAGAAAAACTCCCGAGCAATAAATCCTAGTGTGATTGACCTACTTTTGCGATCAACGCATTAAAATCTTAGAGAAGAAGTAGAGAGAGAATTTCTCGTAAACCACGCTCTGCTGTTAAAAATCCTTGTTGAAAAGTTTCTGCGTTGAAAGATAAGGCCGTTTTGATCGAACATAGAAGTTTTATTTACAGAGTCAATCACACATGAAAATCAGAGAATATAGTGAGACACAAAAGAAAGTAACATATATTTATAACATTTTGAAAGGATTCTAGGAAGGCCAATAGGGCCCTTTAACCCCTTCCTGCCTACTGTGACATATATGGCACATACTGAATTTACTCAAATTGTTTGATTCCCACCAGTTTTATAAAATAGTGAAATTAGCTATATTTTACTATCATTTTTACTGTCATTAAATAAGGTGGATATTTCTTTTTCATAAAAGTGGTGCCAATAAGCAATTTGAATTATTCAACCGTAATTTAATTCGGGCGTTAAGGGGTTAATAAGACAGCCAATAGAAATTGCCAATAAAAGAACGAATCAGTTTTATTTAAGTTAATGACGTGATAGAACCGAAACCAAATGATTTCATGAAATGTAATGTGCGATTACATGACTCTAACAATAATCAATTTCAAGCGTTGTTAAGTATGTCTTAAACATGATTTCGTTGCTACCAAACCCGAGCCGATCACAGCGGATGTACTTATTATGAGTTTCTTTCATAATATACATAAAGAAAAAGAGAACTTTTTTGAATATCTGGTATTGTAATAATTACATTTACAAACACGTATTTTCATATAAAACATATTAAATATAACGTATATAAAATATATAATGTATATGTAAAGACGCTACAAAAAACATATTTAAGAACTAAACTGAATTTGATTGAATGTCGAAGAACAACAACAAGAACGACAAAAACTTTATAATTTTTAACCCTCTGAGCGGTTTGCCCATATTTTTCCGTTTCTCAAAAGTAACTTTAATCTGTTGTAGACAAAAATGTTTTAAACAGAATTGTATTTCAAGATGTATATCAAATAAAGGAGCATGAAGAGTATTTTAGAAATAAACAGGGAAAAGAAATTTTAATTAAGATTATTTTTATAAGCATTTTTATTAAAATGCAGGAAAGCCCTCAAGACGCTCGGAGGATTTTAAAGGAAAAATACCAATTTACACATCCAACTAAATAATTTAGGAAACCCCCAAAATCAGCGATAATTGCATAAAATGGAAAGTTTTATTAAAGGTAAATATTGTATTTTTGTCCAGTTCAATTATTTCTAATGAACTCTAGAATGTATAGAACATGTGCATCTAGTTTGTTTGAGCCATAAACTTTTCTTTTTGTTGTTCATTGTCGCACAACAGTAAACTTTCGTCCAACAGTTATATGATTACCCCATTCCTCATAAATCTATGCATGGGAAAATATTTATTAGTTAATAATGTAATTAGTTAATAATTAGTAAATAAATTAGTTAACTATTCAATTAACTTAACGGTAATTCTATACTTGTTTTTTATCCTACATTTTAAAGTTTATTTTCTTTTTTATAATAGTTGAATAACATAAGAAAACAGCATTTACATGATCAGGGATAAAAGCGTTCTGACCCAAATGACCGATTGCTACCACTAAATTTTAATAGTATTTCTCCTCGTATTTAATTACAGAATGTCTGAGATTTAATAAAGCAAAGAATACTATTGAAATTTAGTGGTAGCAATCGGTCATTTGGGTCGGACCGCCCTCATCCCTGCATGATTTTTAAATACAATAGTCAGTTATTGTTATCACTGCATGTTTATAAAAAATATTCATCTTCAGTGGTCAAACGTGAACTAATCACTTACTCGGTGTAGGCATTTCCCTTAAAATTGTAACTAGAATATAAGAATCACACAATTTCTTTTTACAAGTTCTTTATAAGATTTCTTTAACACTTTTGTTTTAATCTTTTATTTTTTTCCTATTTTCAGCCACAAACAATACTGTTTTCCCTTACTTTATACCTGTCCGCTTTCTATCCAGAGAAATTACAGTACACAGTGTTAAGAGGCACTGGCATATTATGTGCAGGAAGAAATGTGATTGAAATATCAAATTCTCACTTATTTTAAATTATATTATTAAACTAATATGTTTTTAAACTATATGATTTAGCAATTAATATCGTTTGGCACTTGTTCCATATTTAGTATTAAAATTTTCATAATGATACCTAAGAATAAAAATTTTGCATGGTGTATTAACCCTTTGAAGTAGGGTGTTGCCGTCACTGCATCACCTAATTTTTATCCCTAATTGCCACATACGCACCGGAATTTTATAATGAAAATTTCACCTTTATTAAGTACGCGATAATGTGCTTTTACTTGTTTACAAATAAATTCTCTTGTAAATACTGGTGTGAATAAATTATTTCAGCATTTTATGAAAAAAAGTGCCTTGCCCCTGAAATGGTTAATAAGTTTATGGGTCACTGCATGTCACGTGTGGGACAGCTTTTCTATATATTTCTGCTGTTTTAACAATGTTATTATATCCTCAAATTAAAACAACCATGCTAATATGAAAGTCTAGAATTTTTTTGTTATTTTTAATGTATAGTTTATAGACCAGGATCCGGGAACCTGCAGCACAGACAATCACCTCATCGAGTTCACGGACGAAATTCTAGGATTAGTTAAATCTTGATTCGCATATTAAATTGCAATCGGTCTGCCAAGTCATATCTTAGTGGAAAACACATGAAAACCCAATTTTAGTGGCTGACTCGTAGGTTTACCATTGTGTTTTTCTGCATAAAAAGGTATGAAAACATTGAGGACTGGGAGCAGGAAAACACAATGGTAAACCTACGAGTCAGCCACTAAACTCGTGTTTTCAGATGTTTTCCACCAAGATATTGACTTGGCAGACCGATTGCGTTTTATTATGCGAATCAAGTTTTAATTAATCATAGAATTTCATCCGTGAACTCGATGACGTGTTTGTCTGTGTTGCCGGCTCCCGGTCTATTGTGTTTTAAAAAATTACAAGTCAATAAATATTACAGGATTCGTACGGGTCCTTGAATTTCCAGAATAAGAAATAATTCGGTACCAGTATTTTCTATGAAAAATCTTTCCTTAAATAAGGCGAAATTTCGTACTTTTAAACCAGGTTTATTTTTCTATAAAAAATAAGGATATCTGGCCTTGAAAATAATGGTACCCGTACGAACTATGATATAGGTATTTATGTAAGTCTCGAACGCAGGACATTTTGTCATTTTTTCATAGAATCGCCCTGAAACGGGCAGATTACTTAGGTCTAGGATTTAAAATGTAGAGACTTTTATAATCTCTTATTTTTATTATTTATTTATTATTAAAAACGGGCAGCTTATTAAGGTCTGGTGTTTAAAATGTGAAGATTTTAAAACCTATTAACAGGGTCCGTACGCTTCAAGGACTTTCAAGCAGCTTGTACAAGAATTTTTGTAAAATAATATTCGCCTTATTTAACGGAAAAAAATTCTATTTTCAGATATCCCTTTAAGTCCCGAAGTATTTGTAAAAATAGCTAGTCATGCCTGTAGAAAGTAAAACATGGACTTCAACCGCTGCCTGTTGATAAAAAATGATACTTTACACTATGTGCAAACCAGAACAATCGTTCGATCCGAGTTTTTATTACATACGACTCAGAAGTAAAAATTTAATTAAATGTCTAAACGCACGATCGTGCGGGTTGGGTCTTAAAGGGATATAGCGACCAGTACTTTACGAAATTTCTGGTACTAAAACACGTAAAATCCTATGAATCCCTTAATGCGTACAAACCCTATTTACATATACACCCTAAATACATACAGTGTGTTTACAAAGTTTCAAGACTGGACTGAGAATACTAAATTTAATAAAAAATTTTGTACAGCGAACAAAAATTCTTCGAAATATGATCCTTGGGCATCAACACATTGCTGCCAGCGTTTTCTAATGGTTCATACATAGGCTACTTGGGAGTCTTCGCGAGCAAGGTTGTTAAGGGACCTCGTCGAAGCTGCATAGATCGCTGGAATCGTGTCGACTCGCTTCTTTTTCAGGGCTTTCTTGATCCTGTGGAACACAAAAGTCGCTGGGAGCAAGGTCGGGGCTATACAGGACTTGCGGCAGTATTGTCACGTTAATCTTAGCCGAAAATTCGGCAGCGGCTAGCACGGGTGAGATGTCTGGGTGAGCGCGCCGGACTCTATCCTTTAAATGGTGGTGCATCCCAGAGTAAAAACGACCTGACCCGGCGCGTCCGCCCAGACACCAGAGACGATTGGATTATTCACCAGAACAATTCGTCCTCTTACACGTTACTCGCAGCCGCAAAAGATATGGCTAAGTTTAACATGGTAATACTGCCAAAAGACTTCCTACAGCACTGACCTCGCTCCCAGCGCCT
The DNA here is from genome assembly GCA_963932465.1 of Maratus speciosus. Taxonomy (NCBI): domain Eukaryota; kingdom Metazoa; phylum Arthropoda; class Arachnida; order Araneae; family Salticidae; genus Maratus; species Maratus speciosus. The sequence continues at coordinate 218,338,172 of OZ010797.1, read as the reverse complement.
TTTTTTTATTATTCCTCCGGATCAAGAAAGACCCGAAAGGGAAGCGATTCGACCCGACTCCAGCGATCCCACGATTCCAGCTTCGACGAGATCCCTTAACAGCCTCGCGCGTTAAGTCTTCCAGGGAGCCTATGAACAATGGGAAAAGGCTGGCAGCGGTGTGTTGATGCCCAAGGGTCATATTTCGAAGAATTTTAGTTCGCTGTACAAAAATGTTTAATAAATTTTGTATTCTAGGATCAGTCTTGAAAATTTGTGAACACACCAAGTATATATCCTTTAATTATATATGTATTAAAAGGCCATTCCCTATGTTGTATGAAAGAGCTTTTCTATATATTACAGCTGTTTTAACAATGCTATTGTATCCTCAAATTAAAACAACTATTCTAATATGAATATATGGGTTATTTTTTTAATTTTAATGTATAGTTTATATTTTAACAACTTATAAGTTAATAGATATATGTATATATGTTAGAGTCACGCGCGGAACATTTTGTCCGTTTCTCATGGAAAGGACTTATATTAACATGTACTTATATTAACATATTTACGAGTAATACGATAGAGCTTATGTAACATTTTCAAAACTTACAAAATATTTATGCACCGTTTCACATATTCAGCCTTATTTTATCCTGAATGTATCAGCATAACGATTCTGTATGCCGTCGTCTTATTATACATTAATTTTGAACTGTTACTGATTACAAGAGAATATGAATAAGAACTATTTAATGAGGTTTTGTGGAATAATTATTGCAACGTTCGTTATAATATCGTAATCTATGTGCATCAATTATGTTTATGTCTGATATATTTTCTTTGTATAAATTATCACGATGTTGCGATTTCTCGTACTCTTATTCGGATTGAGAATATAAATACCTCATTTTTTAAATACTTAACAAATCATTTATTAACATGTTTAAAATTAAACGTAAGTGATAAATTAATATAAAACAAGAAGCACTCTCAGAAATGAATACTCAGAATTCACGAAATTTTCTTTGTTTTTGACGAAATGGTTTCCTGGAAAATGCTCCGAGCGAACATTTCGTCAAATTGATGAAATTAGTTTCTTCACTTGCTTGACGATATAAATTTCGTCAATAGTTTCGTCAAAAGAAGCCTGGTGGCGCCATCTTTTAAACAGTTTGGTAGCTCCAGTATTTGACACGGGGAAAGAAAAAAAATCACTTCTCTCTCTTTCCTCGGCGTGATTCGAACTCACGACCTTTCGTGTGGGAGGTCGCTGCTCTTCCAACCTGACTGCTAGGGACTTGAAAGTATCTGCTTTTAGACTGGTCTAATGAATTCTACATCGTATTTATATTTTTATAACGTAGATTGCAATTTTATCGGCGCTGCTATATTTTCTGAAAGTTTTAAGAAAGGCTAATTTATTTTTATGGTTTTCTCGTATCAATGAATAATTATAATATGGCTTGATTAAATAATTAACAACTGAAATTTTCTTTGGTCAATGGATGATTAAAATATGGTCTGGTTAATTTGTTGCTCACAAATAACGAATTGTGAAGTGCATATTGCGTGAGATTTTATCACTTTGAGTAGGAGGATAAGATTTTAAGACTTTACGGTTATATAAAGAGGAGAGGGATCAATTATGTTTATTTTTAATTTGATTGAAAACATAATATACTTCTTAAAAAAAAAAAAAAGATATCCTAGAAGTTTGAAATTTTATTGACCTAATTTTCTTATTGAATGGTTTTGAAGAACACAGGAAATTTATTCTTTTCGAATTAAAACATAACGAACGACAACATATAAATAAAATAATAATAATAATAATAAGCATTCCTAAAAATTCTAACAGCTAAAAATATAACTAATGAAGAAACAATAACTACCTACATTTCACTATTTTCTGAAAAGCACTAAGTGCTGTTTTAAAATAAATTATTACAGGACTAACATAAACAAGCGAATATCAGTTTGCTAAAATCGCAGGATTTGAGGAACTGTTTCCTTAAAATGCATTGAGTCTGACCGTGATTGAGGCAAAACTTTCGTCAAATATTTGAGGGTTTACGTTTCGTTAAAAGTCACGTGATGTTAATAGGAAATGATCGTCAAAAACGACGAAATACAACTCGAGGATTTCTGAATCGTCAAAAGGGAGAGTTTTATTTCTGAGAGCGAGTAAAACACCTGCATTATTGGCAGATTTTGTTTGTGTCCCAAAGTGGTTATGTGAATAAATATACATATATTTTAAACTTTTAAAATGATGTCACGCTGAATACCCTATATTTTATAAAGTGACGGCTAAGTACGGCTTTTAGCCGCAGTCTTCTGAAAAGTAGGGTTACGCACTGGTGCAAAAATGATCGCAGTCGTAGGGGGGTTTATTTAAGTCTCTTTAGGATCCCTAGAGTTTTATTACAAATAATTTCGAAAAGTATACTTCACCTTGTATTTTACGATTAAATAAAGCCATAGAATATTTTAAGGAAATACTGATGTTCAAAATAAAGGTGCTGCATGAACGTTTATAAATATCCACCTACGACAGCCGTCTTTTTGTTTCAATCCTAGTCAGCAGACTACGAATAAGGAGGAATTGACATTCCTCAAAATGGCGAAGCTTCAACTGTAACCGGTTCCGCAAGTGCTGAATAACGGCGGTACAAACTTCCACTAGCAAATTTGTACAGAAATTTTCCATTATTTAAATGCCTTATCTATGCAAATATGTGTCATAATTAACTGAAAAAACATCTATCCGTTATTACTGATGAGATTTTGCTCCGGCGGAAGTAACGCCCTGCAATTTCACCATATAGTGATATGGCGAAAGTTTGGAATATTTTTGAATGGAATATTTTTTTAATAAGACTTTTAAATAAGGATTTACTTGTTAAAGTTTTACCTTTGCGGTAATCAGATCCTATTGATGAGATTTAAACAAACAATAGCCGCCATCTTGTGACAACATCATCAGTTACTTCACTCGCAACTTATATGCACTACACTATCTATCGTCTCTTTTTTATTCATTTCTCCATTCACGTAGTATTCAAAGGACTGTGCTAATTCACATACTCGAACATCAATAAGACCAATTACATCAATAAAATAGATCGGGAAAGATTTTTTCTCATAGATCATAATGTAACGGAGCGCTTTTGAGTGTGTCTGTAAACGAACTATAAATGCCACAAAATTCATTTTCAATAATGAACATACTGTAGTAAACCTCAATAAATATAAAAATTCCAGGGCAATTAGAGTTTATTTACCAGAGGTAGAGCACAGAAAATCAAATGGCAGACAGACCGACAAAGAAAGCCAGTTCATAAACACATTTAAACTATATTGTGAAAAAGCATTTTTGTGCATTGTACGACATTACTGTTACATTATTGTACGACACAAGTGCCTATTGTTAAGATAGATTTAAAAAATATGCTTGAAGATTCTCTCTATTCTAAAAAACAGTAACTTACGCTGTCATCGCCGCCGCCGGTTTTGAATTTTTTGTGACCGGAGGTCTTTCTTCGTTAATATTAAGAAAAATACTGCATACAAAAATATGAATACTGTGCTCGATGCTTTTCGGCTTCTGCAATAAGACGTGGGCCAAAACTTTCAGCGCATCCTACGGCTGCAAGCGATTTCCCCCTCTCATTACATTATTCCAAATTTGTTTGTGCATTCCCAATCATTAAACTTGTATAGAATTATTGTATTGTGGGAAAATCATACATATTTTATACGCTGGTCGCTGATTCATTCTCAACTGTGTAAATTATGAAAACCTAAATCATTAGTAAATTAGAAAATCAGATTTAAGGGGGGGGGGGGGGAGTCCGTTAAAATAAAGAATTTATTTATTCATTTACTTATTTATTTTGTTGGTGGTAGTGGTGCTACATTATTAACAGTCTCAAAGTGAGCTCTACAGCTTAAATCGTGTTAAGATATTCATTTCAGATTTAACATTTCTGTTAAAATTCATTAATCTGACGGCATAAGAAGCGGGGTGATAAAAATAACTCGTATTTTATTATAGACTTGAAAAAATATTTAAAAGACTAAAAAATTATTATTTGTTAAACTTGAATCATAATTGTTTAAATATTTTTATACTTCAGATTAAAAAATTTTAATAAGAATTACAATTAGTGAATAACGTTTATTAAATTAGATGAATTATCAGGATTCGCAAATTTTTTCCACTAAATTTTAACAGTATTTTCAAAGTATTTCACTGCGGAAAAATATTGCGAAATCTGTGAATAAAGGCGGTGATGGCGAATTCTTTGTTTTAAAAATTAAATGTAAATTTTCTTATCATTAATAGTGGTGCCAGAGTCCTTGGAAATTCCAATGAGTGTGCGAACCTTGATTACCATTAGTAAATAAATTTTTTAAAATTATATGAATGTTTTTATGAAATTAACAGCAAATTAATAAATCACAATCAAACATATTAATTAAAAATAATTTAAATCAGTGTTGTTCGATTGGTGTATCACATTAACAATTGAATCACAATGTATTAGAATTATTTATTAAAATATAATGATATTAAATCTATGGCGTACTATTATGTTAAACCGATGTACTATATTACAAAATTGATTATTATTAATTTTATTATTTAACATGTATGTATAGATAAATTAGTACACATAAAATTTAAAAGACCAAAAAATAAGTTTTTTATTTTAAAAAAATCTATAGAATCATTAGTCTATAGAATTTCTATAAGTTTTATAGCGCTGTATAGAAGAAAATTCTAACGAATTCTATAGAAACACTTTCTTTTAAAAAAGTATTCTACAGAATCAGCATTCTATAGCACTTGTAAAGAATTCTATAGAGTTCTATATAGTTCTTTGAAGCATTTTAATAAAGTAAACGATGCCGGTGTGCCAATCATTAGACGCACACCTTGCGAACTTCTTAATTTAACTCTGGGATCGAAACCCTGAGCAACTTTCTTGAATAGCAACCACATACGACTGTTTAAATTATACTTTGAAATCGTAAGAAAATAATAAACAATTGTATCAGACAGTAATTCCGGTGTGAAACTTTTCATAAATCATATTCATAAAATTTAATTTACATGGAAATTTTAACTTTCTCAATTAACTTGAGTTTACTTTCAACATTCCAAAATTTTCTTTTAAGTTATATCTGAAAATTTGAGTGAAAGTACGACCAGACCTGAAATAAAATCAAACATATTTTGTAAAGAGTAACAGAAAAAGTTGTTAAATTTCAGTTTTCACCCTATTATGTTTATCATTATTTTTATTAGAAAGCGGAGCATACTCTGAATAAACTCTGCATTCTAATATAAATACCGGGTGAGCCAAAAGTTCGTTAAAACTTTAAAAACTCATAAAAAAGGAACAGATTATGATAAAGGAGTGCGGTTCTTAAGAAAGGGCTCGTAAGGTAGTCGAAATTTTTTCAGCAGAAAAAAAAATTAACTAAAATACATGTTGAAGGCGCTGACGACTCGAAACCCAATGAACAGGACAACAAAACGTGCTCCATTTATTTGTTCTTCCAATAACAAATCTTCAACATGACCTCCAGAACATTCTAGGACACTATTGTTGTGCTGTTCATTGTGTTTCGGGTCGTCAGCGCCCTGTGCATGTGGTTTTCTTTTCTTTTTTGTTTTTGTTTCTTTTTTCTTTTCTTTTCTTTTTTCTCAACTTTTCTTTTTTGTTACTCCTAAAAAACATCAGACTACCTTCTGAGCCCTTTCTTGCAAACTGCACTCCTTTATCATACTATTTTCCTTTTTTATGAGTTTTTAAAGTTTTAACGAACTTTTGGCTCACCCGGTATCTCTCTATTCTAAAAAAAAGTAACTTACGCTGTCACCGCCGCCGCCGCCGGTTTTGAAATTTTTGTGACCGGAGGTCTTTCTCCGTTAATATTAAGAAAAATACTGCATGCAAAAATATGAAAATCGGCGGTATTATAGATAAATGTTTGATAAACACGCTGGTTCAGACAGTTTTCAAATCGAATAATTATTTTAACGGATAGTTAATACTAAATTTGGACAAAATCGTTCCATTAAAATAGTTTTATAGGAGCAAAAGCTATATATGGGAATTAATTCATTTTTAGATCAATTTATTCGTTAGAATTTCCCGGTGTGCAGACTGCATTCACTTTTTCAATGTGACTCATTTTGAGGTTTTATTTCTATTTTAAATTCAAATTTTCAGCATTTCGAGAGATATTTTTTACTTATTTTAGATACTGGTATTAATTTAAACTGTTGCCAACTGTATAAACATCGCAAATAATGTTTGCTTCAAATTAAAAATTTATTTTACACGTGTCAATTATTAACAGAAAAAAAAACTCTCAAATTAGGATTAAATAATTACGTATGAAAAGCAGGAACTTATTGAAAATACTTCATAAAAACTATACTTACACGTGAATTTTAAAAGAGAAAGGATATTGTAAAATAATAAATTCATTAACATGCGCTAGAAGTCTTAAATAGGAGAAATTACGTCACATTACACTTATTACGTAAAATGAACAAAAAGTAATATTGCAAAACAGTTTAAATTTAAAAATTGCGCGAGACATTATTTTGATATTTTGAGATTATATTAATAAGATTAATATTAATTTTATTGAATGCGTTTAGACTGCTTTCGAGCGACTATTTAGTAATTTAATAAAAAAAAGAAGATTACAAGCTGAAAATGAAGTGTTATCGACAAAAAATATGATTTGAAAGAGAAAAATCTGTGAAGCAGAAAATAAAGAAATTGCTTAAATGGCTTAGTTAAGATTTGTTAACCGTCTGCGTCGTTTCCGTCAAAAGAAGGCATTGGTATTTGTAAAATATATTTGCATTTTGATGTAGATTTGCTTATTAAATTAGCTTATTTTGAAATGTTTAACTGATTTTATTTAATCAAAGACGAAAACAGCCATTGTATCTTTTAACAGCAGCTGATTTTTCCTTAAAATTCTCCAATCGAAGAAAAATGAATAGAAACCCATTTTTAGGGAGATCGCCACTGTTTTTTAAATTATAATTCAATATTTAAAAAAAAATTTAAAGTCAATTATATTAGCGTGCTTTTAGAGTCTGCGGTGTCTGAACGGGGGTTGGCGAGCGTAGCTCGTAGGTGGCCGAGCCCCCTAGGGTTTTAAAATAATAGAAATATTCAGATATTTGAATTCCAGTGTTCAGACGAGTTTTATTTGGTAGAATGATAATATAAAAACTGAAATTATCGGGTAACTTAAAAGCATACATTTGGGATATAAGCGAAAGCAACAGCACAAATCGTTGCCACTATCGTAATGAGGTCAGTGTTAGTAATGGACATGTTTTTGCTTTATGAGATAAATATCACACAAAATATATCTCATCTAGTCTCATAAGAGATGAACTCATAACAAATGAATTATGAATGTTTTAAATATATTATATCAAAATTCTTCTTTTTGTATTAAAAAATAAAATTCTTGCTAAATTAAAGTACCACATAATTATAAAATATTTTCCTATCTAATGTAAATATGACAGTACAAAACCTTTTCTTATCCAATTTAAAAATAACTCTTGAAAGTTTCGTTTGTATAGAAAGAGAATTCTTTGAGCCCATTCCTTTTCATTTAAACTTTTCTGAAATAATTATCGTTTGCTATTATCATTCAAAACAATCTTTTTGTTTGTTTATTTCTTTTAGTTAGATGTTCTTAGATTTGTGTGCATTCAATCCCAGAAGAAGAATAAATTATTCAAAGCGAAAGAACGTTAAAAATTATGTATATAAAATTTCGCTATTCCATTGAGAAATTTATTGTTTATTTATTTGGTGTTACTGCATATGTGTAAGTTTATATTTCTGTTATCGATGTTAAACATAGAAGAGTCATAGTAGATATTTGTTTGCATTTTTAATTGAAAGTATCGTATGTTCAGTGATGAAATAATATTTTACATTTATTTCAGTTTATCTTGATCTCTCCTGTGGCAATAAAAATGTACCATTATCGGGCCAATGTGACATTACTATTTTATAATGATGAATAAACACTATACATATATTTATTGTTATCTATGTTACACCGACTTATGCAACCCGCCCCCACTCCCACCCCAAAAAAATGCAAGGTTTACTGTTAAAATTTTTGTTAAACGAATTGCAACGATAAACGCAAAAATACGAAACTTAAGAATACATCTTCCATTTTTCCAATATTTCGATGCCACCCCTCCCCCCCCCTCTCCAAAAAAAAAGAAAAGATATCGATCTTACACTTTCCATCTACTCTATTTGGGGCCTTCGAAAATGCTGGAACTCGGCATCCGCGCATGCCTTTGCAGATATTTAAAAAAGAATGCTTTTTCGATGTATTTTAAATTAATATCTCGGCTAATTATGAAAATATGCAAAACAAACCGAGCCTTGGGTGAATCAATACCTGCCTTAGCGTATCTTGACTCTATATGCCGCAGATAATTTTCTATCATAGTTAAAAACGGCCTAAATGAAAATGAGCCTGAATTATTTTCACTTTATCAGGGTGCGTATATGGCTTGACATTTCACTGCCATTGTTTTTTAATAGTAACCTTATGCTTATTAGTAATCCTTAGTAATGTTTATTTATTTAGACACATAATTATGCTATTAAATAAGACGAATATCACTGCTCGAAAAGGGTGGTAGCAAAGTGTGTACAGTTTTACAGGAAATTTTGAATATAATGTCACGCCTTATATTATAGCAGAAAAATGTTACAAATTCAAAAATAATAGAAAATAAACATTTTCTGTCTGAAAAAAAAAAAAAAAAAAAAAAAAAAAACGTATTAGACGAAAATACCTGACCTGAAATACTGGTGCCAGACGCCTTGAAATCTACAAGGAGTGTATGCACCTTGTGATATTTAAGCATCTCTATGCACTCTTTTATCACGTTTTCACAAAACGATAACATACTATGCCCACACATAACGGGTTGCATGATCGATGACAATATGAAGATATTTTTTAGTTGAATTATAGTAGTTGAATCCTCCCACAGTACCAACAGAAAGACATTCAAAAGGTTGATCTGTGATAGGTATAGCTTGTAATAAGCCAAATTTTTTCTGTCTACGCTTTTTATTTTTTTGACAAATATCGCAATGCTTTACAAAGTTAGTTATATCTTGAGTCATATCAGGCCAATAATAATTGGGAGAAATTAGATTTTGCATTTTTTTAATTCCAAGGTGACCAAAATTTTCATGAGCAATTCCAAGTAATTTTTTCCTCAATCACATGGGGACTACTATTATCTTAAAGCCCTTTTTTTTAATTATCATTAATCCATTGTCATTTAAGTAATTTTGTGCGCACACATTATCCCTTTCCTGCATTTCAAGTACCTCTTTAGCATCTAACAAAAACGTGAGGGTCGATTAAAATGAGAAATATGGTTTCTAGACAACATGTAGGCTTCGACATTTGTAGATCCCTTTAAATACTCTATCTTATATTCAAACATACTCAGTTTTAAAGACCATCTAAAGAGTCTACCTCTTAGGCGTTTTAATTCTTAAGCCACACAGGAGATGCATGGTCTGTATGAATGGTAAACTTTACACCGTGGAAATAATGGTAAAATTTGTCTAAGTTGTCAATGATGGCAAGACACTCTAATTCCGTAATAAAGTAGTTTCGTTCATAGCTTCTCAATCCTCTGGAGTAATAAGCAATTGGATGTAAAAACCCATTATCATCCGGTTGTTTGAGTACGGCACCTACCGCTACCTGTGAGGCATAATATATGGAGTGGTAATTTAGGGTCATAAATTTTTAAGATGGGTTTTGTGCATCTTTCTAATAGTGCATCTTTCAACTTTTGGAAAGAATTTTGACATTCAGTGCTCCATTCCCACAAAGCATTTTTCTTAAGTAGTTTATTGAGAGGATTCCTAATTTCGGCATTTTTGTTTTTAAATTTATGGTACACATTAACTGATCCCAAAAATCTTTGGAGCTCTTTAACATTCGTAGGGGGTTTTAATTTTTTAATTACATCAATATTGGCATTAGAGGGGGTTAGGGTTCCATTTTTAATTTCATATCCTAAAAAGTTAATTTTATTTAAGGCAAAATTGCATTTAGAAAGTTTAAGTTTTATGTTCTCAAACCTACAGAAATCAAAAACTTTGTTTAGATGTTGGATATGTTCAGTTAGGGAGGAAGAAAAAATAATTATATCGTCATAATAATAGTATGCGAAATCAATTTTATATTTTGTAAGAATTCTTCAAAGAGTTCTATTGAATATGGAGGGCCCAACTTTTACACCAAAGGGGAGAACATTCCACTCAAATAAACCAGAATTGGTAGTAAAAGCGAGTTTTCCTGTATCCGAAGGGTGAATGGGGATATGCCAGTAGCCAGAGGCTAAATCTAACATGGAAAAATACTGGGCATTACACAATTTATCTAAAATATCATCAATACGGGGAAGGGGTTCTACATCGTTCTTCATTATGGAATTTAATTTTCGGTAATCTACAGATAATCTTGTCTTTTTGCCTTCATCGCGTTTCATTACTAAGGTGACAGGGGAAGAATAAGGACTAGTACTTTCTTTTATTAGGCCAGAATTTAACAAAGATTGAATTTGGGTTAAAATCTCCTTTCTATCAACCATCGATGTACGATAAGGTCTCATAGATACTGGTAGGTCAGAGTTTAAAAAAATTCGCTGTGGCTCAATATTTCTCTTCCCTACATCATACTTGTTTCTCGAAAAAATATCGAAGTAATCCCTTAACATTTCCCTTAAGTTATCATTATCTATAGCATTTATTTCCCCAATTAATTTAGTATTATCATTAGATCGCGCGAAGGATTCAGGAGCCATGGTATTTCCATAATCGGGTTGCATATGTTGATATTCATTTCTAACATTGAAAAGATCTTACTTTGTTTCTGGTTATACATGAATTTACAACACTATCTCCCTGAGTGACACTACAACTAGCACAATTAATTTTCAAATCAAATTTTGCACAGTCTGGTAATCCTAAAATTACATACTCTAAATCGGTATCACATACAAGAAAATTAACATATTGTTCATTATTACCAATTCTAATAAATAAATCACAAGCTTTTTTAATTTGGACAAAGACTTTGGCTTGGCCAACATTAATTGGAAAAATATTCATAAGTTTAGCATTCAATAAATGTACAAAATGAAGTGGCAAAATTGAAATCGTAGAACCAGTATCCACAACACAAGGTAATTGATAGTTTCTCGTATAACCAGATACAATTAATTGTTAAACATTATCAGTATTTTGTGGTGGGGGAGCGGAACTAGTTTCAGATTGTAAAGGATTAACATTAAACACACAACTATTCTCCCAGTGAAATGCATTAAGTATTCCTTGATTCAAACAAATTCTACAGGGTCTAGATAAATAATTTCTTTGAAAATGATTGCTCTGCATTCTATGATTCGAATATCTAGAACCATGTGCATTAGACTTAGAATTAAAGTTAGTATTAGGGGGGTTGGAATTCGGTGAGCGAACCCAATTTCTGGGAGCATCATATCGTGGTTGACTAGGTCGAGCTTGTTGCTGAAAAGGTGTGCCATTGGGTTGAAAAGGTCTAGCACTGTGTTGAAAAGATCTATCATTTGAAAAGTTATTTCTTGTAGTATTTGGATTAGAGGTAGGAGTGACTACAAGTTGTCTGACTAATTTATACCAATCTGTGGAATTATTTGAGGAACTTACAATCAAAACATTCTGATACTGTGGTGCTAAGCCATCAGTAAGACCCTGTACTATAAATGTCTCACATAATTTTAGTTTCCTACCAATCTCTACTTTTTTTATGGAAGTAATCTTCCAAATCTTTTAGATCGTTTAATTTAAGTGAAGAAAAATCAGAAAATCTAGGTACTTCAATTTTGATAAATTTTTCTACTAAAATCTCTGAAATTTGAGCATAATTATCACAATTTTGGCAATCATTGATATAAATTTTCAAGGCCTCTCCCTTTAAATATTTTGAAATATTTTCAAATTTCCAAGTATCATTTTCTTTAATGCAAGAATTATCAAAGTATGTTAACCATTGTTGAATGTTCATTTCCAAATCGGGGTCAAAAGATACAATACTAATTTCAGTCATTTTTCTTTTTTGTTTCCATGTAATAAAACTAGAGTATCTAACTGTACTTCCTGATCGTAAAAGCATTACAAAATATACCTCAAAATCTCTATCATATTGCTTAACAGAAATATAAAAAAAATAATAAAAATCTCATAATAAATAATAAATTAACACAACATTACTAAATCTCAGAATATTAAAATATTCTATCATTTAAATACTCGTAATCTTTTGAAAATATGCATAAATTCAGTAAAATAAACGCATCTCATTTCGAATAAATAATCAAATAAAATAAAATAAAATAAGTTATGCAATAACAAAGAATAAACATAAAAAATTTTTCATCACTAAACAGAGATCATTTTCTTAAAAATTACTTACGTAATGCTGAATGCTGTCTTTATTGGGTAAGTAACAACATCTTATGTTTGTTGTTGTTTTTTATATTGATGTCAGAAATTTTATCTGTAATTTGCTTCTTCCTGGTGACCGTCGTTATTGGAGGAACAAAAAGTCGATACCCGCTGTGTTTCAGCAGAATTTGTCGTATTTCTACTTTGATAACTTCCTCTGGTCGCCATCTGATATTTTCTATTATCTATAATTGCTTACCCATGATTAAATACTACGTAGCGATGGCTTGATTTAAATTGAATTGGTGGAAACTGCACCGCCGAAAGCTCTTTAAATGAAACCCTGAGTTAAATTACGCATTGTCTCAATTATTCCGGAGAAACCTACACTGGATAAATGTGTTACCTGGCCTACCACTCGATGACTGCAATTTCTTACAATATCCATGTTGATTTACTACGAAACATTCTATTTCAGCTTAATCTAATGTACGGCTTCCAGATTGATTATACATCTACTATGACATCAAAACTAACCACACTTTCGAATCACCATATAACGTAATATCGTTATATAAGTCGACAGGATGAGAAACGTTATATTAGTCGACGAGGATTCAACTCTACCTGTGATTCTATTAATTTCAACATTGCACTACTGGTAACATAACAACCAGTTATTCCGTTCACAAGAAAAGTCTTCCAATGTTAGGATAATCTAACATATATATATATACATATATATTTTTATCTCGAAAGGAATTATAATGTCATATTACGTATTTTTGTTTAAAAAATTCAAAACATTTATGTTTATTATGCACTTTAATTTGTTTTTATATTTACTACATAATTAAGTTTTGGCAGCATTGCGTACATATTGCTCTTTTTCTTCTTCCCTCTATAAACATTTTTGATTGACATTCTTTATTGAGTGACAAAATAGAACCATACATGGATTCACATCATTTCCTCATTTGTCAATAGAAAAGAATAGGATGAAATAAAGAGAAAACTTATTTAACTTACATGTGTTTATGTTGCCTTTATAGCTTTATTGTATCTCAGATGAAGATGACATATTACAGACACTAGATATAGTAATTATGCGTTTAACTACATGCGACATAAATTTTTATCACTATAGTAAAAGTTGTATTTTTATTCCCGTTTGATTATTATGCATTTAATAATAAGTTAACAAATAAATAAGAGTATTACGTAGTTTCATACTAAATTAAAATTTTAAAATGAGGCGTCATATCCTAACACCAAGAAAAAATTTAATATAAAATCTACAACTGTAAAATTTTAGCATATAAATCAATGTTTACCTTACTTATTTTGTTTTGTTTTATCAAAAATAATTTTAACCAGGAAATGTAGTAAATTAAACGTGTCTTAAATCCATGTGGTAATCGCGCGAAATCCGACGCTTGATTTTATATATAAAATAAAATTTCTTGTTTAACTGTGTTTACTCGAACAACATTATACCGTTAAAAATAAAAGAACAGATATATCGCCCGTACCATGCAGTGTTGCCAGTGGGATACTTTTTAGAATTTGGATCTCTTGATTAGCACCACTTTTTTGAAATAGTAAAATTATTTAGTAGCCTTATTTAGTGACATATTAATTAAGGCTAAAACAAGGGGAATTTTACCATTTCAGAAAAGTGGTGCCAACCAACAAATCTGATTTTCTTTTTTAAATGAGCCGATTGGCAACACTGATTTCATATTACATAGTTTGACATGGTACCGCTGATATAAGTATATCTAAACAGTACTATTAATTATTAATTCTTTTCAAACATGGAAGAGTGAATGAAGAGGAATTGACATACTCTCAAAATAGTGAATCTTCAATTGCAAGCAAGGCCTATTTACTACCGGGGTAAACTTCCACCAGTAATTCTTTTATTTATTTAAACGCGTTGTTCATTCAAAATTTCTGTCATAAATAAGACAAAAATATCTATTTGTTTTTATTGATTCAAGTTTGTGCCGCAATAGTGCAGTTCCACGTATTGCGACAACATGTAAATAACTTTAATAATGCTATCTTAATAGGTTGGTCGACGATCAAATCAAGAATTTTCTCTTTTTATTAAACTTAAAACATAACTATAACCATATTCGCGACAACCAAGCTTTATCTGGCAAATATTTTGTTTCTAATAGCATACTAATATATTTTCATAGAAAATATTGGTTTAGCCCAAATTCTAAGTAATTATATATTGCAAAATGTTTGTAAGAAAAAGTGGTGCCAAATAAAACCAATTGGCAGCATTACATTTAAATAAAAAATATTGGCTGTCGTTCATTAAGGGTTAAAATATCCTTAAATTATCAATTTCCATGGAAGAAACATTGCCTACATATCTATAGCATGTTTCAACCCTCCGCCTACAAGTCGGGTCCAATGGACCGGATAGAAAAAAACGGAATTACCGTAATTTCTCGCGTATCCGCCGCGGCTTGGTTAAGTCTTTTTCAAACCGGAAATTTTATTGAAAAAAATAAGTGAAAAAGTGCTAAGCTGAAGCATGTCACATTTTTTAAAAGATAAATTCTGGTAGGAAATCGACTTATCTGAGGTGCAGCGGATACGCGCGCAATTACGGCAGTTAACACATTGTATGCGGGACACGTAAGGTCCCTAAGGACCGGCGGTATAAAATTATATAAATAATATATTATATAGTTTTAAAAACATTTTTCACTTTTTAAAAACATTTATTAAAACATTTTTATTAAAATATTTCAAACATAAAAAAAGGTTCTCCTTCACACGAATTACAAAAATATATTTCTGTAATTCTCGGTAAATCCGCTAAAACATTAAAAAAAAATTGAAAAAAATAACGGCTTTACTGTTTTTTTTTCCATTGTACTCGAAAGAAAAAAAAATAATAATTTGCGTACTTTCACAATTTCTGTATTTGCTGTCTCTTAAACGGAAATTAATGTCACGTAAAATTAGTGTCGTGTTTAACATGTTAATAAATATCCAGGTTCTAAGAATATTCAGATCTCAGGTCTGCTACAAGCGACTATTTTTTTATTCTATTTCGCCCACTTTTTCAAAACAAAAATCTTTTACATACGCTTTGACAACTCTTGCAAGAGAATCGTACTAAAAAATCGTACTAAAAAAAAAGCATTTTTTTTTTTTTAAGTAAGCGAAGACAATATAAAAATAATCGTCTGTGGCGACCCGGAGATCTGTACATTCGCTTTAACACTAGAAGCGCCATGAGGGGTCATTTTGACCCACGCCCAATTCATAATAGTCGATTCAAAGCAGAATTTTTTTCATGAGATAAGTTAAATGTGTGCAGCACCAAAATAGGCAAATTAAATAAGTTAAGAAGTTTTAAATAAAAAAATTTGTGTGAAATACTTCTTATAAAACTGCTGTAAAATTGCTGGCGGTTCCAGTGTTAATATACACTAATTATTACTAAAGCTAGAGCAATTTACCTCTCCAGCCGCGGGTAACTCTATTTTCTCCCTCCCGTGGGCTACTTTTTTAAAATTCAGATTGCTTGTTTAGCACTACTTTTTTAAAAGCGTATAATTCAGCTTATTCTCGCATTATTTAATCTGTAATTAAATACAATGACTCATTCTACTTCAAAAAAGTAGCGGGAATCAAACAATCTTAGTTTGAAAAAAGTAACCAATGAAAAAGTTGCCCGTGGCTGGAGGGTTAATTACGCATGTTGGGCGTGTTTTTTTTTTGTAATTTTGCACTGATTCTGAACCTTTTGATGGCTCTAACTTTGGCAACAAATTTTGTGCATTTTCTTAAATGGGTGCTTACTTGAAAAGCAAAACTATTAAGGTGCTTGGGTGATATGAATGCGATTAGAGTAAAATTAGTTATCATGGGATGTTTTAACTATTGTTCACAGATGAGATTTTAAAAATGCAAAAATAAAGTTAAAAACTTGGTTGGATTAAAATACATTAGCATTAACATGCATTGTGTAAACATTTGGATTGGTTTAAGAAGAATGCAAATTGTTTACCAAAAGAAAATTTAAATAAATTACTGATTTTTGTATGCTTTATTATTATTATTATTAGTATTATTATTATTATTTACATTTGTCATTTTCCAAATCCACTAAATCTTTAACGGCAGCGCTTTCAATTTACCGTATTTTGTATACCTCTTTTTGTGAATTGTAATATTCACCTTCTGTAATCACAGACATTCTAGACTAGATAAAGTGATTATTATTATTCGGAAATAGTCGAATTCAAATATCCTCTAAATTGACAAGACTCCTTAAAGATCGCATTAAATTACGGTTTAAAAATTCAAATTGCTCATTAGCACCACGTTTTGCAAAAGAGATATTTAGGTTATTTAATAACAAGTAAAAAGATACCATAATAAAGGAAATTATATTATATTATTTTATAAAACTGATGAGAATCAAACAAAAAAGAATAAAATGCATAAAAGACACAGCCCGTCAATATCACGGAGCGAGAATTAAGGGGTTAAGGGCAGATTCATTAACTTACTGGGAGACTACATTTAATAAATACATTTTTTCCAATGCGTATTAAAAATTTCATATTGTCTGTGTATTTAATGATTCTTAATATATAATATTCAGTATTTAATTTTTAGTATGTATGTTTTCATATTCAATTTTAAAATTCATTTATGTTAGTGCTGCACAACCTTTTTGCCAGAAAATTATTTGCCACAACAGAAAATGTAAAAGTAACATTTTAATTATTTAATGGCAAATTAATTAATTATGGCAATTAATTAGGAAAATTATTCTGCATAAAAATAGTGGTAATCTAGGTGGACCGCGGGCCACAGGTTGTGCACCCCTAATTTATATAAATTCTTTTTTGGAATTATTATATTCAATTAATTTAGAAAGTAGTATTCAAACCGGAAAAACAGTACTGTAAATATAATATGTACATATTAAACATGTTTCTGTGACGAGTAACTTCAACACAATATTGGCAAAAATCAAGAATGTGGGCTGTTGCGTCCGACGGTTCATGGTTTTACTTTAAGACTATGTGCAAATGTTGATAAGGAAATTGTTAACACTAGAACGGCCGTAAATTTTGCACAAGTTTCATAAAAATACTTGACACAAGAATTTTTATTTAAAATTATTTAATTGATTTATTAAACGTATATCGGCGTGGTTTAAATTTAACTTTTTTTATGAAAAAATTTCTGGTCCCAATTGACATTTAATCACATGGTTGGAGTCGATTCGACTCCTTCCGGGCGTTCTAGTGTTAAAGCTGTTATATTTACAATGTTTGCAAAATAACATGGGAATAGGAAATATTAGTATTGTGAATAGCTTAACAGTAAATATGAATTTTTTTCTTTACTTTTTTTCTGAAATCCCGAGGAAAAAATCACCCAGATGATCTTGTAGGCAATAAAAAAGCAAAACAACTCTACTGCTTTTTTCATGATGACCTTGAAACTAACGAATATGATACCATCATTAGATAAGACAATTTCTATTTAATATTTAACCCTTCACTGCACCACATGCCACATCTGGTACATACCTAAAAACACTGTAATTCTTATTATGTGCCATGAATTTGGCCAACATGATCTCTATCCCTGATCAAGAACAGTCCAAAGAATAGAATAACACTTATTTTATCCATGTCAGATGGCTGCATTTGACAAAAAATTAGAATTTTTTCTTCGGAAACAAAAAAATAAATAAATAAATAAAATAAAAAATAAAAAAAATCGATTAAGGTATTAAGGTAAAATTTACTTTCATTATTTTTACTGAATACTTAAAAATAATAATATAAAAAAGTTTCAGAGTGTTAAGCAGATAAAATTAATTAATTTAAGCTCATTTAGTTATAAAATACACACACACACACAGCAATACAGTATTTTAAAACCCTAATTGTGTACATAGGGTACACGCCATAAAATATGTAATTTTAGCTGAAAATTTGAAATTTATTTTTTTTTTACTATTTTTCTCGTTATTAGATCAATATATAGATTTCAAATAATTTTTTTCATAAAAATAGAAAAAATCGTGCAGTGAAGGGATAAATTTCAACATTTGAAATTGTATTGCTTATTCGTAATGCTGGTTACGTTATTGTGCGATTAAAAAAGATGAAGAATTCTATTAAAAATTATGGTATTGCACAGTGGTACTATCAGCACTATGGTATTACTAAATTTTTCCATTATACAGTAGGGGAGGTATGATACAATTAAAAAAAAAAAAATTGCAACCCTTAGAAAGCTATTTATAAACAAATTTTTTGTGTTTTCTTATAAAGTGACCTTTTATTCGTTTATTAAAAATATTGTGAATTAAAAAAATAATCACTCAAATTATATATCCCAATTATTTTGAATGGTTACTACTGTATCATATCTCCCCATTACTGGGGAGGTTTGATACACTATCAAGGGTGGTTTGATACATTGCTATGTAAATAGAAAAAAAAAATTACAGACAATTCAATTTATGCGTCATACATTTTTTTATAATAAATCTTGAAATATTTAAGTAAAATTTGAAACGAAATGACATTGACATATTTTTTTTTTTTCAGAAATGTTTTTTACGAAAAATATTTAAACTATCGCTATTATTTATACAATCCTATTAACACACTTTTTAGAAAATAAATAATGAAAAAAAAAACCCTTGAAATCTACCTGCAAGGAAAAATGAAGTGAACATTGCTGATTTGCAAACAATTTAACATAAATTTAGCACATTTAAGATTCCTTTAACACTTTCAGGGCAAAGCATTTTCAATGCTAAAGTGTTGAATAAATGAATGACACCGGAATTTAGCAACAAATTTAATTAGAAATAAGAAAAGGGATATATTTCACTTTCATGCTAAATGAAAGTATTTTACCAAAATGCTGGTGCCAATGTGACGTTTGGGAATTAAAATTAAGTGGTTTCATAAACATACCATCACCTCTGAAATGGTTAAAAGAAAAACTAATAACTCTATCATTTCGATAAGTAAAATCGGGTAGATTTAACATTTTTTTTCAATTTGCCCTTCGCAAATTATAGAAAGGTTTTCCCTTTCAGGCCATTTAAACTTTTTCCCTTCAACATGATGAGCAAAGCGAACTAACCATCTATCATCGCACTGCTTTTCCATGTAACCTACATAATGTCTATGAATAGTCTCTTTATTCTTCCTTACCAATTTCAGTAGCTCTTGTTGTAAAACAATAAGGAATATTACAGTCCTATATTAGTTTGCAAACTTAAAAACTATTAAATTTCAAATATACAAGTGTATCATTTCTCCCCAGTACTAATGTATCATTTCTCCCTATTATGCCTTATTTGATTTTCAATCACTTTGTACAAATGCAGTTGCAAAATGATAATATACTTTCTAGTAAAACTAATCCTAACAATGTGCTTTATATATAAAAAATATATAAGCTATTATCTTCACAATAATAAGAGTTATGAAAGAAAATCAGTCAATGAAAAAATTTACATTGACATTCCAAAAACCTTCAAAATTAAAAGAAAAGAAAAGTTGTCAGTTCTTCACTGATTAGTCCAGCTAATGATGGCTTCAGCAAATAAAAGAAGACTTCCCATGTATTAGAATGGCTGTTAATGTCATTTGTTGAGAAAAATTGTCAATGTATCAACCCTCCCTATGTATCAAACCTCCCCTACTTCCCCTATATATATCAACATACAGATGAAATACAGGTCTGTTCAAAAGAATTGGGATACATATTTGGCTATGGACGGTACCTCCTTAAATCAATTTTTTAAACGTTTATTTAATTATCTTATTTACCTCATTTCCCTAAATAACGAAGTTTTGTTAAAGCTTTCAGGGAGTGTTGGAAAGTGTTTAATAATCTATGCCGTACGTATGATTTTTCTTTCTTGTTTATAAATATAAAGTGTGGCAAAGCGAAAGATAATATTTTTATTTATTTGATCGTGTTCATCGGCAGACGATTATTGAGAAGAATCGAAACAACTCTACTCCGCTGTTTTTTATTCACGCTGGAGTTTGCGTACATTCGAATATTGTCGGCGCCAAGATGTGTTTTCTGTCCTTGTACGGAATTTATTTTTAAAAGTTTTAATTTAAGTATAGTATTATATTTATCATCATGTCCAGCGCATCCTTCTGCCCCTACAAAAACGTGTGACCCGGACATGACGAAAAATATTCTTTAATTAAAACTTTAAAAATAAATTATTTACACATTTTGGAGCCGATAACATTCAAATGTACACAAACTCTACGCTGTAAAAAACGGACAGAAAACGGAAATTGTACTGGCAATCGAGACGCCAGTACTATTTACGTATTTTAAGGGAAAATTTCTCCCGTAAATTCCAGAAGAACGGAAATTTTTCTGAAATTTACGGGGGGAAATTCCCGTTAAAATACGGAAATAGTACTGGCGTCTCGGTTGCCAGTACAATTTCCGTATTTTAGTCCGTTTTTATTTACAGTGTAGCGTCAATAAAAGCAGCGGAGAAGAGTTGTCTCGATTCATCTCAATAATCGTCTGCCGATGAAAACTGTCGAATAAATAAAAAGACTGTCTTTCACTTTGCCACAAGTGCTTTTAAATATTGTGTATTGTCACTAAACTCTTGTTTAAAATAATGGCAAAATATTTGTGCCCTGTTTATAGCACATTTTTTTTAGTTGTAAAGAATACTTGACTCTTTAATTATTTGTCATCACGACTCTTCTCTTTTTTAAATACAGGTTACCCGGTTAATACGCGATCCCACTTAATACATGGATTTTTTCTAAGCCTTTGAACATCGCCCATAAGACTAATGCAAATATATCACGTTTAACCCTTTCCGGCGCGGCGTCCTAAGGACACCTAATTTTAATTCCAAAACTGACAATCCGCACCAAGAATATTTAACTAAAATTTTCCTATTATAATGCATATGAAAATAAGCAAGTTCATATTTTCTAATAAATTCGTTAATAAATTGCGGTTTCAGTCCATTATTTCATCAGTTTATAAACAGAATTACTCCGCGCCGGTAAGGGTTAAGACGCAAACGGTTATTACTTGATCCTGCTTAATATGCGATAGTTTTTCGTTCCTTTGAGATAAAAAATCACGTTTACGACGCCAATTCATACATGAAGATACGAATTCCTTCTCATTTTTTCTCCAATGTTGTCAACTTAGTGCATTTTTTTATTGAATAAAAAAAGCTGTTTCTGTGTAGAAATATTTATTTTATATAATGACAGATTAATTAAGGCGAACATTATTAATCTGAAGTAGTGGGAGATATTTAAATTTTTAAAACCCGGCTAAATTACAACAATGAAATTTTTCTTTGGTCCGGCGTCACAACATTCTTTGTCTCTCGCTTCGTGTATGTTTTTACTGTAGTAGAGAGAGACTAATTCAAAATGCTCTGATACGTCATAAAAATTATTACAATTACAAAGGATTATACTTGTTGCTAGTTAGGTTATATTTGTTGCTAGTACATTAGACTACTACTAAGTTTTATAAAGCATATTATAGGCAAAAAAATTTAAACTCTCAAATATTAAACTAAAACGACTGTGGTTGTATAATTGTAAAAGTATTTTTTTGCATGAGATCTCTTTATATCCAACCTGTTTAAAATTTTAATCTTATAGATAAACAATATAAAAAACTACTTTACAAATACAGTACATTGGTTAAAAAAAAAGCAATATTTCCTTAAAAATTAAATTTTTTTTCTTGATCTTTCGCCTTTTAATAACTGTTATATTTTCTCGAAAGAACTAAATATATTTTCTTATGATAAGATGATAATGTGATTAACAAGCGATAAAATGAAAAAAAAATCGTTTCTTGGATACATTTATTTTAAAAAAAAATAAGTTTTTACAGTGTTTATTAAGGAACAATTAATTCATCATAACAGTTTAAGTAAAAATATTCATTAGTTATTTTTTCATTTGGTTTCAAAAAGTATCATAATTTTAAAGCAAATGGTTATGAAATAAAAAAGAATATTCTAGTGCCTCATTCTAAATAACTGATATTTGCAATTTTACTGTTTACAATTTTAAATAATTTTTATATTTGACACATACTGATATTTAAAAGCATGAAATGAAAGATATTTTTAAAAATTACCTGACGAGCATAAATTGTTTCTGTTGGGGAATTATACGTACTTATTAAAAAATGAATAAATAAATGAATAAATAAATAAATAAAATAATAGAGAGAGACAAACCTGCCTTTTTTCTCAAATCGTTCACGATAAAGCCATCTCAAAAAAGTTATTAGACGCGGAATATAATTATTTTGAGAACAGAAATGAAAATTTTAAAATAAGGGTAGCCACCCACTCCAATATTTCACTTGGTAACACTTTTCACACTTTAATATGTCCCTTGGATCAAAACAGCCTAGAAAAGAATATAGTTTATATAATTTTGTTAAATCGTCATGCAGTAATAGAAATTCAGCATTTCTGGTCGCTAATATTAAATTCAGGTGACAAACTTTAGTTTATATTTTCACAAAAATCATCCGAAATAAAATTTTAATTTAAGTAAAATACACTGAATTATCCAAACATATTCAAGGCATTTTGTTTTACTAAAAGTATAATTATAATCACGATAACTATAAATAAATTCATATAAGAAATATCGATGAAAAATAATTCCAATTTTACATAAATAAATTCGTCATCATATATAATTCGTCATCATAATAAGTTCAAGTTTATAGTACATTCAAATCATTATTTTTCGAGAAATCGTGAAACTTCACTTTGTGGAGGTCTAAAAAGTCTTTCTACCATATTAAAACAGGGTTGCTAATTTGGTCTCCATTTTTATTACGAAATTTCAAGATCATACCAAAAGTAAAAAATAGTATTTTAAGTTTTGTTAAACGAGAGACATTTAGCCATCATACAGTGGGAAAGTTTTTCTTTCGAAATTCCCAGTGTCAGTTTGAGATTTCGGATTAAGATTGGAGATCAATCCAGCAACCCTGCTATTTTCCATTATTCACCAACCACGTATAAAAAAAAAAAAAGAAAATACAAAATTTACTTTTCAGAAATAGTGGTGCGAATACAATATAAAAATATTAGCCAGTGGCAGCTGTGTACGCTCGAGTTTACTCGGGATAATAATTAATTGCAATATATATGGAGCCGAGATAACTCAGAATAATAAGGGAAGCGGTTAATCAAATTTCTTTTGAAAATGTATAAGTTTTAATAAAAAGCAGATAAATATAGTGTCAAAAGTGGGCGTTACCTTCTAGAAAAACAATTTTTGTGATATTTTTAAAATGTAGACGACCCTTATTATTGCAAACGTTGTTTGTACATTCTGAAAGAAGACAATTTCTAAGCCGAATATTTTGATACTTTTAGTGCAATTATATCATAAACGGTCTGCAAATAAAGACAGGTATCTCTTACATATCTACTGAACATTATACGTACAAATTTGTTATGTGGAGGAAGAACAATGTTTCTGTAATAAGGTCTATAATCTATTATTAACCCATTTGTGCCTGAATTTTTGTTTTCTCAAATTTGATGGTAAATTCACTTTAAAATGTTGCAAAATAAACTGGAAAAATACTTTAAAAAATTACGCTTTTTTTTTTTTTTTGATAAAATGTAAACTTACTAAATATGGGAATATGCATAATATTTATATGCATATGTATATGTTTTGTCTACATTTATGTAAAATAAGCTTTTAAATTGTATATTATGTACCATAATTAGTATTTTTATGAACTACTAAAAAAATATATTTATTTCTTTACAGAGACTAATAACGTTATATGTATTATTAATAATAAACTAAGAATAATCATATTTGAGGCTTAAAAACAACTTGTTTCATAATCATCTTGAAAAGGACTTTACATAAATAACTCTCTGCTAAATGGCTAATAAAAATATGTACCCATTCGTGACTAGCGCGCTATATTTTGAACGTTACAAAAATGCATAAAAAATAGACTTGAACATATATTTTTACAATTTAAAGAATTACGTATTTCAAAGAAGTCTAGAAGCTAAGATTATGACTTATTTATTTGGATCCTTGATCGAAAAAATAAAAATAAACTTACTTTTTACATTTTGCCATCTTGAACAATGAAAAATCTATAAACACCGAAAAAAGGCCTTCGTTTAAGCAAATAAATATCCCTCTTATAGTGCCATCGCTCAGTAACAGATAAAGACATTTATAGATAATTATTTTATATAGTTTTCATATTATAGAGAAAAAGAACATTATACAAATTTATTAAAATTCGAAGCGTCCCAAAAATGGGGCGCTAGGCATAAATGGGCTAAGAGTTAAATATGTGCGAAGTACATTCAGTTTTGACAACAATATTTCAGAATTCAAATCAATCAAAAATATTAGTTAAGAACGTCATAAAACTTACAACTTATTGATTTTCCTTTTTAATGCAATCAATATGAAAAAAAAAGCCACATAATATTTGATTCAAGTTAAACATGTTTCGAAGCAAAATGTTTTTTATAAGAATAAAATCAAGTAAGCTGTACAAGAAACACGGCAAAAGACAAAGTTATATCAAATTTTCTGCTTCGGAACGCGTATAACCTGGGTCGAATTTATTCACATTTTCAGATGCATACTGGGAGGGTGGAAGGCATGATATTATACATATTTTTGTAAGTGCTTGTAAATATCTGCAAATGTACACATTAGAAATTCTTTTGGATTTTCTTTACGAATGCAACTAATTTAAAAACAACAATTCCAACGTAAGAGTTGTGATTTCAACGTGAAAGAAATGATGAAGTATACTGATATATTTAGTGACATATTAGAGCGGTTTGAGACGAGTAGGCTAATAGTTAAATACACTTTTTAGTCTATTGCAATATTTTAATGTTTATGTAACAATATCATAGTTTTAAAAATCAGAAAAACCAATGATTAAAAATGCGCAAAAAATATATGAAAAGCAGCAAACAGCTGTTTTGAATCTACTAACGAGATTCTTCTTCAGTGCAAGATAGAGAAACAGGAACAGCGTGCTAGAAAAAGCAAGGTTGAGCAAAAGCCTTGCTTTAATATTGTAGCACAAAGACTTTATTTGCTAATATCATAGTTGTTTCAACTTTATGGGTTTTTTATGTAATTTTGAAGGAAGCATTTTGAACTAAAAAAACTTTCTTGAAATCAGATACAAATAAATCACAATAATAAATAATTTTACTAAATAATATTTATCTCACAAATTATGTTTTTTTTTTTTTTTTTTTTTTTTTTTTTTTTTTTTTTACTGTAAAAAGCAGAAGTTTGGTAGCTAAACAATATTAAAATTTGTCAGACAAGAATTCATTTTCCTGTCGGAATAATACTTAAAAAGAATAAAAATTAATTTTTAAATGTATCTTACATTAATTTTTAAATGTAACTAAACTGTAACTAAACTGTATTGAACTAAAAAAACTTTCTTGAAATCAGATACAAATAAATCACAATAATAAATAATTTTACTAAATAATATTTATCTCACAAATTATGTTTTTTTTTTCTTTTTTTTTTCTTTTACTGTAAAAAGCAGAAGTTTGGTAGCTAAACAATATTAAAATTTGTCAGACAAGAATTCATTTTCCTGTCGGAATAATACTTAAAAAGAATAAAAATTAATTTTTAAATGTACGAGTATCTTACATTAATTTTTAAATGTATCTTACATGTTAATGTTAAGTATAACTTACAATTAAGTATAACGTACCCTATTCGTTTATTACTCACTCTTTTGAGTAAACAAATTTAATCTATAGACACTGGTAAATAAATTCAAATACTAGACCATGTGTAAACAAAATTTATAGTTATTAGTCTCGTTTATTCATAGAAGTCTCAATATTTTCATCCATTAAACCAGGCATAAAAACTGCCAACACTAGAGCCTCCGGTTTAATAAAAATGTTTTATACCAGAATTTTTATTTAAAATTATTTGACTGATTTATTTTACGTGAACACGAGTTTTTAACATTTAACTTATTTTGTGAAAAAATGCCTGCTTCTAATTGACATTTAATCATTTGTTCGGAGTCGAATCGACTCCTCCCGGGCTTTCTTAAGTTAAAAAATTCTTGTCGATTTAAGCGAACTTTCAGTGAACAAAATCTATAGTTACATGCTTTTTTTTATTCGAATCGGCAATATTTTTCTGCAGTTAAACAAGGCCTAAAAACTTTTGGCAAATTGTTCGACCTCTGTGTAAGCAAAATTTATAATTTTAATGTTTATGTTAGAGCAAAATTAAAATTGTTGAAGTGAAAGAATAAAATATTTAAAAACCATCTCGTTTAACAGAATTTCTCCATTCTGGTATTTTCTTAAAGTTGCTTTATTTTAGTAACTGAATGTTTCGAAATTAAACAGGATTCGCACTCTTCAAGTACTTTGAAACACCATTACCAGAATTTTAAAGTAATATTTGCCTTAGATTAATTTCAACGCACATATTCTAATTGGTAAATCATCTAATATTTGCCTTATTTAATGAAAACAAATTCTATCTTCAGATATACCAAACAATACTTTACGAAATTTCTGGTTCTAAAACCTTAAAAATTCCTTGAATCTCTTTATGCGTACGAACCCTGTTAACCCCTTGAGGGGCTGTGATATAAAATATATCCCACCTAATTTAATCAAGATTCTCACCAGAAAATTTTAACTAAATTTTATATTTTTAACTTTGGAGGAAGAGGGCTAAGAGGTATCCGACCCCACTAACAAAAAACGCCCTAAATACTCGCTTTTGCTTAACGATGAAGACTGAGTTTCCCTCACCTTCTGCTATACTTAACCTTTCTGTTTGTTCTGTCCTGTCTATAGTATAAAAAAAAAATGTTTTTCTGCTAGTTCTTTAGCATTATATATTTTTAAACTAATGTATGGTCTCTGAAAAGAGTCTTTTTTTTATGGGCACTCCCCGGTAGCTTTTCCTTCTTTTTTTGGAACTAATGGAATTTTCTTTCTTTTTTATTTATTTTTTTTCTTTTCTTTGGTTTTTTTTTTCTTTTTCACATATGTTATACTAGTACTTATGTACTTTGTTATATTTTGTTAGTCTTTTCTTTTTCTTAAAAGTAAATTTAACTTTTGTGGCTACCAGCCACGTCTAAACATTATTTTTTTTAAGGCACCCTAATGCCCTTGCAACACAATCACCTATCCACTGGATGTAAAGTTGCAACGCAACTAGGTAATCCATTCAGCTGCTCACATTGTTCCATTGTTCCATTGTTGAGAAATTGCTTTTCTTTATTTAAAGATAAAATTTTTCGATTATTCCGGTGACAATTCAATATTTAGAGACACTTTTGCTTTCCCCTTAAGGGGTTAAAGACTTCAAATTTAAATGTTACTTAAAAACTTCTGTAAATAATCAAGCGATAATTTCAGCAGCAGCCTGATATACGTATATAAGAAATGTCTCGCTCTTTAAAATGCTATTGAAATAGCAACACAATTAAAAGTTTAAAAGAAAAGTTCGTTTATCATAAATAAATCCTTTGTAGTACTTCCAAGGTTTACAAAAATTTTTTAAAACGTTCTTTCATTATACGGTACAAAACTTCACCACTCTCAACGGTGTCCAATGGCTAATACCTAATCCGTTAGTCATAGGCATACAGTTCCAAGTACAAAAATGCTTTACATGAGATAAAGACATATTTTAAAGCGAGTTGGGTTATTAAAAGCACTTTTAAAATATTGCGAAATTTAAATTTTTATATTTACCTAAAATTTTATATTAAAATTTTTAAAGTTTTAAAGTTTTACTATAAAATTTTACCTTAAGGTACCAAATCGGAAACCATTCAGCCAATTCATTTAGAAATTATGTACGTTTAAAATTTGGAACGCCTAACGTTAAATTTATTTGTAATTGTTGCAATACAGCATTCAATGCGTGTAGTTATTTAAACATAACTCAAGAACTACTATGTGGAATAAGCAGTAATTTTATGTTATCTTAATTGATGCTTCGATGAAACGATTTTTGTTTCTTTTTTTAATCATAAGTTATATTTCATATACAGGGAGAGTCTAAAGTCATGGGACAAACTTTGAGGGATGGTAGAGCTCACTATATCAAAAAAACATTGTATAGGAATATATGACCAGAAGTGACGCGTTGAGGTACAAGCATCGGGTGGGGGGGCAATTTGGAGGATTTTGTTTAGTTCAAAATTTCTCATTCATACCAGAAAATTGCTATGCATTTCATTATTTAGGACAGACATTCCATGATTACACAAAGAAATAATTCTTCTTTGAAAATTTCCGGTATGAAATCGAAAATTTTGAATTTAAAAAAAACTATTTCTATTAAAAACTATTTCAATAAAAAAAAAATTTCTATTTCTTTTCATGTATTTCCTGTATTTTACAGATTTGCCAGTGTTGTGGGCTTTTTTATTCAAAAATTTCGATTTTATACAGGAAATTTTCAAACAACGATATTTACTGTACTTAATTATGAAATGTCTGCCTCAAATAAAGAAAAGAATAGTATAGGAATTTTCTGGTACAAATGAGAAATTTCAAAATAAAAGAAAAAGCTCCAAATTTTCCACCTGGTGTTCCACCCTGTTAACGCGTTCACTGCCGCAAAAAGGAAAAATTTTCAAATTTCTTCTTGAAAAGGTAAATTTAGCTTTACTAATACAGCGAAATTTCTGTCAATAAATAAGACAATTGTTTTTATTTTAAAATAATGGTGAGAAAGTCATTAATTAAAGCCACGAATGCCCACGAACCCCTTGGGGACGAGCGACACGTATACGTGCCGCAAGAAACGCTCTGAATCCTTGTTTTTCCTCACCAGTAAAATTGCACTGCCAAATTTGCCTTATTTAATCAGCACATTTTCTCGATTCAGGAAGACACAAATTTCTGTTTTAAAAAAATGGCGACAAAAGATTAAAAATTTCGTAAAAGGCTCCCGTCCCGAAGGGTTTAAAGCGACGAGTATACTCGTAGCGTGGCAGTCAACTTGTTAACGCGTCACTTCCGGTCATATATTCCTATACAATAATTGCTTGTTATAGTGAGCTCTACCCTGTATATGGAGTGTTTTCCATAATTAACTTTTCCCCCCAAAATTTATAAATTTCTAACGTTGATCTATTTCTAAGAAAAATAGATGTCTAAAAGCTTCAAATATGTGAATTACAAAATTATAGTTTATTCTGGAATTAGGCTTAAAAATCTACCATCTGTTTTGCAACGATTAAAAATAAATTTAACATTAGGTTTTTCAAGCTGTAAATCTGCTAATTCATAAACTACTTTACTTAATGGCTTGCTGTTTGGTGTTTTAAAGCAAAATTTAAAGATTAAAGTAAATTTAAGCAGTTAAAAAAAGATTAAAATTGAAGTAAAGTAAAGTAACTTTAAAGACTGTATTAAAAATTAAAGATTAAAGTAAATTAAAGTATATTTAAAGATTATAGTAAAATTTATTGATTAAAGGAAAATTAAAGCAAAAGTAAGTATGGTGTAGCAATTAGGTGATTGTATTGAAAATTCAAAATCTTAGTATAAGTTCAGTATGAAGAGACCCCTAAGCTTTTTTTGTTCAAAATTAAAGAACGTAAATTTTCACTCAATGGCTACTTTAGATGTTTTCTGGGAAAATTTGCTTATTAAACAGCAAGGATTTTTACTTTTTTTTATTTTGGACGTTTGCACCTAAAAACAGTCAGAAATACTTCATAGTTCATTCTTTATTTAGGAAATTAATCATCTTATGAATTTAAGGGGTCCGGGACACAAAAATCTTCAAATTTTCAATTTTTTTTATTTTCTTAAAAATTGCTCTGCCGTTTTCTGCTTAAAATGACGTTTAAATCATGTTTCTATCTAAATTAGAACAGGAAATATTAATTTTTTCGTTTTGGCTAATTTTCAAAATCTACCTTTCAAGCTATGGTTGTCAAGGAAACGAGTTCTTGTGAAATTGCTTTTTTCTTCATGATGAGCTTTTTAACCATTACTCATATTTAAATTGTTATAAATGAATAACCATTACAGATAAATGGTTCAAACTTGGAACATATCTTTTTCAATAGCATATTACTTTAATTTAGATTCAGCAAATTAAAAAATATATATATTACTTTTGAAAATATGATTTTTTTTTAAGTTACATCATTTTTTCATTTTTGTCTAATTTTTAATTTAAATATTTTTAATTTGTTTAAAAAAATTAATATTTTTTAAAAGGCTGAATCTAAATTAAAATTTATATATTTCTGTTTATTTAAATGAAAAAAATTGAAATTCTATAAATAATATTTCGAGTTATAACGATTTTAAACTACCCCACTTTCTTAAAAAAATTTCAAATTTAAATTTTTTACAAAAAATTATGAGAAGTTTTAACATGCGATTTTGTTTACAAATAATATGGTTAACCATTACAAAAAATTTCAAAATTTTAATTCAATAAATAATTTTTTTTTTTTGAAAATGTGTCCCGGACAACTTAAATCATAACCAGTAACTAAATTAAGATTTACAGTCGTGGAATAAAAGTAAACACCCCTTACTAACAGTAAGTACCTAAATTAAAAACCCCTGATTTTATTACACATCAAAGTATATCATTAAAAAAAGGGATTCATTTATTTTAGCGCGTCCGGTAGGCGCCATGTACTTTATAATGTTCAAACGTAACAAAGTTAAACTGCTAATGATTGTTTTTATTATAATTATTTATTCATTATTTGTTTATTCATTGTTTTGAATTATAATCAAATGAGTGTGACTTCATTAAAAAAATGAATACCTGAAAGTTTCTTGTAAGTACGGATGTAGAAAATTTTTTGACTGCAGCGAAAGATTTACTAAAAAAAAAAAAAAAAAAAAAAAATGGGAACATGAATATTCCTAAACAAAATTAGTTTCTTTTTTTTAATTTTTCAACTACTTTTCAGCAGTGAAATTACGCTTGAAATTATTGAATATTAAAGATGTGAATTATCACATTGCTAACAAGGCGTAAACCAACTTAGTGAAAAATCTCCAAGCCTTGTGGTTTAGTGGTAGAGCACTGGAGATCTATTCCAGGGGCCCAGGTTCGATTCCCGGCTTGGACGCCTTGTTAGCAATGTGATAATTCACATCTTTAATATTCAAAATTAGTTTCGTCGAAAAAAAGATGAATCCATAATTCAATTCCTCAACTGAACGATTTCTACATACAGCTATTTGACTACACAAATTAAAATGTTAATTGCTTATGTATTATAGATTACTGTAAATACTGTCTCAATAATGAACTTTACTGAACTGTACGACTTTTTTAATTTTTTTTGTAAAGTTAAAACTTTAACCCTGTCGTTGCGTAAGTAATTCTTCACGATGAGCGTGTTTTACAGAATTTTTTATCTTTTATCACCGGTTCTTTAAAGCAGAAATTTTTGACAATCGTAATCAGAGAAAACGACCTGGTTAAATCAGACAAAGTTTTCGCTAAAAAATAACTGGTGGGAATAACCAAATACTATTAATTATACGGAAAAATGCATGCCCGAGTATATCTCGGGTTGCGCATCGAGAGGGTTAAGGTTTGTTAACACTTCCAAAATCGCATTTTTAGACTTTTTCTAATTAAAATCACTTTGAAGGAAAAACAAAGTGTAAATAATTTTTTATTTCTTTTATATGTAGTAGGTCTTTGCACACAAACTATGTGAAAAATAAAAAAAATGGTGTGGCAAACAATACATACATACACATATATATATATTTGTGTCTCAAAGTTCTATTGCATAATTCAACGTGTTTTTTTTTTTCTTTTTCACTCAGTAATCGATTACCCTACGGGCAAACTTCGATTATTGTAGCATAGCAAAATTTCCTCTATAAGGTGAAATTTTCTAATATAAAACACTGTTTTAAATTTGTCCGATGGATAATCAGGCTTTATTCCCGTGAGTGAATTTGAACCTTGCAGTCGTTCATGTGATAAGTTAAAGCAAAATATAAACTGAGAATGTAATTTTAAAATAACTTGAATATTTCGAAAACAATCCAAAATATTCGACACCTGCAGTATTTGGTAACGCAAAAGTACCTCAGCTCGAAATAAATACCAACATTCAAATACAAGTACCCGACTCGGACACGAAACAATCAAATCCAACAGCTCTGTTTTCAGAATAAATGGAAAGGCTTGGCATAACGCAGCATTGATAATATTTATTTATATATTTTACTTGCCTCGAAATGGCACCTCAACTGTTTTTACTGTATAAATATTACACGAAAGATCTACTGGTGTAGATTAAATAAATGTATAACTAATCCATAAAATATTATGACAACACTGAAAATTATATTATTACTTGGCTTTTTTATATAAATATTATAAACGTGTGCCACAATTCTTGGTCATCTTATGAGACCATTTAAGGGAACCGGGTAAGTGAAATTTAACCAAAAAATCAATTTTTACTTTTTTGTATTATTAAATAGTTTAAACTTTTATCTTTCAATGATGTGTCACACATGTTTATATATATAAAAAAAGTGTTGTATTTTTTCATTCTTTCTAAGAACATTTCACAGTAGTGGGTTACTTTTTTAAAATTCAGATTCATTGATTGGTACCACTTTTCTGAAGTGGTAAAATTACCATTTTTTTCGACTTAATTAATATGTTATTAAATAAGGCGAATTTTACTATTTCAAAAAAGTGGTGCCAATCAAGGAATCAGAATTTTAAAAAAGTAGTCCACTGGCAACGCTGCTTCACAGCTTTAATTAACTTTTTTTCAAAACTTCAATTTTTCATGTTTGTGTCCCTTTTTTTCAATATCTATTAATCTTAAGAACTCAGATTTCTCTTAGAACTCATCTGAGAACTTTATCTAAATACTTATATTATGTTATAGTGCATACTTTAACACAGGGATTTAATGATTTGTTGAGAATTATTTATTTTAGGCAGTGAAGTTTTACCAAAAATACTACTTTAAAAATCTCTTTCAATAAATAATTAATAATTAATTTTCAGTTTCACTTAGAAAGAAAATTGTCTGTTAAAATATGTAAAGCATGTTATTCAATCTACTCTAAAAAATCTAGACCTCTATCTTTCACCATTTCTAAGAAAAAGGTAATTAAAGTTGGTGTATTTTAACATGGCTGAGATAGAGGTTACCCGGTCCCCTTAAGTCATTTATTACTTTTTTTCTTTTGTTGCAGGTGATTTTTTTTTTGTTTGTTTTACACATTTTTAAGCAATTACGATAAAACCTCAAATTTACTACTGATTTAAATATATTCCAGTTTTACGCTTTTATGTTAACACTATTTCCGAATATTTGACTTAGAATTACTGCAATTATTACTGCTAAAATTTCTATTCGAAAATGCTGGTAATATAAAGTGTAACAGTTGGCAGCTATGCTGATTGTATCACCTCATCGAGTTTACGGCTGAAATTCCAGAATTAGTTAAAACTCGATTCGCATATTAAAACGCAATTGGTCTGTCAAGTCATATCTTGGTAGAAAACACCTGAGAACCCGATTTTAACGGTTGACTCGTAGGTTTACCGGTGTGTTTTCCTGCTCCCAGTCCTGATGTTTTCACGCATTTCGGTGCAAGAAAACACAATGGTAAACCTACGAGTCGACCGCTAAAATCGGGTTCTCAGGTGTTTTCGACCAAGAAATAACTTGGCAGACCAATTGCGTTTTAATTTGTGAATCGAGTTTTAACTAATTCTGAAACTTCAGCCGTGAACTCGACGCGGCGATTGTCTGTGCTACCGCTTCCTGATCTATCAGTAGTTGTTTACCCTCATCTTTGAATTTATTGATTTTTCAATCTCTGATATGGTTTTCACGTAGAAAAAAATCTCACATTATTGTCGTGATAAATTTTATCGCTAAAATTAAACTTAGAAGCTGGCTTATCATTTTTTAAACCGGAGTATACATTCGTTGGTACTTCCAAATAATATTTATCGTCTTATTTATGACAGAGATTTTGTGTTTAAATATGGCGGCAACTATTTTTTTAGAAATAGTGGTTCTCCCTGTCCAGGATACATGCCTCGCGTCAATCCAATTTAATAAGGGTAGTATGTTCTTTCTTACATAATTATAACATAAATATTAGGTTGAGCAAAAAGTTGTGGGAAATTTTTTATCTTATAGTTACCAGAATTTGTATCGTATGTAGGAGTACTAGTGGTATATCTATAGGAGTTGCGGAATTTCGGCTCCAAAATGCCTATTGAACAGTATGATTTGCGTATGTTGATACGGCATTATTGGAGAAAAGCTCTAACGGTTTCAATCCTTCAGTGAAGTTGAAGAAGCATGTCAAGAGAGCCGCTATTGTACTCCAGCAAATCCGGAATCTGGCAGAAAGTCGTGGTCTATGATGGTCTCTACTTTGAAGATCAGTCCTTGTTGCTTTTGTTGTTAATTTGCGCGTAACAACGCAACTTTCACAAATTTCCCAGAAGTTTTCGCTCAACCTAGTAGAAGTCCTATTAATTCCTATGGATATTTCAATACTTAGGAATTCCAAATCCCTTAGCGTCGACTGGCAGGTATACTAGTCGCACAAGATCTTATAATTTAAACACTACATTAACTTTTAACAGATTTATTTTTGCTTTTTTTATTTCAATGCAGGAATGTAAGTATCATGAAGGATTGCCTAGATGCGATGCAATTTAACTTCAGCTTTGCCGCGTTTGGCTAATTTTTTATTACAGCATTCCGAATCTTTAGCAGTAAGTTTTAACAGTTGCTCTTTTGCTTTGTAAATAAGTTAAAACAAAATTGCCATTCAAAATTTTTTGGTGTGAAAATAATATTTCTAAATAAAAACCCGCCTGATGCGGTAACACGTTGAACGTGTACTTGGAAAACAAAAGACTCGCAGAGGCATTAGGGAGCAAGAAAAAAATGTATAATTGTAGTATGAAAACTACATGGAGAATGAATAACATTTAAAAAATAATAAAATTGTACAAATATAGATACATAAGAGTAAATTATAGAAGAAGAAAAAAAAACTAATTAACTTTTATGTATATGACAAACTGAAATGAAAAGACCAAGACGCAGAGAAAAAAAAATATAGCCAAAGATTATCCCATCCCCTAAAAACATTTCCTTAGAGCCCGTACATTAAAATTTAAGAAAGAATGTGTTACTAAAACAAGCTAAAGATTTTTTAAATTGAAATTACGCAAGAAGACAAGAAAAAAAAATGCAAAACTTAAGTATAATCGAACACAGGGAAGAACTCAGCTTTCGTCATTAATTAATAAAGCATATTTAGGGTGTTTATGATCAGTGAAGTCAGAGATCTCGTAGTCTGGTAAATCTATGATGATTTTAGTTAGGGATATTGTAAATACAGTTAGCCCCACTTAATCGGGTAACGGATAATTGCAGACCCCGCTTATATGCGTAGAATGCCGTAGAATAGAAACGGTCCACATAAGGTTCATGTTAAATATACTCGTTTTATTGCATAGCAATCCCCGGTTAATCGCATAATATATCCACAATCTAGTAATCAGATTTTGTGAATTACTGTGAAGGCGATGAATAAGAAACAATTTAAGAACAGGAATTTTTTCTTTTATAATAATGGTTTGTTATCTGTAAAATCGAAGAAAAGAAATCGTTTGTGAAAGAATAGACTTCATTTTCTGAATTCTTGGAAGTGCATAAGGAAGTTGATTTTGAATAGGTGCGATTTTCTTTTAAAGCTTGCCATACATATAGAGACTCAAGACGTTGGTGCACTTCTTTGTTGAAAATCCTGTAATTGGGGGAAAATACAATAGGGGCGGTCAAGAGAATAAAATAACAATATGTAGCGCTGGAAGAGGAGAAACGCAATGTCCGAAGGAGGAAAAAACAAATTTCTATAAAGGATTTTTTGTAATCAACAAACAAAGGATAAAATGGGAAATAATGAAAAATAACAGAAATTTATGCAGAAATTTTTTTATTTTCAAAGATATAATTTAAACAACAAAAATTTGTTATTTTACTTTAATTTTCACTTAAATCATATAAATTACGTTAAAAAATTAAACCATGTAACGTAAATCGTGTTATAATACATTGTACTTTAGAATATATGTTATTATATACAGAGTAATAATAAATTGTTGATTAAAATTATTATTAAAAAAATAATTTTTAAATTATTGTATAAATTGTTACTGTCCATTAATATTTATATCTCTGGTATATAATCAAATTATAACCTATACTGCTAGCAATAATTGCTGCCCTCGCTTAAATGCAGATCCCGCTTAACTGCATACAATTCAGTGGAACCAATTTTATGCAATAAAGCGGGAGCGACTGTACTATTATATAAATTTTCAGCGCGTTGACTGGTATATTTTTTGAGGGAAGTGTTGGAGAGCTCTCTGCAGATAGTCGAGATGTTGAGGTGACAATGATACATCGGTCAGTTTATGAGCACTGTAGAGATCATTCATGTTAGTATTCCTTGCAAAACTTCAGATTAGCAAGCATAAGTAACGATAGAAAGTATGTACTTTCGTTTTAACAGAGTGTTGCATTTGAGAAGAGATTAACAAGAAATACCAATGAATTTGCTTCGGATATTGATGAAATATTTGTTTCATGTGAGTCTTTTGCCAAGCATGATCTGAGCTTTCAGCTATTAAATAAAGTTTAAAACTCCAATAAAAAAGTGGCGCCTAGGAATTAAACTTATTTGGGGATAATTATATTCGATAAGTTTAGAAAAGTAATATTGAAACCGGAAAAATAATACTGTAAATATTATCTATATTAAACATGTTTCTGTTGCAATTATCAGAGTATTGGTAGATAAAACAATCAAGAATGTGGGCTGTTTCATACAACGGCTCATGGTTATACAGAAAGAGTTTATGCAAGTGTCGATAAAGGAATTATTTGTTTGACCCCTTAACAGTGACATTTGTTTTCTTTCAAAAATATTGAAAATCGGGCTGGACACTACTTTTTCCATACTAAAATATTTACCTTGCTTAATCGAAAAATATCTGACAATCAATAAAGATAAATTTACAGTTACAAATTAGTGGTATCAAAATTCTTTTAATAACGAAACAAGCAAAGGGTTCTTGTCCGAATCCAGTTCGGGCCACACTGTTAAGGGGTTAACAACCCTTAACGGTCGCATTAAATCACTGCTTAAAAATTCAAATTGCTTATTGGCACCTTTTTTTTTAAAGAAATATTCACTTTATGTAATGACAAGTAAAATGATACCATTATAAATCCAATTACACTATTTTATAAAACTGGTGGGAATCAAACAATCCGAATAAAAGCAACAGCTCGTGATTATCACGGTAGAGAAATTTTTGGGGTTAAGCTGTTACATTTAGAATGTTTACAAAATAACATGGGAATAGGAAATACTAGTAATATGAATAGCTTAACAGTAAATATGATTTTGTTTTTTACTTTTTGCGGAAATTTCAAGGTATAAATGACCCAGGCGTAGCTGCCAACCTTTACGCTTTTTTGCTACCACTAAAATTTAGAAGAGATTTTCGCCTTGTTTAATCGTGAGATTTCGACCATTAAATAAGGCAATATTTACAAGAAAATTTTAGTGGTAGGAAGAAAGCGTAAAGGTTGGCAGCTATGCCCAGGTGACCTTGTGGGCGATAAAAAAACAAAACAACGTTACTGCTTTTTTCATGTTGCGTTTGAAACTAATGAGCATGTTACCATTATTAGATAAGACAATGTCTGTTTAATATTTAAATTTGAGCAGTTGAAATTGCCTTGCTTATTCGTAGTACTTGTTACGTTATTGTGCAATAAAAAAAAGGTGAAGGATTCTATTAAAAAAATTATGGTATTGCACTCTTCCTAGTATTTGGGAGCCTTTAGTTACACTGCACAGCAGACATATGAATGCATTTAACCTTTAAATGCCGGGTGTTGCTTTTCGGCAACATACCCAATTTAGGCTCTAAAATACTATTAGAATAATATTGAAGCTATAATGCCTAATGTAGCCAATAAAATACATTCTGAAAATATTATTAAATCAATTTTTAACATTAGGATGGCAACACTTGTGCTGTTTAAGAATAAAGATAGATTTATTTTTTTAATTGTTGCTGCTTGTTCTTTTTGTTTTGTTTGGAAGCTTGCAAAATACCCTATTTTGTTCTGCAGTGAGCAAGTAAAATTTATTTCTTATTATAGTTCCTAAAATTCTTGTGTGTTTAATACTATAGATTTTTATCAAGGAAAATTATTTTTTCAATTAAAGACCAGTATTGCCGATTAGTAACGAACTGTTTTTTAGCCGTAAACCATACTTAAAACAAAATATGATTTTTTAAAAGTATTTTTCCCATGATTTATTTAAAAAATGAAAGCCGAAAAACATTATTACAATGATTTTTGAAAAATCTGGCATTTAAGGGTTAAAACTTTTTTGAACTTCTCTGGGGTATCAATAAAATTTGCTGAAAAGATTTCTTTTTAACTCTCTCGCTGCGTAATTGTTTTATCAAAATTAGCTTCGCGTCGAGCGTCTTTTAAGAATTTTTATTCTTTTGTCCCGGTTTTTCAAAACAAAATTTTTTATATAATTTAAATGGGAAAATGCTCTGATTAAATAAGGCAAAATTTACAATAAAATGTCATGTCATTTCTATTAAGAGTGCTCATTTCTAACCGATGAAGTGAAACGCAAAATACATTTTAAAAATAATTATAAAATAAATGCAATTCAATTTTTTAAAAAGTACGATATATTTTAAAGAAAGTCACTCATTTAATTCCTGCTATTAGTTCACACTCTCCCTATATTTATTTATTTATTTATTTATATATCTTGTTCAAATTTTCAATCGTTAATAAAGTACTTATTATTCATCCTATGAAGTTGAAATAAATTTTTTT
Organism: Maratus speciosus; assembly: GCA_963932465.1. Classification (NCBI taxonomy): domain Eukaryota; kingdom Metazoa; phylum Arthropoda; class Arachnida; order Araneae; family Salticidae; genus Maratus; species Maratus speciosus. The sequence continues at coordinate 218,298,591 of OZ010797.1, read as the reverse complement.
AACTTGTACTGGATGACAATTGATGTTAATACAGTTTTTTCAAATATTAATTCATTAATTAAATTCTAATTAATTAATTTTTTTTTACATGGGAGACAAAATGGCAGCCATTGGTTATTGAAGCATTTAATGCATCTTCATATCTATAAGGGGGGTTACCATAGAGGGGACCCTGTTCTGTCGCCAAATACTGTCAAGTTTGTCGCCAGCTTGGCGATATATCGCCAAATTTGGCGACCAAAATGAGTCACCAAAAGTGATGCCAACTTGGCGATATCTCTAATATCTCGCCAAATCCCCATAGACATCCATTATAAACCTTCTTGCTTATGGAAAATCAACAAATTGAGATATTTTAATGCAACAAAAACTAATATTATCTTAAGGGATTATATTAAATTTTTCTTTGATGACCTAAGTAGGAATTGACTTTAAAAGAAAATTTTTATATTACTTGTTTAGTTTTAAGTTTAATTAACTGCCCGTGGATTAGCTTGAATTAAAAAAAAATTCTATTCAAATAAACTAAAATACACGTATTTTAGTTAGTTAGTTTAAGTAAAAATATTTGACCCCTCAATTTTGAATCATTTTTTAGTTTAACTAAAAAAATGGGGCAAATATTTTTTTAATATTTTACTTTAATACAGTTCTTTAGTTTATTTTAGAAACCAATAGAAAATAATTGTATTAGAAAATTTTAGTTATTGTGTACCCAAGAAAATGATCGATTCGCTTTCTTATTAATATGCATAGCTTCCAACCGCTTTTTCACCACAAAAATTCTATAATAAATTTTAGCTTTTTAAATCTCCGTAATCTACCAATTAAATATGGCAAAACTTTCTATTATATTTTTGTGGTACAAAAGACCGGAAGAGTTGGCAGCAATAAATGTAATGCACTTAAATATTGGACATTTAACCCCTTAATTTCCGCTCACATCAATATCACGGGCTGGGGTGTCGTTCGTTATTTCTCGTGCCTCGTGCCCGTCATATTTCCGGGCTGGAGATGTAATTGCTGGAAAAAACTTCGAAACCAGAAAAAAATAAAAGTCATTTCTGTGTGAAGACTTTGAATGTTATCGTTTCGGTTTGGTTTTTGGCTCTGATTGTGATGTTGGACTTTGTATTGCATGTTTTAAAATATATACGCTCACAAAATTATTAATAATAAAAATTTAATGTATATATATATTATTTCAAATATTATTTGAAAAATTGTGTGATGGTGATAAATAAAGTTCTAAGATGTGAAAAATAAAGGTCTTGTTCGCATTAATTTGTGTGGTGTAAACAAACATTAACCCTTTCGGGACGGGAGCCTTTTACGAAATTTTTAATCTTTTGTCACCGTTTTTTAAAAACAGAAATTTGTGTTTTCTTGAATCGAGAAAATGCGCTGATTAAATAAGGCAAATTTTACAGTAAAATTTTACTGGTGAGCAAAAACAAGGATTCTGAGCGCTTTATGCGGCACGTATACGTGCCGCTCGTCCCAAAGGGGTTAAGACACAAAATTCTTGCATGATGGCTTTTCTGCAGATGTGAATTTGTTCTGTAACATCTTTTATTTTCGCCTTAAAAAAAAACCTAATTGCATATTTCATTTGGAAGCCTTATAATTATTCACGTTCTGTAACAAAGAAATTGTGCACTTTTTTGATGGTTTTTCCAAATATTAAGCGACCGTTAAGGCGTTAATATCCAATTTATTAAAAAGGGCCCTAAACTCTTCTTTAAAATAATTCTAAAATATCTGTGCCCTATTTATAGCACATTTTTTTTTATATGTAAAGAATACTTGACCCTTTAGTTATTTCTCATCACAACTCTTGTCTTTTTTAAAAGATAGTGGAAACCGGTTCAAACGCTCACGGTTAATGCACGATCCAATTATATACATGGATTTTTTTTTTCTATCCTTTGAACATCGCCCATAAGACTAATACAAAAATATCACGCTTAAGACGGGAACGATTATTACCCGATCCCACTAAATTCGCAATAGATTTTCGGTCCTTTGAGATAAGAAATCACGTTTACGACGCGAATTCATTGATGAAGAATTTATTCTCTTTTCTCCAATGTTTTCAATTTAGTGGATTTTTTTTATTGAATATAAAAAACTGTTTCTGTATAGAAATGTTTACTTTATTTAATAACAGATTAAATCAAATGAAATAAAACGAACATCATTAATCATAAGTAGTGGTAGATATTTAAATAAAAAAAAAAGCCCGGCTAAGTTAGCAACACAATATTCTTCTTTGATCCTGCGTACGAACATTCTTTGTCTCTCGTTTCGTGTATGTTTTCATTGTAATAGAGAGAGAGAGACGAATTCAGGATGCTCTGATACGCCATAAAAATTATTATGATTAGAAATGATTATACCTGTTGCTATTGAGGTTTTAAAGGTACGTTATACTACTACTATATGTTTTATAATGCATATTATAGACAAAAAAAAATTAAACTCGGAAAGGTTAAACAAAAACGACTGCGGTTGTATATTTTATGTTTTCACTAGGTTTTGCTATACTATCTTTTACACAAAAATGAATAAATATAATTTTTTTTTCTTCTATTAAAAGGAAGGACAGATTATAATGCTCCTCATTATCAGAAGTACTAAATACGATTTTAACAACTGCATTGTGCTTCAAAGATTTTTTTTTTCTGTTAAAAAATTAGACAAGCAGGAAATTTATTATTGTTGTTTTTTATCTTTAGTTGTAACGTATTAATCGAGAATAAAGCAATGCTTTAATCCATATTTATTTTCTGTTATTATTCCAGTTGGTCCTATAAAAAGAAATAATGAGTAAAATTGAATATAATTAAATTTAAATCTAAATATACGTATAAGACTTAATTTTCAGCCGTAAACTTATAAATGAAAGCTCTAGAGTTCATTTAGATAATTAGATGTGCAAGTAAGCCCAGTTCCCGCAGCTTTATTCAAATCATGTTTAACCCCTTAACGGTCCCATTAAATTACAGTTTAAAAATTCAATTTGCTTATTGGCACCACTTTTTTGAAAAAGAAATATTCACCTTATTTAATGACAGGTAAAATGATACCATAATAAAGCTAATGACACTAGTTTATAAAACTGGTGGGAAACAAGCAAATCTGAATAAATCTAAAAAAAGACACAGCCCGTGAATATGACGGGAGCGAGAATTAAGGGATTAATACGCCATCCCGCTAAATAAGCGACTTTGGTCCACTCCTTTGAAATTCGTCTTAACCGGGTTTGACTGTAATACCTATAATAATACCCCAAGTCATGTGACTGTCATCAACGATTCCGGGCTGACCACTTCGCGTTTTATATGCCAGGCAGCCATTGTGGTACTTGGCGTAGGTCGCCAAATATTGTTCCATCGCAATTATTTCATATATGTTATAATAGTTCATGTCATGCGACTGTCATAAACAATTATGCTTTTCATATGCGCTGCCATTTTCAATCAAAATTATATTTTCGAATAAAACTAACATGATCGCAAGGAATTCTTGGTACTTTTATGTTACCGGATAAAAATCTCGCTAATAGCATTTTTTAATTCACCAGTTAGCATTTTTTATTTCTCGCGTGATAAATTTAAACAATGCTGCGATGTTTAAATTAAATGACATGGTTTATGCAGGGCTCCCAATTGGTCCGCCAACTGAATACTAATATTATTTTAGAAAAATTTTCTTTTTAGATTTTTCTTACAAACCGCCCCGGAAGCACCTTTGAAAGTTAATTCTAGCGCAAAACTACCATAAAATTTTCTGTTACAATTTATTGGTATTCAGTTGGCGGACCATTTGGGAGCCCCGTTTATGGTATCATTTATTATTATTATTATTATTATCTTAGAAAGAAGGAAAAGTCATGAATTTTAAATTAAAGTTATGTATAAACATTATTACCCATTAAAAAATTAACAAATAAAAATATCTTTTTGTCAGAGATCTTTTTATACCCCAACCTGTTTAAAATTTTAATCTTATAGATAAACAATACAAAAATGTACTGCACAAGTACATTACAGTGGTAAAAAAAAGCAATATTTCCTTACAAATACATATTTTTTGCTTGATCGTCCGCCTTTTAATACCAGTCATATTTTTTTGAAAGAACTAAATACTTTTTCTTATGATAAGATGATAATGTGATTAACAATAGTTAACTCTTAATAGGCACCACTTTTTTAAAAGAAGTTTCGTTCAAGTACACAACTTCAAAAATGTTCTGATTAAATAAGGAACATTTTATTTTCCTTTATTACTGGTGCCACAAACAAATTTTGCAAGGAAAGATTATGTCTCCGCAGCGGAGTCCTCGAGTGCAAATGGGTTAAAATGAAAAAAAATTCGTTTTTTGGATACAGTTATTGCAAAAAATTATGTTTTTATTGATGAATGTTTATACAGGAACAATTAATTCTTCTAAACAATTTAAGTAAAAATATTCATTAGTTATCTTTTCTTTTGCTTCCAAAACATATCATAATTTTGAAGCAAATGGTAATGAAATAAAAAAGAATATTTTAGCGTCTCATTCTGAATAACTAATTTTTTTAATTTAACTGTTTCCAATTTTAAATAATTTTGATATTTGACACGTACTGATATTTTAAAGCATAGATTAAAGATATTTTTAAAAATTATCTAACGAACATAAATTGTTTTTGTTGGGGAATTATACGTACAACCACCTATTTAAAATGTATAAATAAATAAATAAAATAACAGAGAGATATAAAACCAGTGTTGCCAGATTAGGGGCTCTTTTGCCCCCAGATTGTTGTTTGTCACCGCTTTTTTTAAATAGAAATATTTGGCCTATTTAAAAATAGATTAAAAATTCAGAAAAATAAGGCGTAGTAAACAATTTCAAAAAAGTGGTGACAGTCAAATAATCTGAATTAAACAATTCCCCAATTTCGCAACACTGTATAAACCTGCCTCTATTCTCAAATTGTTTGCGATAAAGTCATCTCAAAGAAGTTATTATACGTGGAATATAATTATTTTCAGAATATAAATGAAAATTTTAAAATAAGGGTAGTTTACATACTACAGATTGCAGGATATTCTACAGAAATATTATACAATTTTACTACAATCTTATTTTATTTTCTACAGAAATATTCTAAAAAAATTATTTTTTAGAAACAGTGGTGCGCATACTATGTATAAATAATAGCCAGTGGTAGCCGTGTACGCCCTAGTTTACTCGGGTTAATAATTAATTGCAATATATATGGACCCGAGATAACTCAGGATAATAAGGGAAGTGGTTAATCAAATTTCTTTTGAAAATGTATTAAGATTTAATAAAAAGCAGATAAATATAGTGTCAAAAGTGGGTGTTTCCTTTTAGAGAAACAATATTGTTACAATTTTTAAAATGTAGACGACCCTTATTATTTCAAACATTGTTTGTATATTCTGGAAGAAGACAATATCAAAGCCGAATCTGTTGACACTTTTAGTGCAAATATATCAAAAACGGTCCGTTAATAAAGACAGGTGTATCTTTTTTACTTATCTACTGCATGTACATTAATATGTACAAATTTGTTATGTGAAAGAATAACAATGTTTCTGTAATGAAGGCTATGATCTATTATTAACTCTTTAGTGCGCATCTTTGCATATATGCAAACAACAATGTTTTGAATTTAATAATTTTTTTTATTCATATATACCTAATTCACACCTGAAAATTGAAACAGCAATATTTGGTTTAAATAATAACAGACTTTCCGTATTAAAATAAAGTAAAATCAACCATTGAATCTTTCTGGTGTAAGATCAGATTCTCTGGACTACGGAATTTCTAGAACGCATTATCTCAAAGTAATTAGGGTTAAAGGTTAAGCTTTATAAAATAAATAATTATATAAAATAAGGTATTTGGAGACAAACTTATTAAAATATTTACTAATTTGCAATATTTTAGCGTAAAACAGCCACACGACAGTAGTTTTTATTTGTATTGCAGATGTGCAACAGAAGAAAAGATGGACGTATTATATGAAAAATGTATCTCTGATTGTTTCATTATTTTTCCTGTGTAATAAACCTTTCAGAGAATCACAAATATTTTTTTCGAAACAAAATAAAAAATCGCGCATTTAAGGGTTAAGAAGTAAATATGTGCAAAGTACATTTAGTTTTGACAATAATATTTCAGAATTCAAATCAATCAAAAAATGGTAGTAAAGAACGTCATAAAACTTAAAACTTATTGATTTTCCTTTTTAATGCAATCAATATAAAAAAGGGGCCACATAATATTTAATTCAGGTTAAACACGTTTAGAAGCAAAAAGTTTCTATAGGAATAAAATCAAGTAAGCTTTACAAAGAAACACGGAACTAGATAAATAAAGTTATATCAAATTACTTTTCTGCTTCGGAACGTGTGTAACTTGGGTAGAATTTATTCACATTTTTATATGCATACTGGGACGTTGACAGGTATGATATCATACATATACATATTTTTGAAAGTGTGTATAAATATATGAAAATATGCACATTAGAAATTCTTTTGGATTTTCTTCACTAATGCAACTAATTTAAAAACAACTATTCCAAAGTAAGAGTTGTGATTTCAACTTGAAAGAAATGTTGAAGTATACTGACACATTTAGTGACATATTAGAGCGGTTTGAGACGAGTAGGCTAATAGTTAAATACAATTTTTAATCTATTGCAATATTTTGATATTTATGTAACAATATAATAGTTGTTTCAACTTTTAGGGTTTTTTATGTAATTTTGAAGGAAGCATTTTGAACTAAAAAAACTTTCTTGAAATCAAATATAAAGAAATCACAATAATCAACAATTTTACTAAATAATATTTCTCTCACAAATTATACTTTTTTTACTGTAAAAAGCAAAAGTTTGGCAGTTAAACAATATTAATATTTGTCAGACCAGACTTCATTTTCCTATCGGAATAATAATTAAAATGAATAAAAAATAATTTTTGAATGCATCTCACATGTTAACGTTAAGTATAACTTACAATTAAGTATAACGTACCTTACTTTCACTTTTGAGTAAAAAAATTTAATTTATAGACTCTGGGTTATTATTATTATATATCTGTCTCAATTGCGTAAACAAAATTTATAGATATTGGTCTCGTTTATTCATAGAAGTCTCAATATTTTTCATCCATTAAAACAGGCATAAAAACTGCTAAAACATTCTTGTCGATTTAAGCGAACTCTCAGTAAACAAAGTTTACAGCAAGTGGCTTTATTTACTCGAATCTGCAATATTTTTCTGCAGTTAAACAAGGCCTAAAAAATTAAACATTTTTCACAAAATTTTATAATTTTAATGTTTACGTTAGAGCAAAATTAAAATTGTTGAAGTGAAAGAGTAAAACATTTAATGAACATCGCGTTTAACTTACTTTCTTCATTCTGGTAATTTCTTAAAGTTGCTTTATTTTAGTAACTGAATGTTTCGTAATTAAACAGGATTCATACGCTTCAAGGACTTTCAAGCCCACTTAAACAGAATTTTTGTGAAGTTATATTTTCCCTGCTTAATGAAAACAAATTCCATCTTCAGTTATACCAAACAGTCCTTTACGAAATTTCTGGTGCTAAAACCTTTAAAATTCCCTGCATCCCTTGATGCGTATGAACCCTGTTAAAGACTTCAAATTTAAATGTTACATAAAAACTTCTGCAAGTAATCAATCGGTAATTTCAGCAGCAGTCTGATATATATAAGAAAAGTCTCACTTTTTAAAATGCTTTCGAAATAGCAACACCATTAAAAGTTTAAACGAAAAGTTCGTTTTACATAAATAAAATTCTTTAGCGTACTTCCAAAATTTACTAAACTTTTTTAACCCTCTCGGTGCGCAACCCGAGATTTCTTCAGGCATGCATTTTTCCGTCTAATTAATGCTCCATGATTATTCCAGTGGTGGAAAATTGGCGCAGAGGAGGAGCCTATTGACACCACTAAAATTTTATAGTATTCTTCACCTTAATAAAAACGCAGAAATTCTGTCATTAGATAAGGCGAAAAATACTACTAAAATTTAGTGGTGTCAATAGGCTCCTCCTCTGCGCCAATTTTCCACCACTGTTATTCCCACCAGTTATTTTTTTTTTTTTGTAAATTTTGGCTTATTTAATCGGATCATTTTCCCGATTAAATTAGACAAAACTTGTGTTTAGAAAAACCGGTGTCAAAATAAGTTATTTAATTATTTTGAAGCAATTTTAATAAAACAATTACGCAGCGAGAGGGTTAAACGTTTCTTCATTGTATTAGGACTGTCGCTGGCGACTTTTTATTTAATCTATCTAGCCCCACATTCTCAGAATAAAAATATTTCCCAGACAATTTGACTATAATTCAATTAAAAATATACTATATCTTTTTTCAAATAGTGGTGCGAATAAAATATGAAAATAGTCGCCAGTTTCAGCCTTATTTTATGAATGAATTATAACATTTTAGTCCTATTACCTAGGGTTGCCAGTTTGGCCTCCATTTTTATTCAGAAATGTAGTGCTCTTACAAGAAAAAAAGAATAGTATTTTCTGCTTTATTTAATAAGAGACATTTAGTAATTATATAGTAAAATATTATAGTAAAAATTCTTCTTTCGAAAGTTCAGGTGTAATTTAGAAATTTCGAATTAAATTTGGAGGCCAAACTGGCAGCCCTGCTGTTACCACCCACCACACTATGAACACTAGTCCTAAGCGCTGACACAAAACTGGTTGCCGCTAAGGCGAATTTTTTTTTAACATATGTACGATCTCTTAAATTTAGACACTAGTATTTTATAAAAGATTTCTTAAATTTGTTTAATCTAAAATAAATAAATAAATAAATAAAAATAAGGGGGAAAACTCTTAAAAATTATTGGTGACAAAATTTAAGGGACCGTACACACGCTGAAAAAAAAACTGCCTTTGACAGCCGCTATTTTTTGTCAGCGATCAGGCTTAGTATCAAAGCATGATACAAAGTAAGCGTCCTTTCATAAATGTGAGAGGTATCCGCAAGATTAAAGACGAGGTCACATCAATGAAGGTCACACGCCACGTAGCGTTGAACTATAGAAAGAAACTAGCACTGCAGCTCGCAGCCAAGTCCAACGAATAAGAGTGAATTATGTCAGCCAGGTATCTCCGGATAGCCTAACAGGTAAGGCATTGGCACGGCACGCCAAGAATCTAGGTTCGATTCTTGGTCTGGACATTTTTCGCTCTATTGGAATAAACTTCAAATGTGCTACTCCAGCCTTGAATAAGAATATAGAAAGATTGTCTAATTGATTTCTTCGTTTTTTTATAATCTATTAACCCATTAACCACCAAAACTATAAAGTATGAATTTTCAAAATTTCTATTGAAAGTCATTTCCCACCACGAATTCAGTAACGTAATTTTCGCTTTACTAAACTAGCCAAATTTTTGTCAATAAATAGGTCAATTTTTTTAATATAAAATAGTGGTGTCAAAGTAATCAATTTAAGCATGAGTAATTACTTTGTCTGTTGCGTGAACGCAACACCAGCGGGTAACGGGTTAAGGGAAGACACGACTGGACATCACGCCACACGCAATAATTTTACTTTAATATTTTAAAAGCATTTATTATATGTAACTAAATTTTATCCAAGTGTTTATATATACTTTAATTCATGAGCTTGATAAAACTGTGCAATAACTTCACACAAGTTAGAAATCTCTAAGTCTTTTAGCTCTCCGAAAAATCGTACTTTTCAGCTAAAAAAAAAAAAAAAAAAAACATTAATTTCTAAAGTACTCGAGCAATATCGATAATTTACTTTTTAGTGGTAGAGTTTAAATATAAGATCATTTGTGGCAGACAATTAAAAAATATATATTCAGTTTCAGAAAAAATCATTTCTGGAAATAGGAAATTTCTCAAAAATTGTCATAGCTCTAAAATATAAGGTTTAAGTCGTAGAAAAAATCTGTCTGCCATACGTCTTGAGCATAATCCAGTGAATATGGATTCCAAATTTCTTCAAAATCGGTCGGCTAGTTTCTCAGGAAATGAGTCTTAAAGCTCGCATATTTCTCATAAAATTGCAACCCAGTCTTGTCTTCACTTAATTGATACATCTATGAAATAACTGCGCAAGCGCAAACGTCGTGTTTTTATTTATTTCTAGTATTTATAAGTAATACTTATATTTTATCAATTTTTATCCGTGGTTATTTAATTTATTTATTATAGTTAATTATTTTAAAAAAACTGTTCTTTTTAGAACTAATATCATTTGTAAAAATGGTAAGATGTAACTCATCTAATAGCTGTAGTTTTCGAAATTGTAAGCAAACTCTTTTTCTAATGGGATTCATCTATTTCGTTTTCAAAAGATTAAAACTAGTTTATAACGTGTTTTTTTTTAAAATAAAAATATGAAATATTATTTAATATATACTTTCAAATGTCGCTTGTTTAAATCTGCTCTGTATTAATTATGTATTTTTTAATGTAATGCAAAATGATGCTTAAAATTAGTTAATATATGTAAAGATAGAATTTTCCAGTCTCATTTTTTACTCAATTCCTCATGTGCAAAAACTATAAAAAGTGATATACACGGTTGTATTCCCGATGGGAATACAACTTTTATGAATGTTTAGAATATGTATAGAATGTAATTATAAATAAAGTATTTTAAGTCCTTTTTTTTTTCGTTTATCGAGCGAAGATCATAAATTTCAATAATCACTTCATCGCATTCCACTCATGCTATTTAACTTACAAACATTTCATTCATTTAAGTTAAAACTCATTTTAGACAATAATTTTTCATTTCTAGACAATAGTTTCAATAATTTTCCTAAAATCTCCAGATTAGATTTTTTTTGAAACAGTCAAAGCTATTTAGAGAATACCTGTTAAAATTCAATCACGAATTTCAAATCGTTTCTCACTCACGGAAGATGAATCTTGTTTAACAGATTTATTGCAAAATATTTCTTTACATTTTGTTTTGATAAAAATTCGTATATAAAAAAAAAAGTCGCAATCAGTGACGTAGCGAGATTCGGAGGAATGGATACCAGATGCACTAAACACCACTAAAATTGTAATTTTTTTTTCACCTGGATTAATAGCTGAAAACTCTCTCATTAGATAAGAAGAAAAAAACTTTATAAAATTAGCGGCGTCAAGTGCATCTGGGCTCCCTCCTCTGACAACGCCACTAGTCGCAATGTCATTTTAGTTTCGGGACAAAAGGCATTAATGTTTTCGTAGCATTAATTTCTTTTCCTCCGAAACTAAAATGATATTGTGAATTTTTTTCTATACATAATTTTATCAAAACGAACTGTAAAAAAATTATTTTGCAATAAATCTGGTAAACAAGATTCATATCCTGTGAGTGAGTAAAGATTTAGAAAATGTGCGTAGATGGTAAATATTCTGTCACGAGGCTAACGAAAAAGACAGGCTACTGCGGTGCATCCCACGTGTATTGTTTTACAAACCGCTAGAATGACGTGATGCTCTTTTCGCGCACCTTCATTGGTGCATTGGAGCATGACGTGATTCCAGCGTTCTGTAAAAAAAAAAAAAGATACGTGGAATGCACCGCGGAAGCCTGTCTTTCTTGTTAGCCTCGATTCTGTCATATATGACGTCACACTAAAAGCCCCCGTATTTGCTTTATCAACCCCGTTCACAAGATGGCGCAGCTGTGTCAATTTACGCTCAATTTCAGCATTAAGTTTCTCTTTATATGTACGCAGTTTTAGCGTAGTATTCAGTGGGCGGTGTTACCACCGTCCTCTGAATACAAGACCTGAGCGCGGACAACAAAATGGCTACTTTCGTAGGCGAGTTTTTTTCATCGCATGTATGGACCCTAGAATTTAGACATCGGTATTTTCTAAAAGATTTCTTCGTCTTTATTTAATTTTTTTTCAAATAAGGTGGTGGAAATATAGCATTTTCTGGTGTTAACACTTAACCACAGCCCCCTGAATACTAGGCCTGAGCGCTCACACAAAAATGACACAAAAATGGCGGCTGCCGAAGGCGGATTTTTTTTTGCGTAGGGACGGTCCCTTAAATGTAGACACCAGTATTTTATAAAAGATTTCTCTACCTTGTTTATCTCAGAAAAATGAAGCGAAAAAACTTCAAAAAATTATTGGTAGGAATATTTAAGGGACCGTACACACACTGAAAAAAATCCGCCTTCGGCAGCCGCCATTTTTGGTCCAGCGCTCAGGCCTAGTATTCAGGGGGCTGTGACTTAACCCTTTCCGACGCAGTTTGGCCAGGTCGGAATACCTAATTTTAATGCCAAACTTACGAACGGCACCAAGAATATTTTAGTAAAATTTTGCTCTTACAATGAACATGTTAAGTAACATGTTTTTAATATCTAAAAAAAGTCGTTTGTAATTTCCGGTGTTAGTCAATCATTTCATCATTTTACAACAAAAATTGTCTGTGTCGGAAAGGGTTAAGGGACCATACAAGCGCTGAAAAAAATCTGCCTGTGACAGCCTCCATTTTTATGTCAGCGCATAGTCCTAGTATTCAGTAGATGGTTGCTTCAACCGATTGTGATGTAAAATTCCGTTTCTTGTAAACAAATTAAATAAGCCGTAGATAAAAATGTTTTAATCAGAATTATGTTTAACAAATAACGAAGATCAGGATATGTTAAAGGTACTTCAGCACAAATTCGTGGAAAAATACCTAACTAAACCTGAGTTTTATAAGCATTTATATAAAAATGTGTGTTTAAACTTGCCAGTTAAATGTGGTTATAAATGATTGTTTTAACCCTTTCTGGCACAGTGGTCCCACGCCGAGATTACCTAATAGTAATTCCGAAGTTTCAAACGGCACCATGAAAATTTGAATGAAATTTTGCTTTTACAATGAAAGTTTAAAGTAACGAGATTTTAATTTCTAAAAAAGTTGTTTGTAAATTCCGGTGTCAGTAATTCATTTCATCATTTTACGAAAAGAATTGTTGTGTTGTGTGCCGGAAAGGGTTAAACATGTTTCGCACATAGCTGGATAACCTTCCGATATGCTGGTACTACTATTTTCGAATTGAAACACTCGCGTTATTGAATGATAGAAAATTGTTGCTGAATTTAGTAAATATTACTGTTCAGAAATTAAAGTGTTTAAAAGTAGGAAGTTCTGGCAGCTTGTATAATACTTTTAGAAGAGATTTAATGCAGATAATATTCTTGGTAAAACAAGAAAATGTGTATTAAAAAACTAAAAAATAATCAAAGTGAAATTCAATTAGATAAAAAATGCAAGAACATTATTCTCGAAAAATGTATTTTCATCTTAATTTTTAAGATTTTAACTAATATACACACTCTAAAGTCTACTTATAATTTTGGAGTAATTAAAAAAAAACAATAATACAGGGTGCGGCAGGTATTTAGAACAAAATAACGCCTACTTTCAAACCTAAATAGACACTGGAGAAGGAGCATTTTTTACATTTTAACGTTCTGTACAGGTGACCACATACACAATGAATGGCGTCATGCACTCATACTGCAGTATAGTAGCCTCTACATACTGTCGGAACAAACTGCAGGCAATAATCAAATGTTTGTTAGGAACATTTGCCATACAAACGGCTCAACAGTGTTGCATGAATGCCTATTGGATCCCCTTTAACCACGCCACATACGCAAGAGCCTGTCGGGTTAATAATACCTGTGGAGCTGGGATGAAACAAGTTGAGGATCACGTGTTTATGAAAGTATTTGGGAATACATTATTGTGCTTTATGGGCTGTACGGATGGTACAGAGTGTTGTTGAAAAACGCAGGCATTTCACGTGTAATAGAAGTTATCCAGACATTTAGTACGTCGGTATAAACAACGACGTTGACTCTGGCACCTTGAAGAACCACATGTGGAGGCATCAGGACGTCTTCGCTGTTCACCCCCCCCCCCATAATCATCATTGAGGCTGGAAATTTTCTGTGCATGACTGTCAGAAACTCGCCGGCGATTTTATATAGCCACCGATCTTTTTACGATTAACTTTTTGAACCAGTGTTGGCAGTGGGCTACTTTTTAAAAATTCTGATTTCTAGATTGGTACCCCTTTTTTTAATTGGTAAAATTTCTTTTATTTTCGAAATAATCAATATGTCATTAAATAAGGCGAATTTTAACATTTCAAAAATGTGGTACCAATCAAGAAATCTGAATTTAAAAAAAAGTTGTCCTCTGGCTACACTGTTCTGAACCTGGACAAAGTTTTTCCCATCAGAGGAAAACAACAGCATTACTGGCGCCATTTCATGTTTCACCTTGTTAAGAAGGCTTTTGGGTTTGGTCAGACTGTTAGCCCTGGTCCTGATTAACCTGCATCTCCCTAGTGAATGCCCTCAGCGACTTCCTAGGATTTTCATTGACACAAATCGCGAATTCCAGAGCCTTGAAAATTCCATCTCGCTAACAATGCCCTTCCTTGTATGAAACGGTTGCTACATCTAACATGCCAGCCTTCTGTTCGCCTATTACTTTAAAGACGAATGGCAGGGCGAGTTTCAAGCATGGAAATATTAATAAAGAGGAACTAACCTATCTTTAAAATAGTGAAGCCTCAACTGCAACCGCTATCGCAGGCGTTGCTTGCCGCCGTTAAAAACTTCCACCAGTAGATTTATATCGAAATTTTCATCTTATTTAAACGCCCTATTATTACAAAATTTCAGTCATAAATAATGGTAGAAACAGATTTTCATTTTTACTGGTAGGAATTTACTTTGGCGGTAGTTAGGCTCTTCGTTTCCGCCATATTGTGACAACCAGGGAAACAAACTTACAATTTTACAAGACACTCTGTCACCAGTAAAAACACATAGAAGTTTTTACGTCATTTTTGAGAAAAAATTCAATGAATAAGATTAAAGAAGACAAAATTTTCTATTCAATTTTAGTGGTGGGAAGTTTTCCTTTGTGGCAATCAGAAACTGAAGATCCGATTTTAAAAAAAGCAGCCGCCATCTTGTGACAACCTCTTCAGTTACTTCAGTCGCAACTGGTAGACAGTACACTATATGTCTCCTTCTCTTTATTCATAACTCCATTGTTTCAAGAATGCAGCAGTCTCTAAATCGGAGTGTTTTTCAACCAATGAGACAATGACAGCATGCCTCTTCATTTCTTCAGTTAGTCTAGATTCTGACATGTTTACATGTAACAGAAAATGATTTGTAACAATGATTACAGGGTGGTATTTCACCTATAATATATGTTCTCAAATACCTGCCGCACCCTGCATTTTTAAAATCAGTTCTGTGGTATCAATGCATCTCTTTAACACTATAATCTCCATTAGGGGTCATTTTGATCCCGGCGAAATTGCCGGGATCAATTTTTACCCTATTTCAAGACGCTTAAATAAAACAAAATTTTCTATTAAATTTTACTAGTCGGTTTGAACCAGAATTTTTTTCATAAGGTATGCTAAACGCATGTAGCACAAAAAGAAGCTAATTAAATAAGTTAACCCCATGGAACTATTAATAAAGAGGACCTGACATACCCTTAAGATAGTGAAGCTTCTACTGTAACCGCTTTCCCAGGTGTTGATTACCGCCAGTGGAAACTCCCACCAGTAAATTTATACAGAAATTTTCTCCCTATTTAAACACCTTATCAACGCAAAATATAAGTAATAAATAATGGCATAAATGGATTTTTATTTTTACTGGTGGACATTTACTTTGGTGGTAGTTAAGCCCTGCATTTCCGCCATATTCTGACAATCAGTGAAACAAACTGACCTTTTTACCGGGTAAAATGACACCAGTAAAATTAAACAGAAAATTTTTACCCTATTTCAAGACGCTTAAATAAAACAAAATTTTCTATTAAATTTTACTGGTGGGAATTTTGCCCCGGCGGTTAACAGAAACTGAAGATTCTATTTTAAAAAAGCAGCCGCCATCTTGTGACAACCTCCTCAGTTACTTCACTCATAACTGGTAGAGTATAATCTATGTGTCTCCTCCTCATTATTCGTAACACCAATGTTAACCCCTTCGGTACGGATTTTGTTCTAGTCTGCCACTAGCATTTATTATTATTATTATTCTATATTGCACAACTTTCTTAAAACAAAAATCTTTCATATACACTTTGATAGTATGCGCAAGAGAAAAGTACTACAATAACATATTAAATTTTAAAAATCAAAAAACCCGACTGCGTAAAAAGCGAACTAATTAATTATTTCTCATCAATATGAAACTATTTTTTATATTACTTACCTTTTTTTTTTTTTTTTTTTTTTTTTTTTTACTTGTATTGATGACTTTTAAGTTGTGTTATTAGTTTCTATCTACAAACACTCTTCTGATGAGGCCCATAGATGTCTATTATGAAGGTTAGAGTTACAGTAAAGGCAGCGATTCAAAGTACACAACTTCCAGGTTGTGTAATATTTAAACGGAGCTTCTGACTACAAAATGGTCAATGAAACATCGTCTTCATTTTGAAAGCCCTATCCAATGATATGCCACTGAATATGGTGCGTAATTTTTTTTCGTCTGTACCGCCATTTTGAATTTATAAAAACAAAACCTATCCTATAACCATCGGGAGATTAAGACGAATCGATAGAGACCTCATTCATAAAAATCCATCCAGCCGTTGGGATGTTTCGAGGGTATAAAGAAATCCACATACACAGATACGCGTGAAACGCATAACCCTTCTTTTCAATCGGGTGAAAATAATTTCTTTTATATAGTGGTATGAATAGAATATAAAAATAAGCGCCAGTGGCCAAATGCATTACGAGTCTCAATCGCCAAATGTACGCAAGGGGTTTAAATAGCGTAAAATAAAAATTCTAGTGTGAAACACTTTTTATAAAACTTGAGTAGAATTGCCGGCTGTTTTAGTATTAATATCTAAGACGCGGATGTTGCAGAATATTTAGATAAAATATTTGTTTTTAACTTTTAAATTTATTTTTTAACGCTGTTCCCACATTCTAATATTTGATGTATTCTCTGTATTTATTCTGTTAATGACTTACAAAATATTGTACACATTACGGATATATTTGTTCTCTAATGAAAACAAGAAATATTTTCAAAAGTTCTAAACAATTCTTAGAATATGAATGTTTTTATCTGGAACTCAAAAGCAGCTGTTGCAGTGAAAAAGAAAAACTAATAAATATCGTCACGGTTTTAAGGAATTTTCTGCATTCTTTCAATTTGGAAAAGGGTCACGTAGCTTATAAAACCGAAGTATTTACGTTCTAAGTGTTTCAATGTTTGATCTTGCTTAGAAATGCTGCATGCTGGTTAACTCCTTGAGGGGCAAGCAAAAATGCCTCTAAATATTGAATTCTCACCGGAATAATCGAAAAATTTTATTTTTAATTAATGAAATGCAATTTTTCAACGACTTTCCCCCAAAGTTAAAAATATAAAATTTGTTTAAAATTTTCTGGTGAGAATCTTGTTTAAATTAGGTGGGATATATTTTATCCCACCCTCCCTCAAGGGGTTAAGGCAAAATTTGGCAGTTACTTGATAGATATCATAGATGCTTTTGTATCGTAAGATATTAGGTTAATGATAAAATTCACTAATGTTTAGAAATAAAAGTACGTCTTACAGAATTAATCACTTTACTATACCCAATATTTTACCCTTTATGCCGCGACCGTAGATTAAAGTACCAATAAAATAACTTGTTATAAAATTTATTTAACACTAGAACGCTCGGAAATATTACTAAAGTTTCATAAAAATATTTTACACCAGAACTTTTATTTAAAATTGTTTGACTGATTTATTGAACGTAAATCAGCGTTATTAAAATTTAACTTATTTTGGGAAAGAATTTCTGGTTCCAGTTGACTTTTAATCATATGTTCGGAGTCGAATCGACTCCTTCCGGGCATTCTAGTGTTAATAGATCTTTTAATAGTAATATAGTTTAGATTGAGTTATAGATACTTTACTTTATCTTGTTCCAGAAGCATTCTTGGTTACACAAGACAAAAATCTGTTTAAAAGGATGATTTCTTTTTCATTTGCATCTTCTCAGCTTTCTTGACGTTAAAAGATTGTGGAGGAAAGTTTCAGTTCGGAAATATTTCTCTATTTCTATTGTAAGTGTATTATATTTGTACATTTCCTAATTGTATAAATTACAAAAAAATATTGTAAATAAAAGATTTGAGTGGAGTTAAATATTGTACAAAATCCTTATAAATTCAAATTTATTTATTAATTTTCAAATTTAATATTAATTTTAATTGGCAAAATACATAAAGAGCTTTCAAGTCTCCGACTTTTTGCATACCGAGAATAGAGAAATAGAGAAAATCTTATTTTATTTAATTGGAACTTTCTGCGGATTCAAAGAACAACATGTTCTCTAAGATAATACTGGTGTGCAAAAAGCCGAGACTTGGCAACCCTGTTCTTCTAAAAATTTTTAAATGTTGTAAATCTTCTAATGCAGTTTTAAAAATTCACAAAAATTGCTTTAGAAGATGGAATTTTCACGAATTCATAATTTGGGATGTAAAGGGTTAAAAAAATATTTTTTTCCTTTATATTATATGATTAAATTATATATACAGGATTAGTGATTTATATAACACTAGCATCTTTTATTAATTGTTAGGTTAGTTTTAATACGTTATTGTCTTGATGAAAAAGGAAAATGTTCTCTAGAAGTAAAAATGGTAAATTACGAATGCAATGTTTATGATTAAGTAACAAATGTGGTGTTACTCTTAGAAGATGATATTTTAAAGTTGTTGTAGAAGATTTGGAGATATTCTAAGGATAATTTTAGCAGCTACACAGCGGCCAACTTCTACGGATTTTTCATACCAATAAAATTTCATACCAATAATAGAAATTTTTACTTTATTTAAACGCTAAAATCTCTTGAACTTCGGTGATTTAATTAGCTAGAATTTGCTATTAATTTTTAGTGGTAGGAAAAATCCGTACAAGTTGGCAGCTATGCAGCTACATGATAGATAGAAGAAATACGTTTGTTTTATAAGACACTGTGTTAATGTTCCCCTGTGTTAATCCCCTTGCACTCGAGGGCTCCGCTGCGGAGACAATCTTTCTTTGCAAAATTTGTTTTTGGCACCAGTAATAAAGGAAAATAAAATGTACCTTATTTAATCAGAGCATTTTTGAAATTGTGTACTTGAACGAAACTTCTTTTAAAAAAGTGGTGCCGATCGACTAAAATTTGTTTAAGAGACGCCGAGCGCAAAGGGTTAAAGTTATGAGAAATATATATGATAGATCCAGAAAATATTTGTTCTGGATAGATAATATTAAGTCTATAAATCGTAAAAATTCTGCATTTTTCTTTATGTTATATAGATAATTCATATATGCACAAATAGTTGTTTATATATCATAAACACTTTTTTTAATTTTTAGGCTAGTATTAACATATTATAACTTGATATAAAGTGAAAATGCTCTCTAAGAATTCTATTGTTGAAGTATGGAGCTCTTCTACATATACTTCCGGAATTTATCAGACAGACAGCAGAAATACGTTTGTTTTATAAGATATCTATGTTATAAAGGACAAACGTGTCCGGATGTGATGCTGACGTCATTTTTACGGTGGCAACAGCAGACGACTAAATTTAACTTTTACTGCAATTTTTTAATTTTAGAAATATTTCACATTTTAGATTTTTACACTTTCGGATTAGGAAAAAATGTGCTTTCAAATTCAATTTGTTCAAAATCTGTATCGCAATATGTTCAAAAACTCTATTTCTATTTATTCAATTTTTATTGTTTTAACGTTTAAAAACGTCTATGTATATCGCGTGCAGATGATTGCGAAATATATAGCCATTTGCACTTAAAATAATATAAATAGCTGAGAATTTGTTTCCAACTTATATTCCAGCCGAAATTAAAACATTCGTCCATCAATAAATAAAACTCAAATTTAAGACATGTAATCTATCACTGAAATGAACAGAATCAAAAAGGCTGAATTTTGAATGCAAAAATAGCAATCTATTTTTCATATAAATATCATTTTTGATATTCTTAGTGGAAATTGTAAAAAAATTACATTAAATATAAAAAATCTATTAGAGTTATGAATTTAAAAAAAAATATTTTCCCCTGTATTCTGTAACCCAGGGAACCAGAGTGTACATCCTTGTTATGTTCGCTCTTTGCACTCGTATGGCCAGTCTGACTGAACGTCATCTGTCATTGCAAAATTTGTTTTTTGGCACCAGTAATAAAGGAAAATAAAATATCCCTTATTTAATCAGAGCATTCTTGAAATTTTGTACTAAATTTTGTACTGTTAAGGAAACGTCTTTTAAAAAAGGTGTGTCAAGCGAATAACATTTGTGTAAGAGACGCCCGATTCGAGAGGGTTAATGATGAAAGATGTGTCAAATATATATATGGAGAAATAGTTGTTCTGGATATATAATATCTAGCAAAAACATAACCGTGAAAAAAAAGGAGCCAAGTTCTGTAAAGACAATGGCAAGAAAAGAAGTGATATCTAAGTGGGTGCCAAGTTCAAGTACAATTCACTCAA
Source organism: Maratus speciosus (assembly GCA_963932465.1). Classification (NCBI taxonomy): domain Eukaryota; kingdom Metazoa; phylum Arthropoda; class Arachnida; order Araneae; family Salticidae; genus Maratus; species Maratus speciosus. The sequence continues at coordinate 218,277,958 of OZ010797.1, read as the reverse complement.
ACTTACCTGCTGAAGTATTATAACATTTTTTAAATTGTTTAGAAATAAAAAATTATTGATAGCATATTAATAATAAATCTAGAGCTTGGCAAGTTTTTACCTACGAGTCATTTATTTATAATAATGACTTTATTATGTTAAAACTTATTATTTCATGTTAGGAAGCCTTAATTTGAGGTAGCCCCTTCCCCTTGAAGAGCGGTGGGATAAAATATGGGATAAAATATATCCCGCCCAATTTTAATTGCAAAATGCCACATTGACACCAGAATTCAGGACTGAAAATTTTAATTTTATTAAACACGTGAGAAGAAGCTTTTACCCATTTTGAAATAAATTTGTTTTTAAATTCTAGTGTAACTCAATCATTTCATCATTTCATGAATAAAAGTTCTTTGTCCCTGAAAGTTTTAACACTTTCGCTGCCGATCTCTCTCCAGCGCGTGATTAGCAGTGAAAGTGATCAGAAATTTTAAATTGATACCGGAAATTTCGAAAGGAGATATCTTACTTTATGTTATCACTAAATGTCTTTTATTAAATAAAGCGTAAGATGCTATTGTTTATTTCTGGTGTGAACACTAAATTTCTGCTCCGGCTACTCGGCTACCAGTATTTTTTTATAGAAAGTCTCTTCTTAACCCGTTCGGGACCATGTGTGCATACATGCACTTTCAAAAAGAGCATACAGAAGATGTTCCTGGTACCAGTAATATAAAAATATATTATTTGCGTTATTTAATTACACCATTTTTGGGATTACTAAAGTAAAGGTAACTTTAAAAAAAACAGTGGTGCCAAACGCTTTAAATTTGTGTAACAGCCATCGGTCCCTAAAGGGGTTAAAAAAGGAGTAATTTTGCGCGTTTAACATAGATTTATTTTTCTATAAAAATATACTGATATTTGACCGGAAAATTTCCCTGAAGCGTACGACCCCTGTATATATTTCTTTTTTTTTTAAATTTAGCCTTTATCCCTATGGATAAATTATATAAGCAAAAATATTAATTTGTATATTATACAAATTTTAAAATCGTTTAAGCTGATTTTAATGCGTTATAACTTGATAAAAATTAAAAATGCACTTTATGAGGGAAAAAAATGATAAATTGCGAAAAGAACACTTACAAGTAACTAATACGTGCGGTTTTTTGCTTAAAAGACGATATTTTAACTTTATTGTTTATGAATTGGATTAATATACTAATAGAGATGGCAACCCTGAGAGTATGTGTGTACCACTGATTCCGAGTAGTAATCTTTTTCTTATTTAATTGGAGAATTTCTGCATTAACCTTTCCAGGAGCAAATTAAAGACACGTATTTTCAAAATACACAGAATGCTGTTATAAATTTAGGAAGGTTTGCAAAAAATGAAACAATATACAAGTAAAAATTTAAAAATAATTATATAAGAAGACCTACTAAAACTGGATTCGAGGGAAGATAAATAATAATAATTGATAAATAACAATAAATAAGAAGTCAAATTTAGTTATTTCATTTAAAAAAAATAATAAAAAATAAATAAAATCTTGAATAATAATAAAACAAAAAGTGACATCCAAAGTCATACCAAAAGACGAGATAAAAGTTTTGCTAATCTATCAGGTTGAAAAAATATATAAAAAAAAATTGACCGCTACTGATTAATTGTTCATTGTATTTTTTTGTAGTGAAGCGGAAAGAATTAAAATAATGTTGCGCATTGTAGTGAAGCGGAAGGAAAATTTATTTCCATCGATGATCATTCTTAATTATAAAAAAGAAGAGAAACTTAACGATATAATACACGTATTTTATCGATACATACTTTTTACCTTTAAAATTTCATAATATTAATGTAGTTTATGTTAATAACATTTACAAACATATTTTTATAAATATTTTAATTTTATTACAAAAATAAATAATATTTTGTATTATCTGCAGATTTTATTACACTTCAAAGTACATCTTAAAAGGAGGATTTATTTGTTTTAGCGCGTCCGGTGGGCGGAACGTACTTTAAATATGCAAAGATTTTTTAAATAATTTTTTATTCTTTATATGTTAATTCATTGCTTTATATTATAATCAAATGCTTGTGACTTCTTTTTAAAAAATGTGGCAATTTGAAAATTTTATGTAAGTACGGGTGTAAAAGTTTTTTTTTACTGTGGCAACAGATTTACAGAGCAAAAAAAAAGAACACGAATGTTCCAAAACAAAATTAGTTCATTCGGAGAAAATGTGGATACGCAATTTAATTCCTCACATCAACGATTTCTACAAGCTGCTATTTGAACAAATAAATAAAAAATTTAATTACTTATGTATTACAGATTACAGTACATCCTGGCTCAAAAATAACCTTTACCGAACTGTACGACTTTCTTTTCTTTTTTTTTTTTGTTAATTTAAAACCTTTAATATCTGTAAAAACTTCCATTATCGTAGTTTTCAACTTTTCTAATTGAAACCATTTTGAAGAAAACAAAATTTTAAATGAAAATAAATTATTTTATTTCTTTTTTATATAGGTCGCTACACACAAAGTATCGGAAAAATAAAAAAATAGTGCGTCAATCAATATATATATATATATATACGTGTGTGTCAAAATTCTATTGAATGTTTTTCTTTCCATGTAGTGATTGATAATGCTATGGGCAAACTTCGAGTATTGTAGCATAGAAAAAAAATTTTTAAAGGTGAAATTTTCTACTACAAAACCTAGTGTAAGTTTGATCTTTCGATAATCAGGCTTTATTTCTAAGAGTGAACTTGACACTTGTAGTCGTTCACGTAGCAAGTTAAAACCAAAGACACAAATTAAATGAATGAAATTTAAAAATACGTATCTTGAACAGTTCAAAAACAAACCAAAAAAGTCGACACCTGCTTGGTAACTCAAAAATACCGGGACTATAAAAAACAGCAACATTCAAAATTAAGAAATTCAGACATGAATACAATCCGACAGTTTTGTTTTTCGCATAAACTAAAAGGGTTGCTGTAACGCAGCCTTCTTTCTTGATCACACTGAGATATTTGTTAAATGAGATGGAATTGCTTTTCTACTGTTTTTATTGTTGAAATATTACAAGAAATTTTTATTGGTATGGATTAAATAAATGGATAACTAATTTGTAAAATATGCAGACGAAACAGACAATTATTAATACAGTCGACTCTCTCTATCTGAACACTCTCTAATGTGAACACCCCGGAATTCTGAACACACCCCGACGACCCCGGCGAAGCTCCACAGACTTAACAAAATATGAACTCTCTGTATTCTAAACACCCTCCAATATGAACACCCTGCTATTATGAACACTATTTTTGATCCCCATTCTACCCCAACACTCTGTAAACTGGATGTGAGTTTGCAATCGAAATTCGGAAAATCTCCCATCATGGAAATTCTGAGGAAATAAAGAGGTTCAACAAACTCGATTTAAAAATAAAGAGACAAAATCATTGCTAGATTTCAAGCATCTACCCGATGCTGCAATTTGTTTGAAAAATTCAGATAAAATCTTCTGTTGACAAAACAGACAAAACATTTATTATAAAAAAAAAAAAAAAATCAAAGGAATATTTTTCAAACAGGTACGTAATTCTTTATCGTACGTATTTTGCGTCTCAATTAACTAGAACATTCTTATATTTTTCATAAACAAATAAGTTCAGATGTAAAACTATTGTCATTTCACATAAGGTAAATCATGATAATCAAATAAGTGAAATGAAGAAAACAATAAATTTTTATGCAAAGAGTTACATGTAAAAAATAATGTAAAAACCATGTTACGTGATTCTCCTTCCCCAGCTGAGAAAAAATAGAAAGATTAAGACACAGGAATGCCCCGCTCCCTGTGACAGATAAGAGACAGCAGGTGTTAAAGGGAGTGGTCGAAAAAAGAAAATGGTTTCTTTTCTGCACCCCTGGTTGAACAGCATTATCGCTTTTGTTTCTTTCTTCGTTTTTGCTCGGCAAAGGTAACATTGTTTGGCGATTTCGATATCGTTGCAGGGAAAGAAGAACAGCACTTATGCAGATATAAACTAGCTCTTGCAGGGAAGCTGATATAGTTCGTTCGGCGATATAGACTTTCAAGAGTCCAGTCTGGCGCAAGATAGGCACGGAATGAGCTCTCCCCGAAAGAGTTTCCTCATCGTGAAGCCGCCACCAGCTCGCTATCGCACAAGGATGTACACTGGTCGGCGCACGTCATGCACACTGCGTCCGAGCGTTGGTGTCTGGTCGAAAACGGCAGAACCCCACCCAGCCCGAAGAGCCAGATGGTTCCTTCGATTGTCCGCGACGCAGTTCACCCCAGCGACCCACAGGATTCGAACATCTATGAAGGAGTCGAACCGATGAGCATATTCGGAGGATTCCCACGGAGGGGTTGCTATACGATCAGAAATAAGTAGGAAAACGAAAAAACGGAAAGAACTGAAGCTTCAGAAAAAATACGAAGTTGTTCAAAAATTAAAATCAAATTGTCAAAAAGGAAAATTGTATCTGAGTTTGGAATTTCTGTAAACTAAGTCAACGAATTCAGCAAGAAATAGAAAGAAATTATAGCCGCTTTTGAAGCAAATGAACCTTACTCAAAATGTAGAATTTTCGAAAAAAAAAACCCCGGAAAACAATAACATAAAAAATCACATCTCTAAGTTTTTTGCCATATGAACACGAAGAATCTTCCTGTCACTGACCCCTGTTAAAGCATATTGCTCTGGAGTTTGCAGAAAAGGAAAAAATCACGGAATTTAACGCACCGAAAGGATGGTTGACTCGCTTCAAAAGTCGGCATAACATCGAATTCAAAATAATCAGTGGTGTGGCTGCAGACGTCAATATTGATACCGTGGAGGAATGGAAATGAAAACTTCCGGACATAGCGAAGGATTTCGACGACGCTGGCATTTTCAATGCCGACGAAATCGGCCTGTTTTTTAGAGTTCTTCCAAATAAAACCCTATCAGAAAAAAGCAAAAAATGCGTAGGAGAGAAAATGTCAAAAGAAAGACTTACTGTCATGCTCTGAGCCAGTTTTACGGATGTGAAGCTCAAACCATTTGTGATCGGAAAAAATGAAAAACCACGATGCTCCAAAAATGTGAAGATCGTATCACTGTGCACTATAAATCAAATCGAAAAGCCTGGATGACATTCACAATTTTCTCATAATGTTTGGAGGCATTAACGAGATGACGAAGAGAGAAGAAAGAAAAATTCTTCTTTTTGAGGATAATGCCAGATCACATACAAACATGCAGCTGAACAACGTGAGCTTGAAGTTCCTGCTACCGAACTGTACTTCTATAATCCGACCACTGGATCAAGGAGTAATCAAGACCTTTAAAGATCATTACCAAATCCATTTTTTGAAGAAAATGTCCCTGGTGATGGAGGAATCAAATTCGGCAACCGAACTAACGAAGAAAGTCAACGTCATGGATGCTGTCCATTGGATATCAAAGGCTTGGAATGAAATAACCTCCTACAACATCCAAAGATGCTTCTACAAAGCTGGATTCCCGTGTGAGAATGAGCAACCAAGGACCAAGTAGCAACCACTGTGAGTGAGTTGAGGTCAATTCTTCAGGAGTTTCATACTGAAATTGAACCTGTAGCTTATTTCAAAGCGAAAGAAAGCCTTCCGGTTTCCAACAACAACATCGTTCATTGCGAAGAGGATAGTGAAGAAGAACCAGAACCAGAAGATTCCGATGAAACAAGAAGTACGATTACCTTTAAACAATATGGACAAGGGATTCAAGACATGTTGAACTACGCATCTGGACATCAACCAGAAGCCTTTTCACTTCTTAAACAACTAGATAACATGCATACAGCACGAGCATACACAATGCAAAAATAGTCTAAAGTTACTCACGTTTTTAGGTAACGTACCGATTATGTTTTCAAGTAATGTACCGTAATTTCGGATGTACAAGCCGCGGCTCAAATAATTCTGTTTCCGACCAGAAATTTTATTTCTCAAAAGGTAACTTATTCAATCTTCGAGCTTATTTGACAATATATATTAAATAAAACTTCTGGTTTGAAACAGACTTATTTTACTCGCGTTATATACACCCGAAATTACGGTATTGCATTATGCAATTGCAATTTTTTTTTAAATAAAAAAAAGATGAGATATTAGAGTACAGATCCGACTGAATTTAGTTTGACATTGCACTAGTCCCCAAATCTAAATTCAGCACCTTCATCTCGATAACTGACATGGCTAACCATGCTAAGTATTCTGTACAGTCTATAAACTCAATACATAGTCGTAGTAGTAATGCATTTCCTAATCTCCCTCTATAATGAACACCCCCATAATCTCAACAGTTTTGTTCGGGACCATGAGTGTTCCGAATAGAGAGAGTCCACGGTATTCTTTTTTCTGTGGATATATATTGTTCATCATATGAGACCATTTAAGTCGTTTATAATTTTTTCTTTTGTTTCAGTGGAAGGACATTTTTTCATTTTTGACATTTTTAAGAATTACGACATTATTGAATTCAGACACTTTTGACCGGGAGGGATATCTGTGGTTCCATAGAAAACACAAAATATCAAATCTTCCAGTTTGGACATCTCATTGCTTCGGGGTGAGATGTTCCTCCCCCTGGCAAACCCCTGAATTCAACACTAAAGTACGGTAAACACTCAGAAAAAATTCTATTGATTGCAAGAATTTGCACTTTTACGCATTTATGTTAACACTATTTCCGAACGTTTGACTTAAAATTACTGTAATTAAATAACGCAAAATTACTATTCGAAAATGCTGATAATTAAAAAGTGTAAAAATTGGTAGCTACGCTGACTATACTCAGAAATTTGTTTATCTTCATTTTTAATTTTTTTTTCTCCGACTGATGTAGTTTTCACGTAGAAAAATATGTCACATTATAATGTTGATAAACTTTGCTGCTAAAATTAACCATATGACATGACTTCGTATTTCTAAAATCGGAAAAGACATTCGCCAGTATTTCCCAATAGTGTTTATCGCCTTATTTATTAAAGAGATTTTGAGTTTAAATATGGACTGGATGGTTAACGACTATTATTTAGAAATAGTGTTTATCCCTGTGCGAGATAGTTACCTCGCGTCAACGCGAACTATTAAGGATACTATGTGATATCTTACATAATTATAACATAATAGAAGTCCTATTAATTCCTATGTCTATTTGAATAATGAGAATTGACAATCCCTTCGCGGCAACTGGCAGGTATATTTATCGGGTACACTGCACAAATATAGAGGAGTAATGCATTTTTAAAAAGTCTAAATCTAGAGGAGGAGGAGTAATGCATTACTCCTAAATTAGAGGAGTAATGCATTACTCCTCTAATTTAGACTTTTTTGAAGCTGTTCATATCCACTGATTTTAAAAACTCCTTGGTTAGTGATTTATCTAGTATACCTTACATCACAACTTTCTGAATGGATTTGTTGTGTCATGACACTTTACTTCCGCTTTGATTTCATTGGCTGTTGGAACTTGATGGTCTTTTGGTACTGTGTTTTTCGACATTTGGATTTTCGACGTGTATGCAGTTGGGGGATATGTTTTATGTATTTTATACAATAATGCTGTGAGTCCAGGAACTCGCGAAACGTATACGTCTGTTCACATTACCGTAAGTATTTTATTGTGTGTTTAAACGTTGTTTTTGTTAATTTATAATTTCAACACTTCTCTTTTTGTAAAATTTTACCACATTTTCGGCAAAGATCTTGATAGTTTGTACACGTTTCATGGAACCATTTCTGGCACTTTATGCCTTGTATCCAGTAATACTTTTTGGTTGTGGTGTTATATTCTTCTCCACAACCAACACAGTGATCCGCACCCAATTCTATTCCCTCGTAATCTGTAGAATCTAATAATGTCTAATGTATTTCATCTTCTTTGCTACTGTGTGTTATGTTTTTGCTTTTTTGCGTTTATTTTAGATTATTCAAGGTTTTAAGTTTATTTATCAACTTTATCTTTTTCTGGGATGAATGTTTCGAAAGTTTTTCAATATTTTCTGAAACAAAAATATATCGTTAGGGCCTATTATACTATTGCTGATGAAATATTTATATTAGTTAAAACTTAAATAATTATATCAATTAATATAATTATAAACATAAAAATTATATAATTATTTAAAGAAACATTATATTTAGTTTAAATCCTCACTGCGTATAATTTTGAAACATTGATTATAGGTGGCCATCTCTCCTTGATTTGATATGGCCATCTATCCTAAAATTGCTGGACAGATTGCTACCCAACTTAAAGTGTCACTCCGCCATTCTACGTGTTTGTTTTAGACTTAAAAGCAAAGATTGGATTATATACGTGCCAAAGTTCTTATAATAAAAAAAAAAAGTCACATGGGTACTTCAAAACATTCAGATACCTAACTCAACAGAAATATCCAATCACTAAATTAAATAAACATTAAAGTTACACTTTCTTTTTATAATTGATAAACACAGCTGCACGTGGCAATGAATACGCACGTTGAACTATTTCTTACCAACAAAGTTTATGCTGCAATCTATGATATAGTTTTTGATATATTTAGACTGACCATCTATGGCCATCGACAGCCACAATTCAGCGGCATCCAGGCGACGTCTTATGGAGTCCTTACTCACCGGATTCCCATTTTCTTTTCCATCCCCTTTAGATACAGAAGCTGGCAAAAGTTTTAAGACAATACGTTTTTCTGTAAGCAAAATTAATCATCCTACTTCAGGGCTGGCCAACTATTGTACGCCAGAGTTCTCTAAAATTTTATAGTAATCATTGCCTTGTGTAATCTTCAAATCTCTGCAATTCAAGAAGTCGGCTATTTCTTTAAAAAATTAGTGGTATCCGAAGTGCCACAGTTGGCCACCCCTGTCCTATATGCTGCTCAACTAAAGATATGTGTGAAAATTGACACAGAAGCATTCTTCAAACGCAGAACTCTTTCAGGATCTTGAATCGGAACATGCGAAAATTCCTATATCCACCTTAGTGAATCCACCCTGTGAATTTCATGCCCAGATGTTGTGCCGCAGTCCTCAAAGCAAAAGGATATCCAACTAAATATTAAATATTACTGTATTTCGTTACATTAAGACGCTTAATTTCAATAAAAGTTTAGAAAAACTGTATCGTTTCAAAACTTTTGCTTAAGTAATTTTGTAAATTTGCAAATTATTTTTATTTCATGCATAAGTCTTAATTGTTCTCATGTTGCCTTTTGTTGAGCTTCAAAAGGGGTACAAATTACTTATTTATATAATTTAAAAAAAGTGCTTACAGAAGCAGTTAGGACAGAAAAAAATTTCGTCTCAAAACTTTTGTTAGTTTCTGTATATATTTTTTAAGTTTTGAACTGGGGGTTGTCTCGGGTTCTGGGGGATTTGATCAGCGTTGATCTGCAGAAATTTGTAAAATATTCCAACATAGGGGTGAATGCAATAGGTATTTTTCTTACGAAATCTACCTAAAAACAGATGTCGTGAGACAATAAGGTTACGTGGGGCAACTGGGCCATGCTTTTACAAAGTGACTTTGGAGATTCTGGCAATTTAGCTTCAAAAGGCTAATATTCATTTGAAATAAGTCTGAACTTTTGTAAATGTGTTCAGTTAGGTTCTCTCTATCAGACAGAAATGTTCAAAATTACATTTTAATATCTCAAAATATAAAAATATATATGTTTCATCTTTCTTTCCCCATGGGTCCAGTTGTCCCATAAAAATGGGGCAAATGGACCAGTAGGGTCTATGTTCCACACGCATTTGTTTTCTAATATTGGGTATCAGATCCTGTTCGAAAAAGCGTATACAACTAAATAAAAATTAAACCAGGCAGACCATGTACATTATATATCAACTAAAGATCCCTGTAATCGAAACCTTTACGGTCAATGTGTCTAAAAAAGCATTAAAAGTGAAAATATTAGATTTATTTATACAAAAAACATAAACATTAAGTAAGTACTTATGTACTTTAGTATAGGTTTAGTATAAGTATAAACGTTACATGGGTATTTTTAGGAAAAAAATAATACGCCGTTTGATACTATGAACAAACGGCTACGTAAGAACTTAAGTATTTCCTTCTCTTTTTTATTTAGCACAGTGGAAATTCGATATGTCCAATAAACCTGTGGAGAATGTAACCATATTTTTATATTGAACAGAACTATTTTTTATTCGTTTCGATAATTTTCTAATAATTTCACTTTGCCTTATGTATGCTTCTTCATCTCTATCTTAAAGTTTCGACCTTTAGCTATCACACTTAAGAAATTTGGTTTGATACTCTCAACATGCTTTTAAAATTTTTTATTATGTAATTTTAATAAGGTATTATGTAATTTTCTTTATTGCAAGCAAAAAAACAATAGAGAAATTAATTTTCTGTAGTAAAAGAAATTCAAAAAGATATGTATAATTGTTGGGGTAACTGGATCCTATATGGTCCAGTTACCTCTGATACATCTCCCAGTTACCCCATTTTTGAAATATTTATGGGGTAACTGGAACACCGGCCTTACATTTGAAAAATGAAGTAAATATGTATAGGGGAGCTAGGGGAGGTATAATACACTTTTTTTACTAATTTTTTACAACCCTTAGAAAGCTATTTTTAAAAAAACTTTTCGTGTTTTCTTATAAAGTGACCTTTTATTCATTTATTAAAAATATTGTGAATTTAAAAAATAGTCATTCAAAAAATTTATCCCAATTATTTTGAATGCCTACTACTGTATCAAATCTCCCCATTACTGAGGAGGATTGATACACTAGCAAGGGAGGTTTGATACATTGTTATGTAAATTGAAAAAAAAATGCAGACAATTCAATTTATGCGTCAAGCAATTTTTTATGATAAATCTTGAAATATTTAAGTAAAATTTGAAACGAAATGACATTGACATATTTTTGTTTCAGAAATGTTTTTTACAAAAATATTTAAACTATTGTTATTATTTAAACATTCCTATCAACACACTTTTTAGAAAATAAATAATGAAAAAAAACCCCAGAGATCTAGCTGCAATGAAAAATGAAGTGAACATTGCTGATTTGCAAACAATTTAACATAAATTTAGCCCATTTAAAATTCCTTTAACCCTTTCAGGGGCAAAGCATTTTCAATGCTAAAGTGTTGAATAAATTAATAACACCGGAATTTACCAACAAATTTAATTAGAAATAAGAAAAGGGGTATATTTCACTTTCATACTAAATGGAAAATATTTTACCAAAATGCTGGTGCGTTTGGGAATTAAAATTAAGAGGTTTCATAAGCATACCACCACCCCTGAAATGGTTAAAAGAAAAACTAATAACTCTATCATTTTGTAAGTAAAATCGGGTGGATTTAATGTTTTTTTCAATTTGCCCTTTGTAAAATATAGAAACATTTTCCCTTTAAGGTCATTTAAACTTTTTTCCTTTCTACATGACAAGCAAAGCGAACTAACCATCTATCATCGCACTGCTTTTCTATGTAACCTACATAATGTCTTTGAATAGTCTCTTTGTTCTTCCTTACCAATTTCAGTAGCTCTTGCTGTAAAACAATAATGAATATTGCAGTCCTATATCAGTTTGCAAACTTAAAAAAACTATTACATTTCAAATATACAAGTGTATCATTTCTCCCCAGTACTAATGTATCATTTCTCCCTATTATGCCTTATTCGATTTTCAATCACTTTGTACAAATGCAGTTGCAAAATGGTAATCTACTTTCTAGTAAAATTAATCCTAATAATGTGCTTTATAAATAAAGAAAATTACAATATATTATCTTCACAATAATAAGAGTTATGAAAGAAAATCAGTCAATGAAAAAATTTAGATTGGCATTCCAAATTCCTTCAAAATTAAAAGAAAAGAAAAGTTGTCAGTTCTTCACTGATTAGTCCAGCTAATGATGGCTTCAGCAAATAAAAGAAGACTTCACATGTGTTAGAATGGCTCTTAATGCCATTTGTTGAGAAAAATTGTCAATGTATCAACCCTCCCTATGTACCAAGCCTCCCCTACCTCCCCTAGATACCTGATAATATTAATGTATTTATGTGTCTAATCTTTAAATAAAAGGATTGTTTAATAAAAGTACTCACCGTATTTTAATAAAAAGCTGAGGAAGTTCAACCAAATCGACGTTGTTTTTAAAAAAAGAAACTTAAATTTTCAAAAACCTATCACACAAAAGGCACAGTTATGATTGAGTTGATACACGTTGTTTTAAGAAGTAGAGCTGGGTGTGCAATCAGGGATGAGATTTCCGCGTTTTTTCACACCAGTATTTTGTTAGAGAAAATGGTATTTCATTTAATCGGAACATTTTTGCGATTTAACTGACCAACATTTTCTCTAAGAATATACTGGTGTGCAAAAACGCGGAAATCTCATCCCTGGCAATGTTGACAAAAGCTACAATTTAAAATATATCAACTGTATTTTATAAAATAGCGTATGGTCCAGTTACCTCCAGTTACCCCAGCTTACATTAATCACCTATAACTCAAGATTTGAATCATTTATCGAAATATTTTAAAAAAAAACTGTTCGATTGAAAATTACTTCAGTAATCATGTCTGCAAGTGTCCTAAATGAAAATAAACAGTTGGATTAAAAAACACTTAAATAATTCTGTCTGCATGTGTTGTATTAAAAATTAATTCAGAAAATTTGCCGAAAATTTAGCGTTGTTAAGTGAAGATTTTTATTTAAGAAGCTTAAAAAAATGTTGTTTTAACCTGAAAATTTGTTATAGTTGAAACATAATTTTATCTAGTTAACACATTGAATAGGTTCATTTATTCCATAGTCCACTAAAGAGGATCACTGAAAAGTTTTACACTATGTAAAGTGTTACAGTTGCAAATGAGATTTCTTGCGGCGGTAATGATATAACGAGATAATGCAAATTTAATTTGTAGTCTCAAATTTCATAAGTACTGACTGTGTAGAAAGATTTTATTCTTCTGAATATTAATGTTAAAACGTTGTTAAAATTGTTTTATTGATTTATCGTTACATTATCTATAAGTTGTAAAATTACTGAAAACTTAGTTAATAATTAAAAAAAAAAACATATGTACATAGCTGCTAACTTTTATGTTTATTTACTGCTTCTAAAACTTAATAAAAGTTTTTGCATTTTTTAATTCTTGATTTTAAAGACTAAATTAAGCCAAAATTTCTCTAACTTTAATGGCATGAAAAGTTGTATAATGTATGTAAAATTTAGCAGCTGCGTATTAATTATTTCTCATGTCAACAACCCTTTTCTATGCTGTTAAAAAATGCGCAGCTATGAATTAGGGATCGTACAAAAAGTTTCTGAAAAGTTTTTTGACATAGCACACGTTTCGATAAAACTCGTTGTTTGATTAATATTGCAGTTAATTAAAAAATAATTAAAAATCATATATTGCAGTACAAAAGCTTTTCCCGGGTTTACTGGTGCATTCATTCAGGGTAACTTTGATCCATGGGGTGTAACTTTGTACAACTTCCTAATTTTCAATATGTTTGACTTTAAACGGCTGGATATACTCCAGTGCTACACTCTGTTGGCAAAGGTATAATCTGTGCGTTCTACTCTTTATTTTAGAACATAAATTGTCAACATTATACACAATTAATTGCATCATCCAACAATGGAGTTATTAATAAAGAGGAGGAGAAATATATTCTACTATCTACCAGTAGCGAGTGAAGTAACTGAGGAGGTTGTCACAAGATGGCGGCTGTGTTTTTTTAAATCGGATCTACAGTTTCAAAATACCGCCGGGGGAAATTTCCCACCAGTATAATTGAATGGAAAATTTTATATTATTTAAGCGTCTTATTCATGGAAATATTTTCTCACAAATATTTTCTCGTGCCAGTTTGACAGGTAAAACAGTCAGATTGCATCACCGGTTGTCACAATATGGCAGAAAACGAAGAATTTGATTACCGCAAAAGTAAATTTACACCGGTAAAAATTAAAATCCCTTTCTGCCATTATTTATGACTGACATTCAGTGTTGCCAGATTGGGGATTTTGTCCCCATTTTGGGGAATTTTGAACCGCTAGGGGAATTTTTGGGGACTACAAAAATTTTGGGGAAAAACTTGGGGATTTTTATTTTACTATTTTTCGTAAAGATTTCTTTTAGTCCTGTAGTAAAACTGGACCTGTCTCGAACTCAATTTTGATTTGAAAAATGAAAATACAATCCAGAAATCGGAAATATCAATTATTATTCTCTTGGATGTGGTCGTTTTGTTTACTACATTACAGATTACACATATTACAGATGCATGAGTCTCTAAAGTAGCAGCTTAAACCTGTACGTGACTAGATCTGCAGGACTTTAACGAAAAATTCCTTCGTCGAACTTAAAAAAAAGTAATTTAAATATATGAAAAGCAGATATTTCCCTCTTATGATATACAAAAGCACATCGACTGATACGGCGAAAATACTTTGCATTATGATTATGTACATCAGGATGACAAAAAAATTAAAACAGCGTACCATCTCGGATTCATTCAAATCCCAACTGATAAGAGATTGTCTAAAGCTATAGAGCTAAAGTAACAATAGTCCAACATTGTTAGATAATACTTTTAAAAACAAGCGTAAAGTAACTTGTCACTGCAAAATGTCTCTCTCACTCCCTTAATGTAGCTACAGAATATGCATTCAGCCCAGTTTAAAAGTTTGTTTTTTGTAAATGGGGAATTCTTTTTTTTTAAAAGCCTGATTTGGGGAAAATTTTTGAGCTTAAATTACTTAAATATTTTTTATAGTGGTAAATTGAAATTTTAAAAATTCCCTTTTTGAGTAAAAACTGAGTTGGGGACTTTTGCGGAAAAAAACACTGATTTGGGGAAAATTTCAGAAATTTCGGGGAAATTGACTTTTGATTATCTGGCAACACTGCTGAAATTTTGCACTGGTAACACCTTTAAATACGGAGACAATTTCTATAGAAATTTACTGGTGGAAGTTTAGACCGGAGGTAATCAGCCCTTGCGAAAGCGGTTACAGTTGAAGCTTCACTATTTTAAGGATCTGTCAGTTCCTTTTTATTAGTAGTTCCATGCATCCAACTATTATTGTGAAGTACTCTTTTCAAGTTAATTTTTGAATTATGTATTGAAGTTGTTGTAATCCAATTAAATTTTTATAGTAACCAACAAAATACTCATTTATCACACATATTATTATCTAAATGTTATAAGTGTGTTAATATTTTGCGATTATGTATTTACTAAAAGTCAGTAAAATGTAAAATTAGCCATTTTACATTATTTTCAGTATAACTTTGAGCCGGCTCAAAGTTACGAATAGGTTCATTGTTTACTGATTATAGGTACTACTAACAAATTATATGCAGACTAAAAATGTAAGTAAATGTATGTATTTAACTGAAGTATATGCAGATAATAAATGGCGTTGGAAAATGCCCTTCAATCAAATTTCGTGATTTCCCCCCCCCCTCCCAGATTTCGTAACCTATCTGACAATATATTTCCTCTTTTATCATCTTATAAATATGGATATTTTATGAGATAAAATGTTTTTTCTATTTTTATAAAATTGATTTTTTTTTAAACTACTGCACCGATATTCATGCCATTGACTGAGTTTATATAGATACCAAAGATGCATAGCTGGGAATTTTTGCATAATTTTCTGATCATAAAAACTATGTGAAATAATGATTAAAAAATTACAAAAATAAAAATCATATCTTATGGTTATACGAAAATACCACTTTCTTATCAAAAATTCCCCATATGTGCACGTATACTATACATAAATGACGAAAGTGTGCATTAGATATAACAAGTAAATATTTTCAAAACTAAGTATAAAATACACAAAATTCATTTAAAGACGTTATTCGGGACGACATTTGACATCCCATACATTTGACCAGGGATGCCAGTTTGGCCTCAAATTTTAATCATACATTTTAAATTCGTACCGAAAATTTCTAAAGGCGAACTTTTACTTCCTGTGATCGTTAAATCTCTTTTATTAAATAAAGTTTAAAATGCTACCCTTTATTTCTGAATAAAAATGGAGGCCAAACTAGCAACCCTGCTTTCAACATTTTTATTGTTGTTTGATTAATATTAGTACTAAGATTTTTAAAGATTAAACGGAAACGTTGAGATTTATTTTATTCATGTGTTTATTTTATATCATCTTTTAATTTTTGAATAAAGTGTACGCTGGATAACAACATCTATTTTTTTTTAGTATCAATCAATCAATTCTCGTGAGTCATTTTCTTTAATTTACATCTTGAATTCGTACAATTGGTTTGGCAAAATATTGTAATCAAGTAATTAAGGCATGCTTATCCCTTTTCACACATGCAGTTTTCAATTATATCCTCAAATCGTCTTAAATATATTTTCATTTTGTGAATTTTAAATCATTTTATGACTTATTTATTTGTCAAATGTTGCCATTTTCCCTCCGTTTTCAGGGTCCGTACGGGTACCGTTATTTTCAAGACGAATTATCAGTATTTTTTTAAAAGAAAAATAGATCTAATTTAATCGCGCGAAATTTCGCCTTATTTAAGAAAAAATTTTCTATAATAAAATACTGGTACGTATAATTTCTTAGTCTGAAAATCTAAGGACCCGTACGAACCGTGGTTTTGTAGTATTTCATGTACAATAGCTCAAATCTTACACTTTTTAGCTTATTTTAGCTCTTTCAAGGATGAAGTCGCAGATGTTTTGTGGAATTTATAATAATTTGGGCTTGATAACACTGGTCAACAATAGTTCTTTCACAGAACTGAAATTAGTTCATTCTAGGTCAGTTTTTTATGCTGATTCCGAATATGTTTTTCGTTTTTCTCTAGGTGGTCCTATTCTTGAGAAATTTGCATTTTTTAATTTTATGAAAATTTAAGCTTTTTTGTGTTATGTTATGTAAATTACAATAACTGTCAGATTGAATTATCTTTTCTAGATAATAACGTTTGCACTCTTAAAAAATGCGTTCTGAATATTTTATTTCAATATTTCAAAATTCTTCGTTTGGAATGAAGAATTAAATATTTACTAAATTAAAATGCAGTACAATTTAAAAACATTTCTTATCTAATAGAAATGCAAAAGTTCAAAAACTTTTCTTTTTCAGTTTAAAAATAACTCATAAACGTTCTGTTTGTATCAGAATAGAATCTTTTGAATCCATTCATTTTCATTACAACTTTTCTGAAATAATTATTTCTTACCATTATCATGTAAAATATATTTTTTTATTTGTTTTATGTAGAGGTTCTGAGGCATGTTTACGTTTAATCTATGTGTATGTATCCGGAATACTGAATGTTAGAAAGAAAAAAATGTAAAAAAAAAAAAAAAAAAAAAAAAAAAAAAATTAAATTACCATTTCTTATATACACTTCATAAAGATAGTGCTGCTGTTAATTTAGTCCTATAAAATATATTTTCATTAATTCGCTTATTGTCGATATTACTTAATGTGAGATACATATAGAAGTGAATGGCATTTGAAAGCAAAAGAAACGCCAACTGCTAAAATGTAAATTACAGAAATGCATTAAGGGTATTTTAATTCAATTTTTTCAATATTTTATTTTTTAATGCACTGTAAAATGTTTGTTAAATTGAAATACAACACAATATGGAATTTTCTTATCTAATATAAATGTGACTGTACAAAAATCTTTTTTGAATAGTTTAAAACAAAATTTTTGAATCTTCCATAAAGGCATAATTCATATAAGAAGAAGAATATTTTTTCCAACTGGACTAAATCATATTCAAGGCTAGAGTAGCACAGTTCAAGTTTATTCCAACAGAGCGAAAAATGTCCAGACCAGGAATCAAGCCTGGATACTTGGCGTGCCGTGCCAATGCTTTACCTGTTAAGCTATTCGGACGATACCTGGCTGACATAATTCACCCTTTATTTGTTGGACATGGTTGCGAACTGCAGCGCTAGTTTCATTCATCATGTAAATGCTATTGATATAGCTTTGATGAATGAAACTAGCGCTGCAGTTCGCAGCCATGTCCAACAAATAAAGAGTGAATTATGTGAGCCAGGTATCATCCGAATAGTTTAAGAGGTAAAGCAATGGTTCGGCACGCCAAGCATCCAGGTTCGATTCCTGGTCTGGACATTTTTCGATCTGTTGGAATAACTTTCAACTGTACCTTCAACATGGCAATAATTCATTACAAATGTATTATGAATATTTTAATTCAATAAAAAAAAATCCTCTTTTTGAACTAATAACAGTGGACAACAATGAATCTGTCACACAATTGAAATTAGATGATTCTAGACCAATTTTTTGCGCTGATTCCGAATATGCTTTCTGGTTTTCTCCATATAGTCCAGTATTTGACAAATTTGCATATTTCAGTTTATACACATTCAAACGTTTTTGTGTTATTTTATGCAAATTTTAGGTACTATAAATGTTAGACTGAATTACCTTTTCTAGGTAATGACTACTGGATTATTTGCTTCAAATAAATGTCAGGATCTGCATATCCTTAACGTTTATCTGTTAGTTATTAAGCTTAATTTGAATATTTTCAATGGTATAATGTTTATATTACTATCAACTTTAAAGTAGTTGCCACAGACTTGGCATAAAGTTTTTCTAGACCAAATTTTTACGCTGATTTCAAATCTGCAATCTGTTTTCTTTTATCATTGCCAGTTTTGAGTTAAATGGATTTCTACTTTTGTACGGTACTGACACAAGTTTGATATAAGATGCTTTTTGGAGGGGTATACCTCATTATCAAAAGGGTGAACAGTATCCAATTTCTATCAGGGACATAAACAACAATTTATATAAAAAAAATAATAATGCAGTAGAATCTATCCTAACAAGTTGAAGTACATTACAAAATAGCATAAAAAGCGATGTCTGGCTTTATTACCCCAAGAATAAAATTTAACTATTTTTCATAAACTACACGTGATAGAAGAAAACAAATACTAGATTTTAAATCAGCGCAAAAATTTGATTTAGAAACATATTACTCGTGTGGCAGAAATATTTGGGCGTCAAAAAATATTATCTTAAAAATATGAAAAATATGCAAATTAGGCACAATATTTCACGATCACGTGTCAGTATAATATCAGAAACAACGTTTTTTAAGTTAAACTAGACAGTAATTGGAACATAAAAAAAACAGCCTGATAATGGTTTATGCCTTAAATTTGCATATAAATTGTATAACATTTACAAAATTTGCATAAATCGAAATATGCAAATATCTCAAAAGCATGATCTGCTGCAGTAAGTGTAAAATTAGATTCGGTATCAGCATAAAAAAAACTGCATAAGAAACAAGTAATTTTGGTTTTACTAAAGAGCAAAAGTTCAAATTTGTTAACCAGTGTAATTAAATATTTTTTAATTAAAATGCACCGCATTATAAAAACATTGCCTACCTAATATAAATGTATAGTATAAAATCTTGACGATGATAAATTGCCTCAATAATCATGCCCACAAATGTTATGCTTCTATGTTTGAAAATGAATCAGAAAATGTGTCAAAAACTTGAGCGAGATTTTTTTTTTCTTTTTTCCTTTCTTTTTTGAGAAACGCCTAAATCGGCCGGGTTAATGAGTAAAAAAAAGAACGTTAGCATCTACGCAAGAACGAAAACGAATAATCATTAAAAAAGAGAACAGATTGACATTGAGCAGAAGTAATTTTATTACATTCTTGGGTACACATTTACAAATCCTGTCTTGAGAATTACCAACGACGACCATATAATATTTAACAAGAAACATTAAGTATTTTAATTTTGTAAAAATAATTATAATACAATAAATCTGACAAGATGGAACCACAAGGAACAGAAAAAATGCCCATTATAGACAGACAAGCTTAACAGGTGCACGCTGTCTCTTATAATTGCTTTTTTTTCACATCAGAATCCTGAAAATTTTCGGTATATGCAGGTTTCATTTCCAAAGTTTTTATTACATGTATAACATATTTAAGACTTACTTTTTTTCATCATAGGAAAATTTATCAATTTCTCATTAAAAGTTACCATTAAAAAACTTGCATTTTATACAAAGATTAAAAAAAATTATGTTGAATCATTATTGAGAATGACAACTGTAACTTTTCACGATTTTAAACAAGAATTGCAGTACTATTTAGATTTTTAAAAATGTACATCTAATTTATACAATGTATTCTATGTTTTTCTTAGAACATCTCCGCAAAAACATAATACTGGATTTTCGCTAATACATTTCTTGCACTATTTAAAATCGCAATTTTTTATTCCTCAAACCATCTAATTCAACAATGATTATTCTATGTTTATTAGAATTATCATAAACATTTAGCATTTTATTCCATATTTCATATATTTTTTTTAATTCGAGTTTTGTTTTAAGGTCAATTACATCGTAACTGACGTAACATTTGATGACTGATTATTGTTTTCTAAACTGTGTAGAAAATTTACTAATAAAGGTAGAACAGATTTTTATAATTTAAAATATTCCTTATTAAGGACTTAATACTTAAATACCTGCAAATTATTTCAGTCCTTTAAATTGCATTTAAAAATTCTGTAACTGATGTAAAATAAAATGGACAAACATATTTTTTGCCGTCATTGAAGTGTAAAAATTATCCAAGCTATACAGTTAAAAAAAAGTGATTTTATTTTTTTTTACAAAACTAAGTAATGCAGTGCTGGAAAATTGGCGTAGAGGTGGAGCCTATGGACACCACAAAATTTTTATGGTATTATTCAGTTTAATAAAATGTCAGAAATTTGATCATTAGATAAGAGGCAAAATACTACTATAATTTAGTGGTATCAATAGGCTCCACCTCTGCGCCAATTTTCCAGCACTGAGTAATGACAAATTATAATAGTTTTTTTAATTAGTTTTTGAACAATAAAAAAGGAAAAATGGCGTTTACAGATATAACTGACGTAACTTTTATTGTGTAATTGACATAACTTTATAACTTTACAAAGACAATAATGGTACTAAACTTAGTTTGTGAACAGCAATTTACAATGCCTTCTTGCTAGGAATTTTTTATAGAACATAAAAATATCATGTTTTCCAATCATACCCTTAAATTAACTATATTATTAATTTTACTCCCCTCTCCCAAATGATAATTTTCTGTGGAATTGTCCTAAATTATATTTGTGTATTATGTCTTTTTTAATAGTTTTTGACCCGTGGTTTTGCTTTCACAATGTAAGCCAAGTATTGGAAGGCTACTTTGCGCTTCATACTATGCATAGATATTGAAAAAAAAATTAATGTATACAGCCAGAGGCGGTGAACCTTTTCACACTGGCGTGCCATTTTTTCCCAAAAGTATATTTTACGTGATCTTGATGTGCTGCCAATAGAAGAAAAATTTTGTAGATTAAATAAAAATGAATCCAAGTTACTTAATTTTTTTCTTTTCTAAATAAATATAATATATATGGACAATATTTCGTGTTTTCTATTTCAGAAAGGAATTTTAAAAGTATCATTTGTATTGTCGCATCTTAGATGCACAAATAATTCTTAACAGGTTCGTACTTACAAGGAAAGTCTCCATAAAGGGCATACTCAGAATATTTTGAAAAAAAAAATGAATTAAACTCCTTATCTATGTAATAAAGGATCAGTCAATTTTAGCGGCGGAATTGCAGTAGAAAGTCTGTAAAAAAATAGAATACTTTCGAGTATTTGGAAGGAAAAGACGAAAGTGTCACGTGATTTGGCAAGCATCATTTTTCCCCTCCAAAAGAAAACGATTTTAATGCATCTGAAAATTGCTTGTTAATTGATTTTTAGAATGCGTGTAAATAGTATTTAGGTATTAGGTTTTTTTATATTACATGTAAATCATCTAATATGACATATAATGTTTACATCTAATATGATTTATTTACTAATTAGAATAATTGTGTTAAAATTAATCTAGTGTATTGGGTTTTTGCAATCTTTTTGAAAGCAGGGGTAATTTGAAAACTATGAAGTGCGCCATTATTCCCGTTCCTGGAATCATACATGAATATTGCATGACTATAGCAGAACTAGCCGCCCTTGGCGACCAGTTTGGTCTCCGTTAGATGTGTGCTAAGCATTGTACCATGTTACTTTTATCCAAAATTTAATTTACTTTCTCAATACTTCGCCAAATCAGAAGTTTCTAGTAGAGAAATCAAGAACTCCGTATTTTTATGGGTTCTTGTTATCTTGGTTATCCCGTTGACCAAAAATATATCGCCAAACTATAAGATTAAATATCAGTAATGGTTGATCATAAATGGCATATTTGCTTGTTTTTAAGCAAGTTACACGTGTTTACGTCATCAAGTTATTTTTATTTCGACGTTGTATTTGTATTTTTATTAATGTTATACTAATTTATTTGTTCTTTCGCCATTTAAAATAAAAATTATGCCAATTTGTATAATTTGGCGAGTGGTTTGGCGATTTATATTTGGCGAAACGGGTCGACGGTATAACTAAGTAGTACCTTTTTATGCTAGCCAGGCGCAAGTGATAAATCATCAAACATTGTCTTTCCAATCGCATATTTTCATATTTCATTAAATTCATCTAAAATATAATAATTTCACTCATTTTATTTAAAATACATAATTTTAATTTGAAATTCATGACTTTCACTTTTTCTTTTCCCTTTTTAAGGAAAAGAAAAGAAAAAGAATAAATAATACCAAAAACCGTGACTTTTAATTTCAATATCAAACCATTGTTTTAATTTACCACGCGAAAAATAAAAAATGTAAGAAATGGCATATAAAAAGCGAAGCGGTCAGCCCGGAACTATTGATGACAGTCACATGACTTAGGCTATTATTATAGAGATAATGGTAGGTAATGATTAGTGTTGCCAAGTGTCCCGCTTAAATCAGGGCTCCAAATGCTATGGAAACCACTAATTTCTTACAGTTTACAGTACATATACATTTAACGTCTGAATTTAAAAACCATTAAAACACCAAATAAAATAAACTAAGCAGACTTGAGTACAGTTAGAAAATAAAATTTATAGAAAATATACTTAAAAAACAATTAAAAATACAATATGTAAACGTTTCGCCAAGCGACACGCAAGGCATCATCAGTACAAAAAATATCCATTGCATTTCAAACGACAGAACAAATCAAGAACAGTTACAGTTAGTTATTTTAAAAACAAAGAATATTCACTAGGGACAGAACGAGCATCATTCAAAGCCTGCGACCGCAATTCAGTGAACCAAGCCTCAAGGACCAATCTACCATGGTAGTTGTTGCAACCCGATTTCAAAATACTGGCGTTTGCAATGGGCGGAATGTGATTCGTCTGAAGTGAATGCTGGACAATTTTTGAATTCAAATTACCCTTTTTTAAAGCACCAGTATGTCTTTTTAGACGAATTTCCAATGATCTACCAGTTTCACCAATATAAACACTATTGCAATCTTTACAAGGAATAATATAAACAACACCGGATAATATAGACATCATATTGAAATTTATGGTTATTGAAAAAGGAACTCAATTTATTAATAGGTTTAAAAGAAACACCAATATTGAATGATTTTAGAATGCCAGAAATTTTTTTTAGAAATGTTCTTATAATAAGGGATACAGTTTATTTATATCTTACAGTTTATTTCGCCATATTTAATCGCAGATAATTTCGCCATTAGATAAGGCAAAGAAAAATACTTTGGAATACTGATGTCCGTAGCATTTGGAGCCCCCGATTTACACGGGACAGCTGGTAACACTGGTAATGATACACTCTAGAGATGAGTTCGGGCTCTATTTTTAGACCCCGGTTCCATCTATTTGAAATAAGAGCCCGAAATTTTTTCTGTTATTAGAATCAAGAGCCCGATGCCGAAAGTAGGCCGCAGAAAAGTACTAATAACTTTTTGAGTTTTGAGATTAATTTTGACACTTAAAATTTCTTCTTGCATATAAATAAGTATTAATCCCAAATAGTCTATCATGATAACATTTCATGATTTTCTTGTGCCTGAAAGCCTGTTTAAGATAGAAATTTCGTTATTTTAAATTAACTTAAACTTAATCCCTTAGGAGCTGGGCATATATTTAATGAGTTTAAACTTAAACAAGGAGAGAGATTAATAAATACATTTTTTGTATTACAGAATATGTATAGAATATGTTACTATATGTATAGAATAATATTTATTATGTATAGAATAATATAATTATTTAATTTTATTACTCTAAAAACAATTTCATATATGAAAAATATTTTCATATATTTAAAAGTATTCCAAAATAAAAGCAAGATGAAGAATGCTGCAGTTATTCATTTGAATAACAAAGACGTCGTTATTTTCATGGCAAGAAAATTGAATCGACGCGACGGTGTTTAATTGGACATAATTTTGAGATTGAAACAATTTTATTAAATTTAAATTTTGTTTTAATTCATAAAATTTGATTGTTAACTCTCATTAAATATATATATATCTGACAAAACTATAGTTAAATCAAACTAAAGTTGACAAAACTAAAGTTATTTACATTAAATTTATTTAAACAAGTTCAATATGAAACATTTTTATCTTAAAGTGTATTTGACATAAAAAAGTATTTTTTGAAATTTTATTCCATCGTCAACCGGAGATAAATCGCCAAATATCGAAATTTTCATTATTTTTTTACGGACACTCTATCCGCCGAAATTTTTTTATAAACATAGCTATTCTCATGAGTAGAATATTCTATAGTTTTTTTCAGATTTTTCAGAGTCTTGTTAGTTAATTCAATAAAATACTTTATGCAAACAATTGTTTTACGCTCAGTGATCCATTTAAATTTATTCACGAATTTTGTAAGTATGTGATTTATTTAAAATCTTTTTAGAAATGTTTATTTAAAACCGCACAGATTTGGCTCATTTTAAGATTTAGACATCTCGCAATAAAACATATATACTTGTTGTTCAGTGACAATAAAGTATTTTTCATGTAATGTGTTCGATAGTAATTTTCTTTGATTTCAAACCTTTAATGAAATCTATGACTACAGGTTAATGTTAGCGTCTCAAAAATTTTACATTATAAAAAAATATTTATAAAAATATTTCTTGAAACCTTTTTATGCGTATGTCAGCAGTATAGCCACTAATACTAATTCCATATAATAATGAAGAACAAATGTTGTTATTGAGCTTCTAATGTACTTAAATATTTCCTTTGAGATCACTTAAAAAATATATTTTATGTGTGTGTAAATCAGCTTTCGGCGGTCTCCCTTTGATTTCCTATTTAAGCGAAAATCATTGCAATCGATTAATTTTGTGTCTGAAAATAACTGTAATCAAAATTTAAAAAGTTTCTTTAAAAAGTTATCATTCGAAAACTTGTACTTTATGTATAGATAAAAAATACAATGTTATAACGAATAATTTTTTAGAACTGTTTTACTAATTTAAGCAATAATTACTATAT
The DNA here is from genome assembly GCA_963932465.1 of Maratus speciosus. NCBI lineage: Eukaryota > Metazoa > Arthropoda > Arachnida > Araneae > Salticidae > Maratus > Maratus speciosus. The sequence goes on along the minus strand of OZ010797.1, from coordinate 218,252,395 downwards.
TCTTTAGCTTTTCCCAAATTTAAATCAAGCAATATATTTTATTGTATAAATTTTGTATTTACGAAGAAATAGCGTACGACATATCAATAAGAAGCTGCTTTTACCTTCAATGCCATCTTATCATTTAATTGAAATATTTGAACAGCAGTAATTTCTACATTTTCTGTTTGAATTATCCTCTTTTGGTAATAGTAAAAATATGCGCATATGATCATGAAAATTATTACGTTTAATTTTAGAATTGCTAAACTCTGACGGAAAATTAGCAACTAAAAGGTAGCAATTACATTTCACATTAGTATTACTTCTCTTTCAGACATTTTTTATATAAATTCTTGAGCAGAAACTAAATATAACAGACAATCCGAACTGTCATCTATAACCTTTTAGTACAGAATTCATCAACAGTATGGGGAACTCCTTCACTCGTACAAGCTGTGTAAGTAATAAAATTGACATTCATACCAGAGTTGCTAAGTCTCCAACTTATTGCATAGCATTGTATTGTTCGAGAAAATGTTGTTCTTTTAAATCGCAGAATGCTCCGATTAAATAAAACAACGTTTCCTCTACTAAAATAATGGTATAAAAAAAGCCGGAGACTTGGCAGCTCATCATACCTTTTTCATATCTACTGAAACACGTGATCAAAACACAGTTACTCCTGTTCTCTCTTATATTTTTTAAGTTAAATTAATGTGTGCTAACAACATTTTACTTTCTATTCGCAGGCTCGCCAAATCTTGCTTTGTATTAATTTGTAAAATTTTAATTTTTTTTAAAATTTAGATAGATAACATATGAAGGGCTCCCAAATGGTCCGCCAACTGAATACCAATAAATTTTAACAAAAAAATTTTATGGTAGGTTTGCGCTAGAATTAACTATCAAAGGTGATTTCGGGGCGGTTTGTAAAAAAAATCTAAAAAGAAAATTTTTCTAAAAAAATATTTGTATGCAGTTGGCGGACTGTTTGGGAGCTCTGCATATGAAACTATACATACTGGAAAGCTAGATATACGTACAAAAGTAGGAGAAAAAAATTAAACTTAAAAAAATATATATATCAATTTTCGCCGATTTTATGAAATTATTTACTGAACAAGTGAGTTACAGATTTACAAGTATCTGAAAATAACATTTCATCGCCATTTGAGGCAATGTAGAACCCTCATATATCGTCATAATCCTAAATTCTTTTAACACAGCAAATCAGAAATTTCGTCTTACCAAGATTAAAACATTGTTATGTGATAGCTAATTAAAATTATAAAATATTATACAATCAAGTACACGCTTTGAAGGCTCCCAAATGGTCCGTTTTTTTTTAATACTACTTTTTCATACATTTTCGTGTAAATTTTGGAGAAACCTATCTCAATGGTGATTTCTATTGAAAATGTTTTACAAACGAAGGACGAGAATTTTCATTTAGAAACAAAGGGATTTTTTGGGAATGATTTATGCGTTTTTCGAGATTTGAAATACACACAAACACTTGAATCATATTAATTAATATCTTTAAACAATTAATTTGAGCAGTTTTATACACCACCATTATTTAATACGTCACCAAAGTATTTTAATTATAAAAGACGTCCTTTAATTAACCGAACGTATTTAAATTTAATAATAGGTAAATAGTAACTACTACTGAAGTAATTATTTAAGGAGGTGTGTTTTATGTGTGAGGTCGGTAATGTCCTTAATATGCATTTTCTATTCACTTCCAAATATCAGCTATATATAGCACTTCGCTGCCTCAAATTACTAGAACACTCATGCTAGAACATTCTGCTAACTTCCAGTTTATACAAAAAAGAAAAACTGTTACAATAAGTTAATTTGTGGCGGCCCCGGTTATAGAAAATTCTCCGTTTTTTCAAAATTTGGTAGAACACTTAAACTGGTGGATTTATTTTAAAATTATAATTTTTGTTCCGTTTCTTTCTGAAGCTAAGGCGACAAGAGAAACAAAAAATGTTTGCACTTATTAATCAGTATTTCTAAATTGTATTCTTAACATATAATTATAATTTTATGAACATTAAACTATAACTGATAAAGATGATTAAACATTTATTCAAACTTTTTAATTTTTGGAGTTTAAAATATTTCATTGTTCCAGATTTATTACCAGTTGCCATGTTTTATTTTCGTAGTTTGGTCCGTAATTAACTTCACTGTTATTGTAACTCGTATACTCGGATATATATCATAAAGAATATGTTGCGACTTATCGCTTGCGACTGACAAACGGATAAATGCCTTAAAATTTATTTATTTATTCATAATTAAGTTTTAAAAACATTAAAATGTTATATTGTTTTCGGAAATACACCTATGTTCATACGTGTACATAATTTTTTATAATTATAGCATATCAGGAAGTGAGTGAAAAATCGCTTTCGATATTTTTTCATTCAAAGTGGTTAGCGTTTTGACATGGCGTGGTTATTTAAATCAGTATTACAATTTGAGATAGCGAAGCACCGTCTGTCGATGATATTTGGAACTAAAAAATGAATCCACGTAAAGAAATTTTCGATTTCACACATTGCAACCCTGCAAGAATAACTTAAATTTCGGTACAGTATACACTGTTAAAAATCTGTAGCTTTTGCTGCATAGGCACTCCACCGTTTTCATAGAATATCTCTATTCTGACCAATGAGAATGCTCCATAATATAGTCCAGTACTCGTTTCCGATAAAAGCGGTGGAGTGACTATGCAGCAAAATTTGCAGATTTTTAACAGCGTACCTGTTATTGAATTTTAAAAATATCCCATTCATTTTAGGACTCCTTGTACATGCTGTCCTCGAACACCTTGCACTAGAGTGCCTCGATATGAGAGTGATGATATACGGGATATAAAATTTAATTGGTTCAGACGGCTGGACAAAAGAAAATCAAAGCGTCTTGCCGAACCATACTATCATCAAGGTAATTCTTTTTAATTTGTCTCACTTGTAAAATCGCTTGTCCAAAATCAGTGTAGACAAGTCTGGAATGAAAATTTGCCATAATTTGGGCAAAAACATCTATCTGCGCTAATATGCATATGTCACCAATCTCATACAGAGACACCCGGCTTGTACCGCGACCAACGACATACAAGGCCAGTTCATGACATTTGAAATGTCACACGTAGTGGATTGCTTGTCCAAAATTAGTATAGACAAGTCTGGAATGTAATTTTGCCATAATTTGGACAAAAATGTCTGCCTGCACTCATATGCATATGTCACCAATCTCATATATAGGCACCCCAATTTTACCGCGACCAACGACATACAAGGCCAGTTCATGACTTTTAAAATGCCACACGGAGTGGATCTTTAAACGGTGACGAGCACAAAACGGTAAGCGCGCCACTTTGTAATAATCGTCGTGTAAAGATGATCCACCCCGTGTGAAGTTTTAAACGTCGTGAAGTGGCCTTGTATATCGTTGGTCGCACTTGCACGTGCTATTGTAGGTGAAATTCTCTTTAAAAGTGACAAAAGTAATTCATTACGGGTAAACATGAAACATTTATTTCAACAGTTCGCTTCAAACTTCAGCTGAAACATATTCATTCTGCGTCTCTCTTGATTTAAAAGT